>BSBN01001861.1:0-600000 GCA_027924645.1 Cunninghamia lanceolata
GCGCGTTTTTGACTGCTTTAGGAAATTCCAACCCTAAGGGTTGGATTTTCCTTGGGCATCCAACCCAAAGGGTTGGACATACCTTTTGGATGTCATAGACATGTTTTCAATAAAACTTAGAAAATTCAACCAAATCTTGAGCGCACTCTCCATCAGGTTTATAGATTTTTCAATGTCAATATGAAAAATGCTAGGATGACTTCAAGTTTTTATTAGCTTTTTAACCATGTATTTTTTAAAAAATCTGATAACATTAAGTTTTCCATCTTCAATTTCTTTTCCTAATGTGTTTTTTTTTCAGAAAACCTATGTCTAGTATTTTTGGTGTCATTTTTACATGTTTATCAAAATTTGAAACAAATCACATTTTTAGATTCTAGACTCAATTTTATACACATTGAATTTTTTATTTATTTTTGATTAGTTTTCAAAAAAATTAGGGGGGAGCACGCTCAAATTTTCATTTTTCAGGATGTGTCCACTTTAAAATTTCATAAAAAGACATATATTCATTAAAAAATTAACATAAAAGTTAAGCATAAACTACATGGTGTTAGCTAATTTTTCACCAAAGCGATTTGTCAAATACTTAAAAAAGTCAACATTTTAGGGGGAGCACACCAAACACTATGTTGCTATTTTTTGACAAAAACATAAGCACTTTGTGTGCTCCCTCTATTTGAACCTCTTAATCTCCATCCACCATTTTTAGAAAAAAATAGTAGTTTAGAAACTAGAGTCGGAGCACTACAAAAATTATTCTTATCACATCTTCTAATTTTGAGTGTGACTATCTTCAATTTCTTATTCAAGATCAATTTTTACTGATTTTAGAAAACAAGTGGTCACTTTTGACCCCATTTTGGTCCCCCATTTCCATGCACTTACCCACATGTTAAAAGTATAGTTGAATTGTTTCCAGAGCATGATTACTTTCTTGCAAGGAATCAAAATTTCCATCTTTGAGAATCTATCAACCACTACAAAATCACAATCAATACTAGGTTTAATTGTAGGGTAGATCGAGAGGAAGTCCATGGAAACAGATTCCCATGGTCTCTTTGGAACAACAAAGGTGTGTGCAAACCCTACTTCTTATTGACCATCTTGACAATTGGACATGCAATACAAGACTTCATGAATTTGATGACATATAACTTGAGGTGTGGCCAAAATAAGTACTTCTACAACAACACAAGGGTCTTTTCCATTCCAAAATTTCCTAAAACTCTTGTCCATTTTCCTCACAGACTCACAAGTGTCCAAAGTGGTAGAGGAGTCCATCTTGTAAGTAGAAGTCTTAAACTACATTACCCCAAATAAACTTTTGATATATACCTGTAAAATTCTTGTTAGAAGGATACAATTTTGACCACATACATAGAGAAGATAATAAGATAGTCAATTTCATGGTCACCTCCTTTGTTATGTTCTCAGCCCATATACAACTACAAGATTCAAAGTTTGTAGGTTTAATAAGGGTTAGACCATTGGTAGAAAGAAGTGATCTGCCTCAAGTGCTCCATTATGTCAATAATAAAGCAAAGCCATCCACACAAGACTATATTGATAATGATGAAGCCATTATAGACAATCTTCATGTTTATGATGATCTCTCATGAACTTATCATAAAAGTAGATATTATTTAGTCCCTCATCTTGATGACTATTTTGGAGAAGATATAGGAGTTTTTGAACTCAAACATGATGCTCTCAAGCTAACATTGACACCCCCAAAAATTAAGGAAGTCAGTGCTTCCCTAACATAAGAGACTTTTGAAATAAACATTGGGATGTCGAAAAGGCTATGAAAAATGAAACTCAACATGAGCTTAACACTAGAAGAGGTTGAGCTATTTAATAACTTCCCATGAAGTTCACTAATTGCTTCACCCAAGAATATTTGGACATGCTAGGTCTGTATACCTTGGCGATAGTTCACAACTTGATCACTAGAGCCGATGCAAAACTGGTGAAGTAGAATCTTAGGCCAATCAAGCCAACATTTGCTACTATGGTGAAAGAATAATTGATGAAACTCCTCAATGTGGGGTTCATAAAGCTAATTGATTACTTAACATGGATTTCAAACATAGTAGCTATCCTCAAAAAGATTAGTAAAATTAGAATTTTTGCATTGAGTTCTAATACAAAAAGTTTGTCCTAGGACAACTTATCTCTTCCATTAATAGATATGATAGTGGACACAACTACTGGTTATGAAGTTCTTTCTTTTGTGGATGGATTTTTGGGCTATAATCATATCTGCATCATGGAAGAAGATTAGAAAAAAAACAACATTCACTATGCCTTGGGAACCTTTTGTTATTTTCCGATGCCCTTCAACTTAAAGAATTTAGGATTCATGTATCAAAGGGCCATGATCCATATATTTCATAATCTCATCCATGATATTATGGAAACCTACATTGATGATCTACTTGTAAAATCACGAAAAAGGAAGATCACCCAAGGAACCTACATGTCTTCTTTGCTAGACTTTGTGAATATGAAATTAGGCTTAATCCAAAAAATGCATATTTGAAGTCAAAGATAGAAAACAATTGGATTTCATTATTTCCCATAGAGGAATTAATGTTGACCCAATAAAAGTAAAAGTCATACTAGAAACTTATCTACATACGAATGCACATTTGATTTGATCCTTCTTGGGTAAGTTGAGAGCCATTCAACATTTTATCACCGGTTTTACCTTTAAGATCCACCCAATTAGTAATTTGCTAAAGAAGAAAAATAAAATAATGTCGTTTGCTAAAATGCTTTAAACTAGGTTAGAGTTCCTACTCTTTCCTTCAACACTCATGCCACCCAAATTAAACCACCTTTATGTTGGCGAGAGACATTGCTTCACATAACAGGTGTTGTCATTGATGTCAACTAAGATCATTCCACTCATCTGCATAACACAATTTGTTCATACCGGAAGTCAAAATCATAATTTATCTAAGTCTAGGTAGTCAGGAACAGAGCAAACGACAGGGTCCGATATCGTGGTCCGGATCTCTCCGGTGGAAAGTCATAATTTGCTGTGGATCTGAGGGAGTCATAAGCATTGTCAGAATAATCTAAATCTAGAGTTTTGGCCTCCGGTGATAAAGGATTTGAAAGTTATTAGCTTATGAGTATCGGGTTAGCAGTTTGACAGAGCAGTCAAAAGAAGAACAAGCCAACCTTGTAAATGATCTTGGTTCCGGATGTATGGAAGTTCTTGATTGGGCAAGTAGTGATGACCAGTGATAGTGGCCGACCTAATTGATGATTTGTGAGTGTAAGTTTTGGTCCGTGTCTCAAGTTATGCATGTCGAGCAGAGTATTCAATAAAGTTCCAAGTGTTCTTGAAGCCGACTGGAAAGTAATTAAAGATCAGGATGTGGATATATATAGCTGATGGATATGGATGATTTTGGTGTGTGTGTGTGTGAATATGGAGTAAATGTAAAAAGAGCAGAGATCTAAGATTCAGATGAAGGCAGAGTAGTAAACCGGACAGAGTAAAGATGAAATGTTTAAGATCAGTGTTTTGTGCCTATTCGAAACTGAATTCATGCATTAGTAGATGCTTCTCCTCAGTTTAAATTTATTGTAATTCTCTTTCTGTAGGTAGTGAGCCTTCCTTTGAGCAGTGAGCTTTGGGCAGTGAGCCCGAATGCATGTGCATTCCCCATTGTAATACTTTTAACAAAGTATAATCTTTGTGGGTTAACCCCCATCGTGGTTTTTCCCTTAACTGAGTTTCCACGGCAAAAATCTTGGTGTCAAGTGTGTTATTTATGTTTTTGCTCATATGTTATTGATTGATGTTGAAATGTTTATATCATTAATTTGATTATAAGTTGTAAAGGAAGATTAAAAGTAGAAAAGTTTAAATTGTGTGACAATTGATACACCACCCGCCTCTCAGTTGTTTGGACCTAATCCAACAATTGGTAATCAGAGCAAGGTTCCTTTGAGAAGCCTAACAGCTTAAGGAAAGATCTTGGAAGGAGTTTTAATGGGTTCACTAAAAGGTCAACTCTAGTTGGCCCTAGAAGAACTTGCTCAATCTAAAGCAAAAATTAGTAATCTGAGAGGAGAACTTAAAGATGCTGATGATACCATTGAAATGTTAAAAGATAAATTAAAGAAATCCATGGGAAGGAAAAAGGAGCTACTTCTGTTGTTTTGAAAATTGAGATAGAATCTAGGGTGATGAGGCAAACCAAAGAAATTGAAGACAGGAAGAAAATTGAAGAAGACTTGAATAAAAACTAAAAGAAAGAATTGAAGAATGCTACAAATTAGATAGAATAGCTGGCCATCTAGAATCTTATCTACAAGAATGCAGAGACAATGAGAGAGAACTTGAAAGGAAAATTGTCATTCTCAGACATGACCTAGAAATTGCAAATGAATACAAAGAAAAATTCAAGATAAGCTCAGCTAAACTTGAAGCACTGCTTGAAGGATAGAAAAAAGGCTGATGACAAGCATGGTCTTGGATATGAAAAAGGTGAATGTTCCAAATCTGAACAAAGAAATTTTCAACCAAGGAATGGGAAAGACAGACCTAGAAGACCTCCGGTAAGACAACCCAATACTCAAAGATATCCATCATTCAATGGAAATTGTTTCAATTGCAATAAATTTGGTCATAGAGCTACTCAGTGCAGAAGCAGAGTAAATAAAAAGGTCCATCCTTCTCCGGTCAATGCTTCAAGTGTAAGAGGTATGGTCATAAATCAAATGAATGCATAAATATAATAATGAATAATTCTAACAATAGAGGAATTGGTAATTTCTTCAATGGTTATTGTTTTGCTTGCAATGGATTTGGACACATGCCTAATCAGTGCAGATCAAGAGGAAATCAAGTTTATAAGCAAGGAAATGGTGTGTGCTTTAATTGTAATAAATCTGGTCATATTGCAAGATTCTACAGAAGTAGGAACAATGGAAGAAGAGGTCCGGTAAACAGAAAACTGGATGAGCAGAGACAAGACAAAAGCAAAGAAAAATCTGATGTGAATGAGACTCAGAATGAAATGAGCAAGACATGGGTCAAGAAAACAATTGTGAAGAATAGTAATGAGTCCGCACCGGAATCTGGTGCTGATAATACCTCCGAGAATTGATTTAGGAGCTTTGGCTCAGGGGAGGCTGCATCAAAAATCAAATTCCCCCAGCCAGAAAGTGGATGCCTGGATATGGCACAATGAGAGAAGATATTTTGAACTATCTTAGAAACTTTGGAAGGATCTCCAGAAGAAAAGATGTTGATATGGAAATTTGCGGAATGATTCATCAAGAACTACTCAAGAAACAGATTAACCAAATGAATTTACGGCAACACATTTATTACAATGCCAAATTAGGTTTTATGGAGGATAAAAGGTCACTTGGTAATGCATTTGAATCACTTTGCATTCGAAGGAAATAAGAAGAAGAGCATCTGAGCTGCAAATCTAGAGATTGAAGCACGAAGAGTGAATTCAATTGGTAAATTGATGAACCCTAACCCCGCGGAAGAAAAAGGTACTTCTCTGAAAAACCTTGAATCTAAAATCCGTCGAGATGGTACTCCTCATATTGTTGACATTACTGAAAGACCTCGACCAGTATATAAGAAGCATCCTTACAAATCTATTGAAGTCGAGCCACTAGGTGCTTTTTTGGGTGTTCCATATGGGGTTTTACATGTTGAAGACATTAGGGCATACATTCATTGCAATATAGAAGAATTTGAGAATCTGAAACTGTTGGAGTTGTTTAAGAGCCATCTAAAGGATGACAATTACCAACTGAAACATGAATTTGAAGCCATAGAAAGCAAACATTTTCTGCAAATTATTGAATTTCTGTCATTTGATGAGAGTGAATGGGTTTGTTATGTGTTGAGCCGAATGCACGATGAATTTATATGGTTGTTGAAACCATTTAAGATCACCAAGATGTTATCAGAATTCTGACTGGGTTAAACTCAACCGGTGGATTACCCATGCTGAAAGCTGTGAAAAACTAGACAGTGACTGATGCTACCGGTGCCAAGTTTGACAGAAGGGTAATGACCATCAATGATATTATAGAACCGGATGTCAAATTCGCCTCCATGGTGATTGGGTACAAGATTTACCACAACTATATATGCAACATATAAAATATTGAAAGAGAATGCAGACTATGACCTCTGCGAGCTACTACGGGTTCAACTGTTTGAAAATTTAAACAAAATTAAGAAAGATAAGGAAAATTCCTTCAAGTATGGTTCCTTGACTATATGCTTATTTTTCTATCTTATGAATGAAGTGCCTGGCGTGCACAGTGTGCACTGGACAAATGACAGGCCAGTGGTAATCCAGATAAGAGATCATTTATATAGTCTTGGAGATTTAGGTGCACAAAAGACTGCAATCTAGGGGTATTTCAAAAATTTTCAGAGTTTGATGCATGCAAGGGAAAGAATCCCTAAGTCAGTTGTAGAAAAGTATGAGAATGAGATATGTTTTATGGTTGACACAGATCAATGTCCGATGGAAGCTATAGAACCAAGAACAATATTGATAATGCCAATGGGTTATGAGTTCTGGACATGTATGCTCAACATCTTCTGAGCAGTAAAAAGGTTTGAAACATACAAGGAACTAAGTATAAAGTTGCATGTGGAACTTAGACAGCTAGAAACAAAAAGGAAAGTGCATAAGCAAGTGGAGATGTATGCATAAAGCATTGGGATTACTAAAGAAGCAATTAGAAAGAATAGAGAAAGGATTGAAAAGATGAACAAAAGCACTGAGCAGACTTTAGAGGAAAAGGCAAAAAGTGAGCTAGTAGCCACTCCGGAAGTCCCACCTAGCTCTTCAAGGAAAACAAGAAGCTCTGCAACTATCTCAGAACAATCCAAGTCTATTCCCATCAAGACACCAGAAGCTACACCATTCGGTGAAGGAGGAAAGAGGAAGAAAACCAAGGCCACAAGAGCCTACAAGAGCACAAAGGATGATGAGGAAACAGAAACAGATGAAGAAGTTAAAGAGATAAGATCAAAGAAAGCCAAGACTTCTAAGGCCTTTGAGAACCAACCCTCCGGAAGCAAAAAGACAAGTAAAAGGCAAGAGGCTGGTAAGGTTGCTATGACTGTTGAACAAATTGTGAAATCAATTATAGTTCATGGGAATCTAAAGCCTATCAGAATATATTATGATAGTTTTGATGAAGCAAATAAGAAAATCTTGGAGGATGCCACCATCTTGTACTTGAATAAATTCAATAGAGCTCTATTGGAAATTTTGCAAGAAATTCCCAAAAGTTTAAGGAAAATACTAGAAATGAGGAAGCCACCAAAGAAAAAGACATAGAAATCAAAGAAAATGTTCTTTCCACCCTGTGTCCAGTAATGACTAGAAGAGAAGCTGATAAAATCCTCAAGGAAGTTAAGGAGAAATTCAGAAGCAAGATCCGGATGAACAAGTTAATGCTTGGTGAAATTGAGGAAGTTGTAAAAGAAATAGAAGAAATTTTGAGAAAAGCCCTTGACAAAAATAAATACTATATTATTTCAGAGGAACAAGAAGCTCCAGAAGAAGAGATTGAAAAATGAAATGATGACCAAGGTAATACTCTAGATCCTCCGGAGCAAACCTATGAGGAGACAGGTGATGGAATTGATTCATCAATTCCAGTTGTTGGAGAAGTGAACATCAGTGAGCAACAAATAGAGATTGATGACTCCTCTATTCTGGGAGAGAAGCAAATAAATAAAGAAAATACAAAGATGGTGGACCAAATTAATCATGCAGGTGATACTTTGACTCCTCCTGACCAATCAGAAAAGGAAGATAATGTTAAGAATACTGCTGCCACACTAGATCCTCCAGAACAGATCTTAGGAGGTGAGGACAAAGGAGAGAATCCCACTGCAGATGATATAGAGAAAGGTGAAGCAGAGAAAGAGAAAGAAGAGAGTAAGGATGAGAAAACCGAAGAAGATGGTGCAAATGTTGAAACACCCAAACAAGATAGTTCGGAGAAAATCCAAGAGGAAAGTGTTCCAGAAATTGTTGCAAGAGACACTGCAAATGTAGTGAAAAGTCTCTTGGATAAAGAAATGCTTGAGTTTGACGAACCTGAATTACTCCAAGGACCATTTAATCTAGATGCTCTCTCTGTGGTACAAATGATGAAGATTGCATCTTTCACTCAAGCCAAGGCCAAAGAGAAGTTGTTAAAATCTCACATGGAGGATAGTAAACTATTAGGGCTTGCAACTGGAGTCTTGGAAAAGTTATTGCCAACCTGCCAAAAGAGTCCATCTGATTCCCCCTCTAGTCACCTAAAGAATCTTTTGAATGCTGTAAGTACACATTTTGAGTCCTTTGAGAAGTCTGCAGAGGCAAAAGTTTAGAAAGAATTTTTGGATAAGAAATTTGGTGAAGTAAAAAACCTGATAGGAAACGATAGAATAATACTTGGTATTAGCATAAAGAGTATTTAGAATGCTCTAAATGATGGAAGTGATATGTACAAATTCTATCTATCATGGCCCAAAGTTAGTGAGGATATTGAGAAAAAGATAAAGGAGCAAGAACAAAAATTGTCAAATCTTTCTCAAAATTTTGATCCTCTAACAGTTTCGCCTATAAGTCAAGAATGTCAAGTAATCAGCTTGACAGATGAGATAAAGAGGCTTGTTAAAGACAAAGGTAACATTATGAAGAGAATGTGTGAGCTCTGGGAATTGATTGCCCCCAAGTTAGAAGCCATGTTTAATGCCTTATCAGAAGCTTAGACTGCACTTCAGACAAGTAATCCTCTGGATCTGACAAAGGCATAAGCAAATGTATATTTGCTGAGTAGACACATCTTAATTTTGGATGGAATGAAGGGAACTTGGGCCTCTAAACTTGTGCAACTGAAAAATAGTTTTGCAGACATTCTCAAGTTCATGTGAATAGAACTTAATGATTAGTTGTACATATGCGGCATTATACACAGAATTTTTTGAGAACTTTGGCTTGCAGACTTCACCCTTTGCCATTGATGTCAAAGGGGGAGTGAAGAACAGTGAAAAATAAGGAATCCGACAAAGGGGGAGCTTTGGAAATAGTGGAAAGCACATGTGTACAGAATAAGGGGGGGCTGCTTTTAACACTTAGTCATTTTTCACTAAGTGTTGCCATCAATGCCAAAGGGGGAGATTGTTGGCAAGAGACATTGCTTCGCATAATAGGTGTTGTCATTGATGGCAACTAAGACCATTCCACTCATCCGCATAACACAATTTGTTCATACTAGAAGTCAGAATCATAATTTATCTAAGTCTGGGTAGTCAGGAACAGAGCAGGTGACAGGGTCTGGTATCTTGGTCTGGATCTCTCCGGTGGAAAGTCATAATTTGCTGTGGATCTGAGGGAGTCATAAGCATTGTTAGAATAATCTAAATCTAGACTTTTGGCCTCCGGTGATAAAGGATTCAAAATTTATTAGCTTCTGAGTATCGGGTTAGTAGTTTGACAGAGTAGTCAGAAGAAGAACAAGCCAACCTTGTAAATGATCTTGGTTCCAGATGTATGGAAGTTGTTGATTGGGCAAGTAGTGATGACCAGTGATAGTGGCTGACCTAATTGATGATTTGTGAGTGTAAGTTTTGGTCTGCGTCTCAAGTTATGCATGGATCTAGCCGACAGAGCAAAGTATTCAATAAAGTTCCAAGTGTTCTTGAAGCCGACTGGAAAGTAATTAAGGATCAGGATGCAGATATATATAGCCGATGGATATGAATGATTTTGGTGTGTGTGTTGCGAATATGGAGTAAATGTAAAAAGAGCAGAGATCTAAGATTCGGATGAAGGCAAAGCAGTAAACCGGACAGAGTAAAGATGAAATGTGTAAGATTAGTGTTTTGTGCCTAACCGAAACTAAATTCATGCATTAGTAGATGCTTCTCCTCAGTTCAAATTTATTGTAATTCTCTTTCTGTAGGCAGTGAGCCTTCCTTTGAGTAGTGAGCCTGAATGCATGTACATTCCCCATTGTAATACTTTTAACAGAGTATAATCTTTATGGGTTAACCCCCATCATGGTTTTTCCCTTAACCGGGTTTCCACGTCAAAAATCTTGGTGTCAAGTGTGTTATTTATGTTTCTGCTCATAAGTTATTGATTGATGTTGAAATGTTTATATCATTAATTTGATTATAAGTTGTAGAGGAAGATTAAAAGTAGAAAAGTTTAAATTGTGTGACAACTGATTCACCCCCCCCTCTCAGTTGTCCGGACCTAATCCAACACTTTAATCTTATATTTAATGGCAACAAAGGTCTCTATAAAATTTATGTTGGCATGAAGTGATGATGCTTGCTTTTATAGACACAGGTTCCTCCTATTTTTATAATAAAAGCTCATCTATAAATATCCTAAATGCACATTACTTCATGCACAAACAAACTCATGTCACGCATGTTTTTCCTAAACATAAACCAACACATTGATTTATATGCAAGCAACCTCTTTGCACATGCATATTCTAAACATAGGATTGATAATAATAATTAAATACAATATTAAAGTTTAATGATAGATGTTTAGTCAAATGGTTCTATCCTCAAAATAATATAATAAATCACATATACTAAACTTTGTAATGCCTAACAACTAGCTAAATATTCTATCTCTTCAATAGGAGATCCAAGAAGCACACCTCTCATCTTTGGACAAACCTTCTCTTGTATGGGTAAATCCCTACTTCACCTTTGGGAATCTAACCATAAAACAATGCAAATTGGAGTAGCATTAGAGAAACTCAAAACCAATATCTAAATTTGAAAAACACCATAATGTACCTCAAAATTGTTAGAAACCAAATTCAAACCCATAATCCTATCATCTATCACTCAAACCTGCAAATTAGTGGACCCAAAAACCTTGTCAAACCAATACACAACTATCTATATATCATCTAGACCATCCCACCAAAACACATGGGTTACTAGTTGCTATGATCACCAAATATGTAGGTGCAAACTCTAGTTATGCATAACAATTAACCCTGTGTAGGCTTGTAGCAATAAAATAATCATGTAGGCACTCAATCTCTACCAACTACCATTTTCATTACTTGTGCATGAACCAACTTCTACATTTCTCTTGCATGTTAACTCATTCTTTTTATTCATTTCTTTTAATTGAACAAAGCAAAGATACAAAGAATGAACACCGCTCAAGGGAGCAGCTCAGAGAAGAGGAAAATCCTCAGAGAAAAGGAGGAAAACACTAGATTCCAAGGCTCAAAATATAAGTAGGACAACAAGAAATAGGAAAATATGAACATGACAACAAGAAACAGGAACATGACATATGAACAAGACAACAAGAAACAGGAAAATAGGCACTTGCAAACGTGAAAAATGTGTTGAATCGTATTCATCCCACATAGGTGGTGATGATCCTATCTTTGCTTTTGGCATGTGTCAATGTTGGTGTCGAACATGCGTAGCCTTTTGTATCACTTTTTTCCTTTTTGGCATGTTGACATTTTTGGTTCAACACCTTAATGTTTTTGGTTAAAACGAATCCTCTTTGATGTTGATTAATGTTTTTAGGCACTGTAGGTGTTTTGGTTGAATTCTGGGCCTTTTTGGCAAATTTGCCCTATCTGTACCTGGGTTCTAGAGGACCCAAGTGCTGGGCACTGGTGTCCCAGGACCCAGGTGCTAGTGTCCTGGGTAGAAGCTTCCTCCTTGGGGCTCCGTACTTTGCTAGGATGTCATGTTTTGCCTGTTCAACCTTTTGTGAAGTTTGTTGTCGTAGGGTGTTCATTTGACCACCTGAGTGTATCCATGGTGTCATTTTCATGATGTGATATGCACTCTTGGATTATTCTCTCTTTTGCTTTGGGAAACATGCCTTTGCACGAGTTCGACTAGTGACCATTCCAGTTGGTTGAGGAATTGTACCTCCTAGTTGAACCATCCCGTGGGTGAGCATTACCCATATGTTTGGGATGTCTTGTGTAGTCATGAAATGGTCTGAGGTGGATGTCACCCTCATCCTACTCCATGTGTTTGCGAGAGAGCAAGGTCATGGACGTGTATCCGATCTTTGTCATGGAGTGAGCTCCACCTCTCGCTTGGTCATCGTGGTGAGTTGTCACACGATAGGTGAAGTCTTCCACTTGTGTCACCTTGCTTAGTGCAATGGTGATGTCATTTTAAGTGTTTTTATGCTTGTTACGACACCTTGTGTGTGCATGAGTGCAATACGACATGTAAATGTCGCACTTGCAAACCCAAAAAATTTGTTGGTTCGGTGTTTGTTCGGCTAATGCAACACTAGATTCCAAGGCTTTACCAAAATATAAGCAGGACAACAAAAAAAGGGAAATATAAACTGGACAACAAGAAACATAGTGCTGTACAGGACAACAAGAAATATAGTGCGAATTTAAAGCATGCAATGTCCAGATCCAATAACTGGAAGTAGCGCTCCACCCTATATACCATCCAGTGACTAGTTCCAGAGGGGGGAGAACCCAGAAACTCAGACCCCCCTTGTCCTAGACTCAACCACAACTGCCTCACTTCCTTCCATCCTTAATCGTAGCAAGAATACAATAGTTCCAGAAACAAACCCTCCAAAGAAATGACTGTAACAACAACAGCCTATGCGTAAAGTTGTACCTGATGCACAAACCCCAATGTCACTTTAGGGAAGAGGACCCAGTAGTGGTGCACCCTAACTTCACGCCTCTCAAAATCATACATGGAAATTTTGAATCATTCCAAAATTTTTACAGTAGCTTACTTGGCAACGCCCCTGCTTATAACTAAGGTTTCAGGGCCACATCATCAAATATGATGCCACATCAGCATGCTTTTTGTTGAGGTGTCAAATAGTTCCCCCCAAAAAGGGTGGACCAATACGTGTGCATTAAGTCATGTTTTGTTGGTGCGCTGATGTGGCATCACATGATGGTTGCTTTTTAAATTTAAAGGGCACATTTCATTCAATTATTAGTACTTATAGTAACATTAACATCCTTAAAGTCACAATTACTAGTACTAAACTTTAAAAATATTAGGCCTTAAATACACATAAACTAGTACTAAACTTAAAAAATATTAGACCTTAAATGCACATATACTATCTCAACCATTGGAACTCTCTCACCTGTTGGGTCTTTTCCCCTATGAAAGCAAATCTAAGCAAAGACAAACAAATCAATCTGTAGAAATTTGAACCACTATCATTGCTAAAAAGTACATGTACTTGTGTGCATACTCTCTAACTCATCTATGTGTGCAATATCTATCTGTGCATATCCCATGTCACACTTGCGCACATCCCTTCGCTGTGCGCATATACCAAAATTAACTGTTGCATTATATCTCTATATTAATAATAGCAATGTGGATATTTTTATCTAAATTTGCATTGGGGTGCTCGTGAAAACACAAAAAAAAATATTATCCCGATGTGAAGTAATACTCCTACTAAACTATAACTTCAAATGCATGTACACAGGTGATCATCAAGTCGCTCACGTCATTGAAGACAGACTCACTAATCCATCAAGATCCCTATTTGCACCTCTCCATACTCTGTTATGAAAATTTGAAAAAAAGAGATCAATATAAACAACTCTTGCACATACACTAAAATATGGGTTTGTTTCCTTATATTGCTGCCTATGAACTAAAAATCTGCATAAATTTTGGGCCAACTATTTCCATTCTTATGCAATACTCTAAAAACTGGTAACAATGCCCAGAGGTGTTATCAAATGGTTGATAGGATCATATATTTATAGACTTGTTAGGAATAACTGCACATTTATATTTTTTAAAGTCAATTTATGTAGTGCCTAGTCAATAGAGTAATAAATATTTATATTTATCAACCATTTGATAGTATCTTGAGGTGTCCTTACTAGTTTTTAGGAATTTCAGAGAAGGTATTTTAATTTATTGACTGATGATTATTTCTAAAGGTAATCAATAGTGATATGGTAAGTATTAATAATAAAAACTAATTTATAATGTCCTTTTTTAAGGCATGCATCTTTCCAATAATGCTAATGTTTTTTCAAGATATATTATATAAATCACATTAAAAATGTATTATTCTTAGAAATGAAAAGTAATTAAAAACTTGTCTGTTTCTTCTGCTTTACATATTACTAGATGCATTGAATCACATATTTCTACAAGTTCTGTCAATATTCACTAGTATCCAGCTTATTTCACCTAATCTGCATATACTCCTTGACAATTATGTTAAATCCTGCAGTATTAAGTTAGGATTTGTGCAAATATATGTAAATTTGTTCCTAACTTTGAGTATTTCACTTAAATCTATCCTTGATCTGGACTAATTATGAGAATATTTCCAACTTTGATTAGATATTCTAATATTTCCTTTGTTTGCACTAATATTTGCTTGTGGACTTCAAATTTGTTCAAAGAATGTGCTTAAAAGCATGCAATTCACTGATATTTATGATAATTTGCATGAAATGCATCCGTATTTACGTATCTTCATTATATATGCTTCAAATATGTCATTATTTAGCATATATTTACTGTATTTGCTTATGATTCATCATTATTTGCAATTATTTATGAATATTTATGAAATTGAAAATGAGAAAATAGAGTTTAGAAATTGAGATCCTAAAAGTACTTAATTTTAGCCAATGATCCACATACATATTCTGATGCTATAATGAAAAGAAGCAAACCAAACCATACTTCACCAGGACAGCCCACAACTACACATGGTCAGTACAAATCTTCAAAGGAAAGTTGATGACAATATGCAATTAAAATGAATGCACTTCTTCACCAATTCACCATTACACATCAGAAATCAACAAAAGATTACGTAGGATTTACAATCAAGAGGTAATCTACAACTTCATCTCCATTAGGTATGCAAAGAACATATACATTCACATTGATCTTGAGAGAGAACCTTGAGAGAAAATTCATAAAGTTGCAGAAGAATTCACAAATTGGGTGCTTAGAATTGAAACAATTCAAACTCCTTTACAATAAAATAGTCACAACCCTTTTAAGAACAAAGTCCAAAAAATAGTTACATTTGATCCAACAATCAAGAATCACTCAAATAATCAACGACCATGATTTGTGGCATGTGATTGCTAGTTGGCAATTACTATGTGAACTTTTTAGACCTATGCCTAGTTGTCAGCAAAGGTTCAACTCTCTGAACTTTTCTTTGCTTGTCAGCAAAAGTTCCAAATTCAGAACTTAAGCATTCTATCAACAAAATTACAAGATTAAGAACCTTGCCTTCATTATCCTTCGCTTATTCACAAAAGTTCCATCTTACGAACTTTGCCCTCTTTGTCGGTAAAAGTTGAAAAACCCAAACTTAGCCTCTTTGTCGGCAAAAGTTCAACATAACGAACTTAGCCTCTTCAACACTTCTTAGCAAAAGCTCAAATTTTTGCCTTGTTATTAGCAAATCGAGGACATCGCCAACTTTCAAACTACTTCGAAAAAACTAAGTTTCCCTGACAAGGGTTTTCCCGACTTAAAACACTTAATACCCTTTGAAATTCTTCAATTGGCAGAAACTCAAGGATGCAAACTTTGACTTTTCCCTCCTATCGCTTAGTTGGGGAATCAACAAAACGCTAAACTCCCTAACTACCAAAAAAAAAAAAAACTAAGTCCTTTCTAAGTCTTCTTTATCACCCAGTCAGAGAATTAGCAAAAAGCCTAACTCCCTATTTTATGAAAATATCCTAAGTCTTTTCTCTTTTCTTGAGGATTTTCCCAATCAACAACTTTGTAGTTTATCGCCACAAATTTGACAGTCAAATGGCTTTTCCGCCATTCCGCGGAACACCTTATACAAGCAAACCTTAGAAGTGCGGAACCACGGAAAAGGTAGTACATGGTCTATTTTAGCCTTCTATCAGTTAAGGGAATTATTTAATGCCACCTGGCACGATTTAAGGCAATTCCCCCATTCCACAGAAGTTGACCGACATCGAAATATGCTGACCGCAGAAGCATGAAATCAAGGTATATGGGTCAGACTTCAAGCTTTTCCTCTTTCACCCTCTATTCTGGAATGAATTAGAGAGAAACTCCGCTCTCTGATCTTTGACACTTAAACTCTTTCAGATTTCACTCGCCGGGGATTCCTCCTTAAGTCTTCCCTTCTGGAACGAATCAAGGAGAAACTTCGAACTCTGATCTCAGACACTTAGACTCTATCGGAACAATACGATTGAGCGTTCTATATCAGAATGGATCAAGGAACATATCTGAGCTCTGATCTTTGATTTTCTTAGACAAAATCAAAGTTTTTCTACCGGGCCTTCTTCATCGAGCCTTCCTTCCTTCCTCTGACAAGGATAAAGAATAAGGCCAAGGCTTTGAACTCTGATGAACTTCAAAAGGAGTAAGGCTGAAACTTTGAACTCTGAAAAACAAGTAAACCACCTCTGTTTGGCCAGACTTTGACCAAAACTTTGACCAAGCGTAACTTCCTCTTTTCAAGGAATTTCAACATGATGTAAAAGACAAAGTTTGCTCAAAATTTAATTCTCTATCTAATGGTAACCTTTGTTAGGAATTTTACTGAACTTGACTTTCAACCTTGGATCATGACCTGACATTTTATCATACCGCCCAAAGAGAGAAAACACACAAGAAAAACAAAAAGGTTGGGTCCCTGTTTTGCTAAGGCAAAATAGGGCGTGTTGTGAGACCACACAATAGGTACCTATTATGATCATTATTAGTATAATTATACTTAATTTGTAAATAAATTATTTGCTAAATTTGATGGGAGTAAAAATAGTTGCACTTGAAAAAAATATTAATTTGCATTTTTGTAGATGCGTAAAGTATTTTACCTTTCAATTTATACTTTATGTGGAGGCGATGTTTGGAGCATCAACTTGTTGAATTAAATTGTCCTAGTCCAAAGTGAAAATTCCATTTATTTGAAACTCTCTCAACATGTATATGACTGTGGTCTTGTCTTTGACATAGTCTTCATATTGTATTTTAGTAATTGCAAGGAAGATTATGTCTGGAATATTTTTTTGACAATGCAAGTCAACACTTTGTTGTTTGGAGTCTTCAACATGCAATTAAGACAATGTGCCTTGCATCTATTACAATTCACTATGTTAGATTCCAATGAACCAAAGCATTCAACTAGAAGGCTACATTCGTCGTATATGGGCTAGAATGGGTTGGAGTACTTATTTGCAACAATAAGGGTGCCTTCAATCTAATGGAAGCAACAGAATACAAATGTTATCTTTCTTATTTTTTTGAATTTGTTACTTAAATATGAAAGAGTATAGAATGATTGATTACCTTGTTCCATGTGGCAAAAAATGCACTCAAATCTTCCAATGGTTTTCTTACTGTAAGTGTGGTGATAAATGTTGATTGAACCATACGGAATATGTAGTCATCACCTTTTTGTATCGGAACAATGTTCTTGAATAGTAGAAGAGGATATTGCTTTAATATCAACTATTGTTCAACTGTTTAGTACAATTGTTGGAAAGACTGATGTAGATGTAGCTGTTATTTGTAGGCAATAGTAGTTATTAAAATAATAAGTTATTGGAGCAATTAAATTTCTTAATTTAATATAGTATATATATTGTATGACTTACTGTGCCTTTGTCCAAGAATGAGTTGCCATCTTTTAGCTGAAGTGTTTGTTGTGTTCCAAGCACTTTCGTTGATATAACAAATGCAACAATGGTTTCAATAGGATATGTATCAGTACTTGTTGCAAGTTTTGTAATTGTTGTATCAGGAATGAACTTGTAGTCCATGCAAATTCTTGGAATATTTTCTATTGAGCTTCTAGCAGTGAAAATAATGACGCAATCATAGCCTCCTTGATCATATGTTGTTTTATTGGCAATTTGAAATTTTTTAATTTCTACATTCCTACCTGCTTGTATTTTATGTTGATGTTCATTTAGAAACCTATTAGAGATATTCAATTTCACAGTCATTTCACCTTCCATATCAATTAAATCTGCATGCATGATCTTTATATTTTGGTTTTTGTCAAGTGTTGTTATATAAGTGACAAGAACATCCCCTCTAAAAACCCGTCTCTATTTGTAACTATTTAAGTCATCTATTGCAATGACATTATTTGATGTAGCTTTTTGTCTACATGGAGCAAATGATTTGATTAATTGCATGGCATTCTATATATTTATGACATTAATATGAAAAAATGTAATTACTCATAAATTAATATATTGAGAAGGTTTATTGTAGGATGCACCTTTTGCTTTCAACATCAATATTTTATGTCGATGTGTCAGCTTGCCTTTTCATTTTTCCTGGTAGAAACACAAGATTTTCAAAGATTTTCATTGATTTAACTTACTCTTTAGCGGTGCCAAATCTTGTGGAGTCATTACTGGTGAGAATATTTGAATTTAGATATGAGTTTGCATTGATAGATGATATGAGTATTTATTTTTTATTGGAAAATTTCATTTATTATCTGAAATGTCTAGTTGTAGACAGATTGTGTCATGATCACTCTAGTATGTGTCAATTTTGAAGACTTTAAATTTGTTCATATTTGACCAAACATGGTCAATGAATGACTCAAGCAAGTCATCATTCCTCTCCATTAGAAAATGTATATTTTTTTTGTTAAGGAAGTTTTCTAATGTATTTGAATTTGTACTATATTCGTTCATATTAATGTTGAAGTCTCCAAGAATTATTATATTGTCAATTAATGTTTTTTGAATAGTTTCGATTATTTGAGAAGATTTTGTGTTTGGGGGTGCATATAAGTTAATTATTGTAATTCTAAGTTGTTTTGCAATTATTGTTACTCGTATAGCTTCTATATTATGTACTTTATATTCTTTGCATTTTATTTTCTTTTTTACGACATCATTAGTCCATGTATATTATACATTGAAATGCAATTGAAATTTTGTGATTTGTTGTAGATTGAGGAATCTGATATGTAAATTTCTTGTAAGCATATTATGTCTGATTCAATAAAATTATAGTCAATTCGAATATCATCAATATGAGATTTTAGGGAACGTGTGTTTAGTGATAAAACAGTAATGTTTTTTTTAATCCACTAGAGGTTAATAGTAATATAATTTCCAGTTTGCTTCTGTTTGTAATCGATATTTGGACTATACAAGAACAAATAAATAAGATTTTGCAAAACATATTTATGAAAGCAAATAGTAAGAGAATAAAGAATTTAAATTTAGTCTTAAATATGATGAATAATCTGTCCCATAAATTTCAACTTGGCAAAAAAATTACAACTCTAGTTGAAATTAGAAAGTACTCATTCAGTTATTTGAAAAAGAATTGAAGTAAAGATATCTTCATAGTGCAATTTTTAAAGATAACCAATAGTATAAAAGCAATGAATTGATTGAAAGATTTATGTCACTTATATTGTATAATTCACAGGAACTCCACATAATTTATTAACAATTATTGGAATATTTTATATGTTATTGTGATATAAATTTTCATTTAAATTTTATCAAGTTTGTGAAGTTGCATCATCAACATATCCTGTGAAATGCATAGACAATATACTAGGTCAATTTAATAAAACTACCTCCAAATTGACTTTACAAAAGCAAAATATTGTGCACAGCTTTGTATGAAAAAAAACAAAAAATTATTTAACATTGTCTCTACCTAAAATGCCATTTTTTAGAAAATGTTCAAGCTCATATTTATAGGGATTAGACCCCTAAGTATGAAATTAACATAGATTGGAGAGTCATCAAATTTAGAATACGTACTCATCTGATAAAAAAATAATATCTCAATATCCAAATGAAACAGAAAACAACATGTCACAAAATATTGTACATTAAACTGTAAAGTTAAATACCCTAAAATTTTAATAGTATACGTGCATGGTAGAGGATAATTTGTAAGACCTCTTATAAAATACAACGAAAAATCCAATTAAAGATTGATAAATGTGAGGAAACACTCATTCCTCTTTAACGTGCTGAGAATTTCTTGTGTCGAATGCTCTGTAAAACCGCCATATTTGAGAAGGAAAACATAATACCATATGTGTAAATACAATTATGCAGTATAGATTGGAAACATCATACAGAAAATAGAAAGTCGAAATGAAAGAACTTAAAGATATGATGTGACAAGAGGAAGGCACTTGAAGAGGGCGGGAGACTCCATGCCCATATGGTCGAAAGTGGGTTGAATCCAGGCATCATTGTCTGGAACGATTTGTTGAATATGTATGTTAAGAATGATTCCATGGAGGATGCACGTCAAATGTTCAAAAAAATGGTTGAGCGAGATGTTCTTTATTAGATCGTGATAATTGTCGGTTATTCTCCTTGTGGATGAGGAGAGGAGGCTCTGAAGATGTTTTGTGACATGTTGGTGAGTGCCAAGCTTGGGAGGTTTACATTTGCAAGCACCCTTCGAGCTTGTGCCAACATGGGATGTCTGGAGCAGGGGAAGGGGGTCCATGGGCAGATTTGTAAGAATGGTTATTGTGGAGATGTGTGTGTTGGCAATGCTCTTGTGACAATGTATGGGAAGTGTGGCTTAGTGGAGGATGTGAGTCAAGTGTTTTATGACATGCCTGAACAAAAGATATGGTTTCCTGGACTGCAATGATCACATGATATGTGACTCTTTTATTTAAAAACTTCACTCAGAGGTCTGTATAACACCTCTTAGCATGATTAACTAGGATAAAACGTAGTTGAATGTAGATGACAAAATATACTTTCTCAAAATTTTAAAGCTTCAATTTTTGTTTATGTTGCTTAAATGTTATGCTTACGCTTCTTCATTATTTGCAAAGGACAAAAGGAATGTAGTCCTATATTCCAAGGCTCCTAAATTGAGTAAAGAGGGAAGGAGTGCTGCTTTGTTCGTGTGCTATGAAGACTGGAATGAACATAAAACTACATATACTGACCTCATTCAATGTAACCTTTTCATACATCCGCATTTTCCTATTAAGTTGACATTTTTGTCCATGCATAGGGAAAATTTTGTTCAAAAAATAGTTACTTTAAAGTCTTATCATTCTGTATAAATCTAGTCCGTGAACAACAAATCCACCATTTGATACAAATCACTGTTTTCAAAATCTTAAAGCCTATCCATATGAAACAATTTAAAAATCATATTTTGGTCTATGTTATATAGTTAATAGGTCATTCTGTGTGATACTAAAAAATGGATGGCCACTTCTGAAATGTACAAAACCAAAACAAAAACAATTTGTTAAAAATGATGTGCAATTTGATTTAACCCACTGCTTCCAAAAACGTAAAGCCTACCATACAAAACATTATTGGAAACAAAAAAACTTTAGTCCAAAATTCAAAAGCTCTGATAACCAAATATCTGTCACCAAAATATAAAACCTAAACTTAATTCAAGCCAGACCATTAAGGGTAAAAGTTAATATTCAAAATACATTCTTAAAATCTATACATCTAAGCTGATCCCCAATTTTATCCAGAGCATTGTTTGTAAAACCTTAAATTCTACCAATAAGGAACATTCAAAAAATTAATAATCTAGTATGAACTAGGCTATTCCATGTAAAATTTGGAAGTGGTATCCATCCCAAGTATTCAGAAAACTAAACTGAAAACAATCCAAACAATTGCAACAATCCTTATTGGGGCTCCCAACAGGGATATGCAGAACCAGAAAATTATAAATATTGAAAGTCAAACAAAAAATATATGGACTGACACTGCCATTACCTTAACTACTTGAATGTGACAACAAAAACTACCAAATCTATGATAGCCAATTAGAAAAGCTGCGTGCAGTTGATAAAACTAACAGACTATAGTTTTATACTTCCTAGAGAAAGTAAATAGCTTAGAGGACAACGTAATTGTTTGCTTTTATTTTCAGTATAGACCATATTTAATGGGTAGGGCTCATTTTGAAAATTCAACCCGTATATGATCATGACTGACATTTGCAATAAATATTATTTTATTGGTACCATATTGATTTTATTTTTTGGGTATGGATTACTTTGACAGGTATGGACTGCATTTATTTTTTGATTTGATTTTAGGTATGGACCATACTAATTTCATTTAATTCTAGTATGGCTGATATTGATTGGAGTATTTAATGCTTGCCTTGATTCACGTGAAGGCAACAATAAGAGGGTAAACACCAATAACCAATCAATTTTTTTTTTCAAACTTCGCAAACTATAGTCATGATCAAAATACAATAAAATGATTGGTTCAAACTTGAGAAGACTAATGCAAAATTTTGCATATCGAGTGCAAGAGTACCATGCCATGGTAGGTAATAATAACATGGATGATATGCAGTGCACTATCATAGAGATACCATTGGTTGTGACTGACTTCATCACTGCAGTGTCATTCATGATGCGTCCACTAACCAAATTGGAACTACTTTTTGCCTTGTCAAACTACAAATTTTCATTTCATGGTATTGCTCTTGCTACAACTATTTTCTACTTTTGTCCACTTGATAGTTGTAATCCCCCACTCTCCAACTTGGGTAGTGTAAGAAGCAAAGATAAATTAGAATTTTAATGCCATAAAAATAGTAGTATCCAAACTATGTAATGTAATCTAAACAAAAGTTGTTACACATCTAAATGAAACCTTTCAAAATTAGAGTACGCTAAAGTTGCTATACATTTAAAAGAGAACCAATTTTCAATGTCATCAACATATATGTTTGTGTCAAAGGTTTCACACAAAAAAGAAACAAAATTCAAATGTTGCCTGCTAAAATTGAATAAAAATCTCTCAATCATTTAACAAGGCATTCTTTTAATAGAAGCATATAAACATAGTAGAAATATGTTTTTTATTTGCAACAAAATTATAGTTTGTTGGAATTTATGCACCTTTTGTATTCTTAGGCTCAACAAACTTGTGACAATTACAATAGAGTCACCCAATAGAAAGCATCTATGAAGCTCATATACTTAGAATTAATGTCAAGACAAATCCATAGAGCCAAAGCACCTTTGAATCCTAAAACATTAAGTAACATGAAGAATAATAAATGATGATGGCATAACATGTATACTTTTGGGACAATATCACTTACTATCACTTTCAATTGTGGAAGCACCTACTAATTTTTTTAGGTAGTTCCCTTCTATTAGGCCATAACCTAAAAGAAGAATGGGCTACCTTGGTCACAATAATTTGGAGAGTTAAATTCAAAATTATAAAATAGATGTTGTCTTATTAATAAAAAGGAGATAACATATAAAAAATAAATTTATAAGAATATTTTTCTTTAGAACATAATTTTAAATAAATTAATTTTCAAAAATAGAACTAATGTTTCATGATTTTAGAAAATTGCTTGTCGCACATCCTTAAAAAATTCATAGGAATTCTTGCCACTTGTTTCTATGTGAAATAGAAGGGCAAAAAAAGACCGCCCACTTCAAAGTTTCCTCACGAAAATATTTCTAGCCTACAACATTAGCAACAAGAGGAAGGAAGATTGAGATCTAACAAAAATGGTGCTCCTTGTTGTAGCGAATAGGGACAAGACCTCTCCTCACAAACATATGTATCCACTAAAAGTAACAAAAAAAGATTGATTTAATGGCATAAAGAGAGTATTTTTTCTCTAGTGAGTTTGTAGTGTTGTTGAGATACAATAAATATCATCTAGTCCATAGCTACATTGTAAATAAATAATGTCACATCATCATTTTAGTATGTAAGACATGGACTAGAAGCCCAAACCATTTTTACACAACCACAAATGATCAATAGGAATTTTTTGCTCTTATAAATTGTTATCGATAACATGCACATGCACACTAAACAAAAACTTCATAAATTTTCAATTGTTCATCTTGATCTATGAAGCCCTTCATAACCTTGATAAGCTAGGAATAATCTGCAACCTCAAAGGCAAAGAGAGATACATAGTGGCATTTCGAGTTTGCTATGTATCAAGTTGTCCATGTCCATTTATCCCATTACAATTATCTTGTCCTTGAAAAGAAACACGAATGTTTTGATCCATCAACCTCTATTTTACTACTTTGCTCCGTTTGATTTGATCATATAAATTCAAAGAACATCCAAACCTATAACATATCGTCCATGAAAGGTGGTGTCTTCTACATCAAAAGCTATATGTGAAGCATTAGATGCTTGATCTAGTTGAGTATTATAAGAGTGTTACTCCAAGTTGTATGCATTTAGTTAGGCATAGATTAGTGAAGTCATTAATGCATATGTAATATCCCTTTTTTAGCCTGTGTCGGAGTTTGGTGGGTTAGCCTATTATCATTGGTTCCCCATAGGCTAATGTGGTGATTAGGGGGCCCTTTGAGGGTGATTCAGGGTTATTCAGCTGACCCTTTGGGTGTATATTTCAGTACTCCTTCTCAGTGCATCAGTTTATTTGTGGTTTGCCTTCTAGATGTCTTTCAGGCTCATTTTATACACACTTACTATTTTTAGTAAGTCACTTGGACTTTTGGGTCCATACTTACTATTTATGAAAAGTCATCTAGATGGTCAGAAGGCACCACGGTTATATCCGGGAAGTTGGCAGGATTAGTTGTTGGTTTGATATTTGGCATTTAATAGAGTTTAATGATATAATTTAATTAATTAAGTCTAATCTAGCATTGACTTTGATATAATTAAATTAAATTAAATATCTTTATGATTAAAGGGGATATAAGGGGTCAAGTGTGCATTTAATATATTAATGTCATAAAATATTTAATTATTATGCCAAATGGGGTGCCAACATATGGAGGTATAAAGATATTAAGTGACTTTATAATGATGTCAATGACAAATTATAAAGTAAGGTCACTTTTGAGGGGAAAAGTAAATTAAAAGAGGAATAAAATAAAGTATTGCTTTTGAAAGGGAAAAGAAATATAAAAGGAGGAAAAAGTGCAATGAGGATTCATTCTTGATATGTTATTTTGAAAGAAACTTTTTCTTGAGAGTTTGAGAGCTTTGACTTTACAGGTTCAGTAAACCCTAGAGGTTTTAGCTATTTGGACGAAAACCCAGATCAACCCACTTGGTGAATTCATCTCAGGATTCACAGTTGTATTAAGTTGTTTAGTATTTGTGTTGATATTACTAGTTCATCATTTTGGCAACCATTGGAAGGGTTTGATATTGTTGATTTCTACATATGATGGCGGCTAGGGTTAATGGGTATTGAAGATTATTGCATATTCTTTCATGGCAGCGCATTAGCAACATTTTGGTATCATGTTTGTGGCATTTTGACAGAATTTGTGATGATTTTTGGCTTGCATGTTGGTAATTTGGTGTGCATGTTTGAGGAGTGATGGATTTTGAGGTTGTGTTGCAAATAATTCATCTAGGTATTTGAGTTTTGTAGATTTGAGCTATTGGGTGTTGCTGCAATTTTCAATTCCAACTAGGGTTTGACATGGGTATTCACAAAAATCAGTTTTGGAATATGGGTATTGATGCAAAGTCGCTGCCATGAGGTTGGAATAGCATATGCACTTCTGGGTATTCTTCATTTCGTAGCACGATTCCAAAAATTATCAATCTCGATTTCTCTTGCATTTTAAGTGTCAACAATTTGGTATGTTACAGTCACCATTTTGCTTCTGATATTGTAACAACAATTCGTTGTATTTTGGCTGCCATAGAACAGGCGTTTGTTGTAATTGGAATGATGAACAAATCTCAAATTTCTCTCAGTTAGGACTGATTCCGTTTTAACATCACTGTTATGATCATTTCGAGTTGAAATTAATATTGTCAATACTGCCTATGTCTATTTCGTTCTTTCATCAAATTTTGCATGTGCTAGTATTTGTTCATGTTGAAGAAGATAAATTTGAAGGTGTAAAAATAAGTTTAAGATCTCAGACCTAGGTTTTCATTTAGAAATTGGCCAAAATCAGAAATTTGATTTACATTCCTATCAGAGTTCATAAATAATCAGAATATCCTTAGAAGGAATATTACATGGTATCAGAGCCATGATCTTGACAGCTTGAGGAAAAAAATCAGAGATTTTCAGTTGCATGTCAGAGATTTTCAGTTGCATGTCAAAGATTTCAGTTGCATGTCAGAACTTTTAGTTGCATGTTAGTACCCAATACTTGCATGTTAGTTTTGAGACTACCCAGATGCTTGCATGCCAGTTTCGAGGGCTGTGCAGTAGTTGCATGTGAGTGATCACATTTGCATGTCAGAGTTGAGACTGAGGGTATAGTTGCATGACAGTGATTATCATTTGCATGTCAGAATTACAACACTTGGTTTAATTTTTCTTTGAAGTTTTCCAAATCTCAGAACGATGGTTGGAAGACGACTACCCACTTCCCTTCCGAGGACAACTATGTATGTCTCATCAACAAAAGATGAAATTCGCACCAGGTTTAATGGGTATTGCTCTCTTCCTAAAG
The DNA here is from genome assembly GCA_027924645.1 of Cunninghamia lanceolata. Lineage (NCBI taxonomy): Eukaryota > Viridiplantae > Streptophyta > Pinopsida > Cupressales > Cupressaceae > Cunninghamia > Cunninghamia lanceolata. The sequence goes on from BSBN01001861.1 coordinate 26,472, forward strand.
AAATTCAAGATGACCTCACATTTACAACATTTTTGGGAATACCGGAAGAAGAAGATGACTGTGTTGAGTTCACCCATGTATTCTCAGATGAAGAGAAAACCATACATCATGATAGTGGTATGGCAAAGCTTCAGAATGATAATCACAACACTTAAGAAGTTGTTATTAGCCATGATAACAGTTCTAATTTTTATGACAATAGCGTTAATGTCGAGCCTACTCATGAGATAACAACCATTCCATGTGAGGATAATGGATGTGTGGAGTTCCCTGACATTGACACTCAAGATTTGGGTGTTAAAAATGAATTGTGTGAGGATGATTCATGCCACCACAAGTTTGATTTTTCAAATCAGACCATAGAAAACAAATCAGAAAATTCATTAGTTCGCAAAGAATCCCAGGATCGTTCTTTGGATGGACATGCAGTTACTATGGAAGAAGTGTGCAATGTTAATGTTCAAACAACAACTTCTACAGTGTCTTGTGAGCCATCCTTTGAGGTACATAGCAATAATACCATTGATGATATTGTGAGTGAAGCTGATAGCACATACGATGCTGCTTCTCATATTGTGAGCGATGATGATACATCTTCATATCATAGTGCAAACTATACATCAGGAAACTTGTATGGGAGTGATAAGTTCCAAGGTCCACATCATTTGGTAGGGCAACTAAAGGTTAATGACTGTATGATTGCCATAGCCATAGATCATTTCGATGTTGCTCGTCAGATGTTGGCTACTTATGGTTGGAGTACTCCCATGTCAGATGGGCACTGTGATAGTGGCCTTTCCCCCTCAGAGATTCATGCACTCGGAGAAGAAATTGGAATAATGAAATAAAATTACCTACAACTACTTGTTGACAGAGATTATCTTCTCGAGTGGGATTGCATTTGTTATGATGCATTGAAGGGAAAGGAAGGGGAGGTTGATGAGCTCACTTATGAGCTTGAGGTGACCATGGACTCATTGAAGAGCAGTCAGTTGGCCTTTCAAGAGTCACAGTCACGGATAAAGGAGCTTACCGTGAAGTTGAGCTTGGCACATTCTTCACCATCTACAGATACAGTTCAGGTTTCTATGGCAGCAGTTGGTGAGGAGCATATACCCACAGATTATGGTTGTGAGTAGGTTGAAGATGTGGCTACATCCATCACAGATATATGTGCAGTTGATACAGATAGGATGAGTGAACTGGTTGAGAGTTGTAGAGAACTACTTGATGCACCAAGTTCTCCTAAGGTTAGTCCCATGCCAGATGATGTAGAGCAGGTGATTGAGAGCTCTTGTGATGTAGTAGTAGATTCTCCAGAGAGTTGTGTGACAGTTCACGACACTACTCCATCTTCTTCACAGGAAGTATGTAGAGTATCATCTAGTTGGGAGATTGGTTCTTATGTCGATTTGTTTCCCTCTCCTGGAAGCAAATCAATCATTGCATCCCATGCAACTGATTATGATCGAAAGTCTGTTGAGCCACAAAGTTGGAGGGTGATGCTGAGAGTTACAGGAGAGAAGGTTGATTCAACCTTATCTTGCTTTGACTGCACTGATAAATTTATTGAGTACCAACTTTGGAGAGTAGAGTTTGAGGAGAGACAATATGGAGTCTCAGATGGTACTCGCATTAGTGATTTGTGCTTTATCAGGCGTGCTTTGGAGGCATTGAAATCAGAATACCTCCATTTGCTTCATGATAGGGATTTTGCTATTAGGTTTGCAGAGAGGGTTGCTAGAGTGCCTACCCAATTAGCCATTCGGGATTAGAGACATGAGCCATCTTCTGATTCTAGTGTTGTGAGTGATGAGACTGACGAGGAGGGTGTTCCCTAGGACTTTTGATGGTCAACCATTGACAGAGGTGGGAGTATTTTATCTTGACTGCATAGTGAGGAGTGCTCATCACTTCTCCTTTAGTCCACACATGGAGGGTTTGTTGATGCGTCGGTGTGGATTGGCTTAGGGCTTGTACCATCCATTGTGGGATGGAGAGTTGCCATCTTCAGAAGATGGAACTAGAGACTACAAGTATCTGACTCAGTTGTTTTCAGAGGATTACTTACAGAGTCAGAGTTCAGATTACCATCATGCTGATATGTACCCAACATGGTTTGCTATTCCTATGTCACAGAGATTTCTTGCGAATACATGGTGTCAGGGAGATTATGGTGTTAGTAGGCATGATGACTTGGTTAGTTATCACATCCATGAGAGTTTAGTAGAGAATAGAGGGAGATTTGGTGTAGCAGATGCTTTCAGATATTCTTATCTCCACATGACAGATGTATGTGAGTTCTATTTGCTTTAGGATCTAGGTGGTAACAAAGTTGGCACTACAGTTTGGTTGGGTCCCATCGGTTTGCTTCACTATTTTCAGCACGGTGAAATTGAGATTAGATTGGTTTGGAATCTAGGTATTGACATGGTTGTTGCATTGGTACTCAGTGATCGTGGAGAGTTGCTTCAAGCGATATGGTTATATGGTATGTATATCAGAGTGGGGCAACGGATTGGCATATGATTGCTTGAGGGCAAGCAATCCCGGGAAGGGAGGACTGTAATATCCCCTTTTTAGCCAGTGTCGGAGTTTGGTGGGTTAGCCTATTATCATTGGTTCCCCGTAGGCTAATATGGTGATTAGGGGGCCCTTTGAGGGTGATTCAAGGTTATTCAGCTGACCCTTTGGGTGTATATTTCAGTACTCTCCTTCTCAGTACATTAGTTTATTTGTGGTTTGCCTTTTAGAGGTATTTTAGGCTCATTTTATAAACACTTACTATTTTTAGTAAGTCACTTGGACGTTTGGGTCCATACTTACTATTTATGGAAAGTCATCTAGATGGTCAGAAGGCACCATGGTTATATTCAGGAAGTTGGCAGGATCAGTTCTTGGTTTGATATATGGCATTTAATGGAGTTTAATGATATAATTTAATTAATTAAGTCTAATTTAGCATTGACTTTGATATAATTAATTAAATTAAATATGTTTATGATTAAAGGGGATATAAGAGGTCAAGTGTGCATTTAATATATTAATGTCAAAATATTTAATTATTATGCCAAATGGGTGCCAACATATGGAGGTATAAGGATATTAAGTGACTTTATAATGATGTCAATGACAAATTATAAAGTAAGGTCACTTTTGAGGGGAAAAATAAATTAAAAGAGGAATAAATAAAATATTACTTTTGAAAGGGAAAAGAAATATAAAAGGAGGAAAAAGTGCAATGAGGATTCATTCTTGATATGCTATTTTGAAAGAATCTTTTCTTTGAGAGCTTGAGAGCTTTGGCTTGCAGGTTCAGTAAACCCTAGGACGAAAACCCTAGAGGTTTTGGCTAGTTGGACAAAAACCCAGATCAACCCACTTGGTGAATTCATCTCAGGATTCACAGTTGCATTAAACTGTTTAGTATTTGTGTTGATATTGTTGATTTCTACATATGATGGCGGCTAGGGTTAATAGGTATTGAAGATTATTGCATATTCTTTCATGGCAGCGCATTAGCAACATTTTGGTATCATGTTTGTGGCATTTTGATAGAATTTGTGGAGATTTTTGGCTTGCATGTTGGTAATTTGGTGTGCATGTTTGAGGAGTGATGAATTTTGAAGTTGTTGCAAATAATCCATTTGGGTATTTGAGTTTTGTAGATTTGAGCTATTGGGTGTTGTTGCAATTTTCAGTTCCAGCTAGGGTTTGACATGGGTGCTCACAGAAATCAGTTTTGGCATATGCGTATTGATGCAAAGTCACTGCCATGAGGTTGGAATAACATATGCACTTCTGAGTATTCTTCATTTCGTTGCATGATTCCAAAAATTATCAATCTCGACCTCTCTTGCATTGTAAGTCTCAACAATTTGGTATGTTATAGTCACCATTTTGCTTCTAATATTGTAACAACAGTCCATTATATTTTGGCTGCCTTAGAACAGGCATTTGTTGTAATTGGAATGATGAACAAATCTAAAATTTCTCTCAGTTAGGACTGATTTCGTTTTAACATCACTGTTATGATCATTTCGAGTTGAAATTAATATTGTCAATGCTGCCTATGTCTATTTTATTCTTTCATCAAGTTTTGCATGTGCTAGTACTTGTTCATGTTGAAGAAGATAAATTTGAAGGTGCAGAAATAAGTTTAAGATCTCAGACCTAGGTTTTCATTAAGAAATTGGCAAAAATTAGAAATTTGATTTACATTCCTATCAGAGTTCATAAATAATCAGAATATCCTTAGAAGGGATATTACAGGATACCTTTGTAAATAGTCTTTTCTTCACAAAATTTAGTAACATTTTAAAAGAGTATTTCCTAGGTTTTGCACAACAGCCAAAGATTCATTCCCTTCTCAATTTCCACAACATTTGGCATTGTGATTCTAATAGATAGTTCTGAAGTACACAAGTTGCAATTATATAATTTCAAGACTTCATGAGAATCATAAACCACAAAAAGCAACTTATTAAGAACCCCAAAAAAGGGCTCCATATAGATTAGACTCTACCATAAGATCACCATTGAGGTAGGCCAAATTCCATAAGATCTTCCATGAAAAAATAAATACAATCTAAGAATATATCGACTTATATTTTACCCAAAAGAAACCTTACAATACTTTTGTTATTTTATTGTTTATTAACTTAGTACCACCCAAATAAATATTAATTATTATCGATCAAAATGTCTAAAATATAGCTTACTCAAAAGACTAAAGAATCATGATATAAAAGGTTTTTTATTGGATTGATAAGCAATCTAGTATCACAATTAAATTCCTAGGGGGGGAAATTTTAATATGATGAAAACCTTTCATTAGCAGTAAAATTTTGGTAAAAAAAAAAGTTTTCTTTCAATACTCTCTCATAAGAAAAGTGTTCTAATATATCTTCTCCAATAGATACATAGGAATATCTCTACAACAAAAGCCAAAACACAATTATATTTATATTTTAATCTTTGTCAAAACCAAACATTTCAACTATTTTTGCTCCAAGATATCACAAACATTTTATCTACACATATAATGCCCCCAAAATCCCCTTGAACGAAAAATGTGCACACATGCCTCAAATTATTTTTGAATAGAAAAGTGTCTACTTTCCATACAAATTGTTGTCTATACTTTTGAAAACCATATAGCCATTAAAATTAGATCATGTCATTCCATCTTTCATATTAACTATCATGGTGTTCAACAATGATATTCATATTGTAAATATTTATCATCCCATTGCCCTTCCAAATTAGGAAGGAATTTAAAATCAATATAAAAGTAGTGAATCTCCAAACAAATCTTGACTTGCATGGAACAATTTATGTACATCCTAGGGGCAACACAAGCAAGCAATGTCACTTTGACAACACAAGCAAGATATGGCTCTTTACAACGCCACATGAGCGACACAAGCAAAGCAATGTCTCTCGATTGCATTTGAGCAGTGAAACTCCATACAATAAATTTGATTTGCAACATAAAAGTTGTTGATTTTTGGTGCATAGATATTGCATGGAAAAAACACCTCAATCATTTCTTGGCCAACGTTCTTTCATTCAACTCTAATTCCATTCTTTTATTTCTATTTTTAAGTCAACATTTGGAAGCCATGCTATAGAGGAAAACTAAATGATGGTTGCTTTTTTCTTTTTACAAAGTTTTTTGATTTTTTACATCCGTAATGTAGAAAGGAGCAGTTTAAGAGTTGTAACTTTTTTTTTTCTTTAAAACAAGCAAAATGAATAATAAATATAAGTGCTTGTTTCAAACGAGGTTGCATGTGCAATCTTAAAAATAGCATAATTATAAATACAACCATCCATATAAGACATGGACTAGTCCATTCCCTCAAATGAGTAAGCATTTGGAAATTTGGACGTGACCGATCCATAGTTGAGAATTCATCTTTGATTGGATGCATAGGACTACATTAAAGATCCTTATAACTAGTAGAAGTGAGATCTATTTGCATATAAATGAGATCATTGCATCTACACTTGTATTATACCTAAACATGTGGTATTACCTTGCACCTACTTGAGATGACTGCATGAGCAAGAATAGATAGGCAAAATCTTATGAAACTAGAAGGTTTGTGGTTGTGAATTATAATTGTTTATCGATTAGTTGCATACAAGTAGAAAACACAAACAACTTTTTTGCAATGCATGTTATAGGTACACGTTTATTATAAATTGAAGATTACATGCATATCTAGAAAATTTATTGTTAAACAAATCTTAATATGTTGTACATGAAGAACAAGGCTTCAAAATACTCTCTTAGACTCAAGTGACTATAAGTCAATGTCATTGACTTGTATGCATTTAATAATGATATTGCTTGTGTCTACAAAGAAAAGCCTTAATCTTACACAATAATGATCAATTCAAACACACATCATATTTAAAAATTGAACATTGTATTTTAAAAATTAACATGATAATAAAAAGGAAAGCAAATCCAATACTAGATATGATTAATATTCACATAGGCTTTAATGGTTTCCACACCAAATGTAAAAAAAAATCATTTCTAATTATACTAGATTATTTATGAGATAAAAAATTACCTTTTTTTGTCTTTCAATTAAGAGAAATGCAAGAAATTCATGAAAAATAGGGTAATAACAGAAAGAAGTTTATAAAAATCACTTCCAAACATGTTACCTATAGTTTGATAACAACAAGAAGTTTCTTCCAAAAAATGTTACCTACCTCGATCCACAAAAAATAGGGTAATAATTGCAAGAAGTTTATAAAAATCACTTCCAAACATGTTACCTATAGTTTGATAACAACAAGAAGTTTCTTCCAAAAACTGTTACCTACTTTGATCCACGTGGCTATCCTTGGGCACTGCAATAGAAGACTTGTGCTACTTAATTCATGCACAAATAGAAAACTAAAGTGAAAAAATTCAAATATCTATAAATAACTTGAAGAGGTGATGGCTGAAGTAGAAAAAGAACTTATGGTTTCTAAGATTAAATTCATAATGAAACATGTTTTGTTTTGATGGTAGTGAACCAAGTTAGTTTTCAAAATTATTGTGTGGGTATGAATGTGAGAAATAGGATACCTAATGATAGACAAAAAAAATGGTGTTGCATGATGAATAATATTAGTGTTTGAATTGGGATCGATGAGCGGATGAAGAAGGCGAGTGCGCAGCCGGGAGCAGAGGCGCGCAAAGAGACTTAGGTGGGCGACTGTGCGATAGGGCTGGCCTTGGATGTTGTTCGCAGGGTGGTGAAAGATGATGTGCTTTTGTCAGAGACGCTGGGCAGCGATGGCTTTAAGCAGCTTGTGGCTGCTCTTCGACAGAGAGTAGAGGAAGTTAAGCATCGGCAGGAGCAAGGCACTGTTAGGAGCGAAGGATCTCCTTCCCTCGACCCTTTCACCACTGTGTCTCCCTCCTCTGGTGTGAAGGCTCACACGACGGGCAACTATAGGCTATGCAAAAATTCTCCAAATCCTTACCATGTCTGTAGCGACTTTTGCAAGGAGCAAATCCTCTCCCTCGATCCTACGACAGACTTAGGGTTTGTCTTCGTTTCTGCAACGACGCCCAATAAGAGCATTGTTGCTGCTCCGGATCCCCCGCCCCCTCCGGTGGTTACCTATCCTGATCCGTGTACCTCTTGGCTTATGGGCGACTGTAGGGTGGATTTGGCCTATGAGCCCATCGATTATTGTATTTCTGATGAGTGTATAAGGAAAGTCTTCTTAGACATTGGATCACGGTCTTTGATCTTCAGATCGGTGGGACGACAACCTTCGGTTAATGATTTCATGGCTTGGTGCAAGAGTTCGTGAGACAATCTGACTCCCCCTTTTGTGGAATTGCTAGATTATGGTTTCTTTTTTGTTATCTTTCAAAATACTGAGGATTGCAGGTTCGTCCAAGACAATGGACCATGGTTTTTTGGCAGATCAGGCTTATTTATGTCCCCATGGTCCCCTTTCTTTGATCTTGCAAAGTTCCAAATTTCTACCATTCTAATTTGGCTGCGCCTCTACAATCTGCCTCTGGTTTTGCGAAACCCATTTCAAATCGAATCCTTTGTCAACCAGGTAGGAACCTTCATTAAGATTGAGAAAGGGGCTGATCCCAGAAGGTTCGCTAGAGTTTGTGCGTTGATTGATATTTCCAGGCCTTTGCCTCATATGATTCACATCAACTCGTCTCTTGGCTCTTGGATACAATATATTAATTATGAAGGGCTTCTTGAGGGATGCTTCAGGTGCAATCAACTCGACCATAAGATTGTCGGTTGCCATTCCAAAACCAACAATGGCCAACAAGCCGTCAATCTTAAGAAATGGGTTCGCAAGGAGGGTAATCCTGATGCTGATTTTGTTTGGAGAAATCATGGTATGTTCCTGGATCATTGCTCTTCGTCTTCCCCTAAAGTTGGGGCTAATAAGTAGTCTGAAAACATTTCCCCTCCAACCAGTGGAGCAGAGCATGCACAACACCAGCAAGTGGATAGGGATAAGTAGTTGAATTTAGGGGTCTCAAGGAATAAGGAGCAAGGGTTGGTTTTCTCAAATGACCAAGGCACTTTGGTTCAGGTGGTTGCTATGGCTGGCTCAAAGCATCGCTCCATTCCCCTCACTGTTGGAAGGGATTCAAATTTGGTTAAGGATGGCAAGCTTAGGGGAAGGAAAACTGAAGCTGAGAAGCTGAGATTGGATGCCCAGGATGCGATTGATGAAGGCACTCAGTGGACGATGGAAGAACTTCTCACGAGAAGCAAAAGAAAACAAAAGTAAGGCTGATTTCTTATTGCTTTATTAGTATATCTTCGTTGGGTTTTTAAGTCACTGTGATGTCATTTCCTCTGTTCCCTCTCGTCTCTTCTGCTCCTCGATTTTGGGTCTGAAGCATTCTTATTTTTATGTCCTCTATGTTATATGGGAGTGGGCCCTTAACCCATATCTTAAAGAACAAAAAAAATATTAGTGTTTGAATTATAAAAGCACCTTATGGTTCATTATATGCTCTAACCTAAAAGCATTGAATCTCATTGATAGTGGAAGTAATCATAACAGAAATATAATATATATTAATGATTTCAAAATTTGTAATCAAAGTAAACTTGGTATCTTATTCCCATGAGTGAATGCTTGTATGAGAATGTATAACCTATAGTAGAAACATATGTTAGCACAATGCCCCATGATGCCATCACACAATCAATCATCAAAGCAGTTATAAAACAGTAGCAACTCATCCATTCATTCCCACTGTGTCATCTTCCATTCAACCCAATAGCCATATTCAATCTGCACAGATAGCTCATCACATTTTAAACTGCATGCATTTGAATGAAGGATGAAACACAAGTAGCACAATACACATTTGTATTTGTTCACCCTAAAGTTAAACACCAAAATAGTTTCAATGACACCTACAACAATGTAGGCAATGAATTTGTAATAACTAGTCCTAGTTACTACGATTTTTTTACTTTTGCAAATTATGCAGAACCAACGTAATCTTCACAATGTTGTTTACCATTGTTACATTTTGATTGTATATATCATCAATGTCATTCTACAAGGGGATCATTCCCTAGTAACATCACAGCCAGGGGAATGATACAACTTATGATAGGAGCATACAAGTACACAAACTCCATCAACGTAGGTCATCTAGTATTACATTATGATATCATGATCAGTTCATAACAACAACAATACCAAATAGAGGATTCTTAACATGGATCATTTCATAAGTTGTGAGAAAACCAGCTACAATTGCATCCAAGAGTTAATGAGATTAGCATTGCATTTCATTAATAAAACCTATAAAATAGTGAACATGGACCATATGCTTAAACATTAACAAGGTCAATAAGTGGTACCTCATTCATGGATGACTACTTGAGTTTGCTCAATCCCTCAATAAGACTGCACGGATCTTGGTTTTAGGTACAGGGGTGCAATACAAGTGAACAAGTATCCCTATCCACACCAACCAAGTGGACTCTATTAGCTTGTCAGTGAGGATATTATAATGCCAATGATCTAGGGTACATGGGGTATCTCAACTTAGTCACTTAAGCTCACCAAGTTGCCATCATCCACAAATTACATATATACATATAGTGATTGACTTGTACATACACAGTGACTAGCTAGCAATAGGAAGGGGATGCAACCCTATTACATAACTTTTTCCATTACCCAGTTCACTAACACTTACCTCTTTACATCCCAAATAGAAAGAGACATGAAGGTGCATCCCATTCTACACCATTGCTCTTTCCTACCCTCGGCTCATTGCCAATTGTGATGACAAAGCAAGCATTCCATACTACTTGTGATCATCACCAACTAGGATGTAAGTGTAACGACAAACAACACATGCAGCTATTAATAATATTCAATAGCCTATTGAATCTATTGAGTTAATGGATCCTGGCACCTATCACATGCATGCTATTAGGAAAAGTCGATCCAACTTGGTACATGATAGCTCCTAGCATCTGTCACCTGCATGTTATTGGTGAGAGCCAATTAAGCCCTATTATACACCAGGGAGCTCCTAGCACCTATTATTTACATGCTATTGGTAAAAGTCGGCTAGTCCCTAGGATACAATAGTTAGCTCTTGTCATCTATCACCTGCACACTACTAGTGACAACTGACTAGACTTCACATGTATCAGGCTCAGTTTCAACATATGGGGTCATATAATTGAAAAATAACATAATCGAACAGTCATATGGTATTACATTACTTAGGACTTAAACTAAACACCTAAGCAGGCTTAATAACTAGAACATTTAAAACCATTCATAGACTTCCAATTAAGTCATACCAAGGACCTCGTCCTTCACCCATTTAATCCTATTACCAAGAAAAGTCATCCTAAAACATCACCTATTATGTAGTTATGAATTGACCGTAATTATGGAAAAGATTTCAGTTTACAAATTCCTTCAATTTGCAAGTTTAAAATGTATATGTTTAGTCCTCCTGCCAAACACAAGGTAATAAAGTTTGTGTTCTGCCTTCTACGAGTTTAGTTCTTATATCATGGTGTATTGAGTAATTAGTTGGTATCATTCATTCTTTGTTTAAAAAGGGACTTCCAACAATCCTCATTCCTTAGTAGAACGAACACCCATTCAGTGAATGCTAATCATTTATAATTAATAATTGCAGTGCTTATCCAAGTTATGGATCAACAACCTTAAGTAAGAGTCTCTAAGATTTATAATGTTTGGAAATCAATTAGAAGGGAGGGAGAGCAGGGGGCGGTGCAGGGCCAGGTCACAGCCAGTACTGGCTGCAGTTTCAAGTTGACTCAAGCCTTTTATTTTTGACACTTCCATTATGTTGCATTTCATACGAGTGTTTATCAACATAGAGCAAGTATATTATCCAACAAATGCCTGAATTTGGTATGCAAGCATTGTTATTGTCAACACCTATCATGTGTTTGATATGCTGCAATTATGTCAAACAATTGGTAATCATTCTTGTAATGTCCCCTTCAGATATTTTGGAAAAATGTGTTTTTTCTGTATTTTCTGAAATACTGAGTGTATATAATTCTAGCAACACTATAAGTAAACCCAAATACCGATAAATTTTGCCAATGGTTGGACCCACTCACAAGGGTAATTCTAGACTACAGCTGTCTATGAGTTGTAAATAATACATAGCTGGAAATTTTGGAGTGAACAGCATTATCCGATTTTTACTGCAGAAAACTGAAAGATATAACAATATTCACTTTAAATTAATGTCAGGTAATAACCAATGACTCACAAATACATTATTTGCCGACCAAGGAGAATGTCCAATTACTCTTCATCAATGCTGCGATCCACAAGCTAGAATCGATCACCATTCCTATTTGGTGTATAGTATGCAACCAGGATTGCGATTCATTTTATTTGTACGACAGCTTACTTGAATTCCTGTACGGCACACAAGATCATATCACAGCAGCTTAAACAATGACTAATGAACCTTGACTTCAGGTGACTCAACATACTATCAATGCCTCTCATACACATGCGATTCCCTCACACAATTATCATACGGTTCACCCAAAGATAGGAACTGCAAATGTCAGAGATTCTCTTTAAAGGCATCAAATAATAAGGCAGAAATATATAAAACAGGCCCAACAAACAAATTTAGACGCCTCTCCATGACCAAGCCGTCTTCTTCATCAGTATTTGGCAGTTTTAGGGCAGAGCCCATCCAACTGCTTAGCTTATTTTGGTTAACGGTCATTGTTCAACTTTTTAATGAGTTATTTAGAATTATTGGTCTCATGAATATTTAATTTTTCTGCTTTGTTTTTAGTTTTTTAGGAGTCCTTTTAAATTTTATTTTTTTAACCATATAATTTCTTTTTAAAGAAAATTTTCAAGAATAGTTAAGAGTCATTGTTCAACTTTTTAAGGAGTTATTTGTAGATTTATTGGTCTCATGAATATTTAATTTTTCTGCTTAGTTTTTTAGCAGTCATTTTAAATTTTATTTTTTTAACGATATAATTTCTTTTTAAAGAAAATTTTCGTTATTATGTAACACTTCCACATCATTATAGATACCTAATTTAAAAAAAAAAAAACTGGTAGGAGAAATTGAGGGAAATGTTAAAATGGAGGGAAAGAAATGTATGGAGCCATGTAGCATTTTTTTCCCTTATGCAGTTGCTGCTTATTTTCAGGCCCCCTTTTTTCCACAGCATATTTTTAATTGTTAAGCCATGGCTACTCCACTAAAATAGGGAAAGATCTAAATTATCCTTTTTCACATAATTAAACATTTACATGAGATCACCCCTACTGCTCAAATTTAAGCAGAAAATTAATTAATGCAACCGCATGAGACCTTGGGGTTAATTGGATTAATATGAATCCTTGACTCAACACCAAGATTTGTAAATTATTGACCCCTTCACACAAAATAAAATCGTGGCTCATCAACTATGATTGCCATCACACTTGTCTTTAGTGACAGTTCAATCTTGCTCGGTCCTCTTCAATCGGTTACCCATCCTATACCAAAGGTGGCACTCAGATGTGTAATAGGTTATTAATATGTTCGACTTAAAATGCTCTGATAGCTTCAATATAGTGCGGCTCACAAATTGGACCCCAACTCTTCCGCTGATGATCATAAGATCTACTGTTAGTTATATAATGTAATCGGTCATAGAAAACCTTTACCAATCTAGACGATCTCTAAACCCACCTATAAAAGTTCAACTTACAGATCTGAATATCAAGGATAATAGAAGTATAAAACAGGTATATCTTTAACACAGAACTGATGGGATCAACAGCAATGAAATTGTTATTGCAATATAATGAAATGGGCAACGGCCAATACAAATCTGATATCAATCTTGCACACAGTGAAATCTGAAACACCTTGCAAACCTCACCACGCTGAAATTCCTCTATCACATGTATGGAAAATTGTGACAATCTAAAATTCACCAATAACCAACCGAAACCTGAAATCTTAGACAATCTGAAAATTTGCTTGCAAATCCAAATCTTTTTGCACAACCGATCTCTGATTAGAATCGCTTCGATGAGCAAGACGGTTTTCGACCTCGGGCCGAAGGGTTTTTGTTCTTTGATCACTTGCACCATGGGTTTTTGTCTTCAAATACTAGAAAATTCAAATTGGAAGAACAAGTGAAAATGACATAATACGATAATCAGATAATTGAATGATTTGCTTGATGCCTTTGCCTTTCTTTTATAATTGTTTTTTCGGGTCCTCCATTTATTTTATTTTTATTTTCCATCCAATTACATCCATAGGTCCTCTTTTAAGATTACAATTGAGTAAAGTGTTAAAAACACTTTTTAAAACATTACATAAAACCTATAATAATATACAGTGATCAAGCCCAATATTATTAATTTTTAATTCGAAAAAAGGAGGCATGGCAATTTTCTTTTGCAGGCATTATAACAAGAAAATCAAATTTTTTTGTGTAAAGCAAACATTTTGTTAAACGAATAACATGCACTCAGCATATCCTTTCTCACAAGGCTACAAGGTTCCCTAAACTCTACGTTGATCTTTCAACACAACCAAAACAAGGCTAAAGGCTTCATGATTTATGTTATGGACATTACTTAACTTGTCTTCCTACAAGCACCAAAAGACGATATGCTATTATGAAATGTCCTACCCAGGTTTTAATCTTTTAAAAGGGAGAAAGAAACACAAACTGAAATATAGATAGTAAGTTCTTTCAATCCAATTTTGTTAATGATTTTCCTTAACACCATAGTTTTCAAACTTCAAGACACATAGAAGACTGGAATTCATTAAAGCAGATTTATACCATAATATGATGCAACCACGAACACCGTTTGCTGTGCGTCCCTGAACTGTTCGGCCTGTAGTAGAATGAGCAGCAGAAACACCAAAATAAACACTGGCAATCAACACTGAAACTACTTCCTGAAACTGCACTTCTAATCCACACAACACCAAAACTTGCAATCCAAAAAAAGAACATCAAAACACATCGAACTCCATTTGGCACAGTCTCGATTTCTGAGGTGAAACCGATGCTTTTCCTGCAGTTAGGAGTGATCTCTCACACTCAAAACAGGCAGATTGATACAGAAACTTTGCCTTCAGCACTGGTAATCTCCAGATAGCTATCACAAGTTTGCATTCAGAATACCCAAAATGAGCGAATGCCTCTACAAAATACCCCACGCCCAATCATAATAGTAAAGGAATAATGTCAGACCCCAAACTGGCCCACGCAGCTAATGCCCGGCCAAAAAATAGAAAAGAATCATATTAAATGCTCCATAGAGGAGCGCTTCCTCCATCCCACGAATATCCCAGGAATAGGTAAATGAGAAAGTAAAAGGGGTCCCACCACCAGTGAACACTTCTGACAGCAAACTCTCAATCTAAAAAAAGACTTAACAGTTATAATATGCACGATGGGCATAGAAGATTAAATGACCGTCATCAGCTCTCTTTTTTTAGAAGCCATATTTCCAATTCAAAAATGTTAGCCTTCGGGAAATAGTAAAAAGCTAACCCAATTTTTTTTAAAAAAAATTAATGCTGAGAAAGAGGGGACATTACATATTATCAAGTAAAACCAGTAGGGACGTTTCCATCTTCTATAGTGTTTCAAGAATTAATAAAATACCACGATCCACTACCATCTCATGCCATACCATGGTAGCAAGCTGTGGGCAAGATTGGGCTTGTTGTGTAAGATTTATCTTATTCAGCCCTGAATTTTCAGTTTACTCAGTTTGACATTTTGTCAAACACTTAACCTGTATGCTGTTTGGACCGAGTTCTGATTGGATTTCTGAGTTTGTTTGAAAGTTTTATGATGATTTTTAGTTGTTTCGGTCATACATCTCAGTGAATAAATAAACAAACACTTATGCATGGATTTAGCAGCAATACCAATGACTGATATATAGAAGATAACAAGGATAGAATAGAATAGAATAGAATGTGTAATTCAAATTGAATATTTGAATTGCTGATTACAATTTCATCAACATCAGACATACCAGGTTCAAAGATGATGTACAATGCCAACTATAAATGAAACCTAGCTGATATAAATGTCTGGAAGGGAGATTGGCTGTTGTAGCTGCTGAAATAAAGATCTGAGATAATAGTTGACTGCTGATTGCTCTCCCAAGGCCTGAGTGATATGCTTGTTGGTTTTAAGATAGGCAACTGGGGGGGGGGGGGGTGAATTAGTTGTCACAAAAAATTCTGTTCCTTAATCACTTAGAACCTTCTTATATTTTAACATCATATAAAAATTCAATCATGGAAGTATAATGCAATAATTCAAGAACAAAAACATATTCAACACATATAACACCCAGATTTTTAACGTAGAAAACCCAGTTAAGGGAAAAACCACGGGGTGACTAACCCAAGATTGTATTCTCTGTTAAAAGAATAAGAAGAGCAAAATGACACTTGCCAATTAGGGCTCACTGCCTGAGCAGACTGCTCACAAGAGGTCCACTGCCTATAGAAAACACACTATCTACAAAAGAATATAAGTATTACATACTTGAACTGGAGATTAGTATCTTCACCATGCTTGAATCGGCTCCATTTAAGCTCAACCCCTCTGCTCTGCTTTTCGGTCCTTTTCACTACCACCTTCTCATCACGCACACACACACCATTTTGAATGACTTCGCAACTCTTATTTATACCGGACATCGACTTTGGAATGATCATCAAAGTCGGCACAACATACACTTATTTTATTACAGAGCAATTACAAAAATACAATTTGACTTATTACAAAAACTTCATGCGCATCACTATACTGTCGGCCACACATAACTAGGACTTCAATCTTCTTCGAGGAGCACGCCATGCTTCGCAAGACATCTTCAAAGTCATTCCCAACATGTGCAAAACATCCGGTCGGCCAAGACTAGGAAGAATGCTATTTCCGGAAGGTAAATCTTCAATTACGAGCTCAATCTTCAATGCGGACCGTCAACACAAACTGGACACAGTCTAGAGACCCCCACAAGCTTGCTTGAATCACCAAGAACATCCGCACCACTTCTGCTTACTGTAATCAATCGCATCTTCATCCGGAACCTCAAGAACACAGCCGGTCATCACTGTCACATTAGAAGGATTGCTTGTGGACCTCCAAAACACGAACCAATTGAGTTGTCAATTCACATTAGCTTCCCAAACATGCCACCAGATCCGCAGAACATGATATTGTATTTCTGGATCTTACCAGACCCATTTGTGTCACTCTGTCACCTCCGAATAGTTGCCAGAACCAGTTTTACTCTTATGGCCATAACTCCTTCACAATTTCATGCGGACCTCTCAAATCTTGACTGGATCACCTTTAGCCACATATCTACAAACCCTTTGATGCGCATTCTCTGATTCTTCATCTAGCTCGGATCTTCACTTCATAGAGTTTCACTGTCTTCACCGTTCTTCTTTGTTTCTGATAGGACTAATTTTCTCAATATCCTCAGCACACAGCTCATCCAATCCTTGACATCAATGCAACAGGAGTATGTTGACATCAATGACAACACCGGTTAGGCCCATACTTGCAACAATCTCCCCCTTTGTCATTGATGGCAACATATGATGTGAAAAACTGTTTTAACCATCAAGACAAGAACTTCTCCTCACTGACTGACATAGCTCCCCTTATCAACAACAATCATTCATATGTTTTCTCTTCCTTTACTGCTCCCCCTTTGATCAGCAACCACTTTTTGTTTTTCACGTCTTCTCTCCCCCTTTGACATCAATGGCAAAGGGCACATACTTGCAACCACTCCTCATACTTCAGAATCATGTTGACTGCTCCCCCTGAGTAGTAGCTTCCTAACACCTATCTCGATCACAAGATATGACAGCGAGATCCACCGGATTGATGCACATTAGTGCACCTTAATTCAGAACCGGAGGGGTAATAACCCCTAACTTCTCTATGAGATACTCAAAAGAGTACTTAGGTAGAGGTTTAGTAAAAATGTCTGCAATCTGATCCTTTGAGGGCACAAACTCCAGTCTGACTTCATTCTTGTTCACTTGTTCTCTCAAAAAGTGAAACTTGATGGATATATGTTTTGTCTTTGAATGCAACACCGGATTTTTTGATATGTTTATTGCACTTGAATTATCACAGAAGATTGTAATAGGTTCTTCATACTCCACTCTGATGTCTCTTAGCATTTGCTTCATCCATAATACTTGAGTGCAACTGCTTGTTGCTGCAATATATTCTTCTTCTGTAGTGGACAGAGATATTGCCTCTTGTTTCTTGCCAACCCAAGAAACCAATCTTTTACCCAAAACGAATGCACCACCACTGGTACTCTTTCGGTCATCCACATCACCTGCCCAATCAGCATCAGTATAAGCATGAAGAGAGAAATCATGATCCTTAGGATACCATAATCCATACTCAACTGTTCCCTTCAGATATCTGAGAATTCTTTTGATTGCCATGACATGGGACTCTCTAGGATCAGCTTGGAATTTGGCAACAAGACCAACAACATTCATAATATCAGGTCTAGTTTGAGTGAGGTAGAGCAGTCCTCCAATCATTGACCTATACTTTTTCTGATCAGTCTTAGGAGATTCATCATCTTTATTCAGCGTACATTCGGTTGCCATGGGAGTATTCATTGGCTTTGAATCTTCCATCCCAAATTTCTTCAACAATTCTTTCACATATTTGGTCTGAGATATGAAGATTCCTTTCTTTGTTTGAGTGATTTGTAGACCCAAGAAGAAATTCATTTCCCCAAACATAGACATCTCAAATTCACTTTTCATTTGATTTGCAAAAGTCTTGCACATACTATCTTTTCCTCCAAAAATGATATCATTAACAAATACTTCAACAATCAAGATATTTTCATGATCAATTTTAAAGTACAGATTACTGTTAGCAGTACCTTTGTTGAAGCCAATCTTCAAAAGATGCTTGTCCAATCTTTCATACCAGGCTCTTGGGGCTTGTTTGAGTCCATACAATGCCTTCTTCAATTTGCAAACCATATCTCTATGATCAAACAATTGAAATCCATCCGGTTGCTCAATGTATACCTCTTCTTCCAGATCACCATTTAGGAAAACAGACTTGACATCCATCTGATACACCTTGAAATCTCTGAAGGCAGCAAAAACAAGAAATAATCTGATTGCTTCAATTCTTGCCACCGGAGCAAAAGTTTCTTCAAAGTCAACTCTTACTTGAGAATAACCCTTACAGACCAATCTAGCTTTGTTTCTTATTACTTCACCATCTTCATTCAGTTTATTCCGGAAGACCCATTTAGTCCTAATCACATTTTTGTCCTTAGGTCTGGGAATAAGATCCCAAGTGTGATTCTTTTCAATCTGCACCAATTCCTCCTTCATTGCGTTAACCCAACTTTCATCATTGCATTCTTCACTTACTGTTTTTGGTTCAATCTTTGAAATCAGACAATACTTCACTGAATCTTGAGCAATTTTTCTTCTTGTTTGAACACTTTTGCTTCTATCTCCTATGATCTGGTCTTCAGAATGATTTAGTCTTACATACCTGGGAGTTTTGGGAAGCTCTTGCACTTCTAAATCTTGAACAGGTTCATGCAAACTTGTCTCTTCTTGTATTTCAGGATTCTCCGGATCAGTCTAAATTTGAATTGGAGTTGGGACTTGTTCTCCTTGATCTGAGACATCATTCTAATCATTTGCTTCATACTCAAAATACCTTGAGGGATTTTCCACGCCTTCATCAACCTTCACATTTGCACTTTCTACAATCTTTCTCAATCTCTTGTTATAACACCGGTATGCTTTGCTTTGAGTAGAATATCCCAAGAATATTCCTTCATCACTTCTAGCATCAAACTTGCCAAGGTCTTCATCTTTTTTGATATAGCATTTACTACCAAAGACTCTGAAATACTTCACAGTAGGAGTGATGCCAAACCAAAGTTCATAAGGAGTCTTACCAGTATTGCCTCTGATTTGTACTCGATTAAGAGTATAGACAACAGTGCTTACAACTTCTCTCCAATAGATCTGAGGGACATTTGCTTCCATCATCATGGTTCTAGATGCTTCCTGGATGGTTCGGTTCTTTCTCTCCACTACTCCATTCTGCTGTGGATTCCTTGGAGTAGATAACTGTCTCTTTATCCCATGTTCCTCACAGAATGATATGAACTCACTGGATGTGAATTCTCCACCTCTATCAGACCTGAGGCATTTTATGTTTATGCCAGTTTCATTTTCTACCATAGCCTTGAATATTTTAAATTTCTCAAGTGCTTCGGATTTCTCTTTCAAGAAAGTTACCCACATCATTCGAGAGTGGTCATCAATCAACAACATAAAATACCTATCTCCTTGCAGACTCCTGATTCTTGCCGGACCACAGAGATTAGTGTGTACTAAGTCTAACGATCGGGTTGAAGATTGTTCCTTACTTTTGAATGTGACTCTGTTTTGCTTACCCAACTGACATTCTTTGCACAAACTATTAGTAGGTTTCACCAGTCTTGGAAGATCTCTTACAGCTTGAGTGTTGCTTATCTTGATGATATTATCAAAATTTACATGACACATTCTCCTATGCCACAACCAACTCTGATCAATTTGAACAAATAAACAACTTTTGCCAGTACCAACCAAGTGGAAAATGTTACCTTTTGTCTGTGTACCGGATGCAATATCAGTTCGAGAGTTTTCAAAGATCTTGCATTTTCCATTTTTGAATCGGAGATCATAGCTTTTGTCCACCAACTGTCCAACATTGAGAAAATTATGCTTCAGACCTTCAACATACAGAACATCACTGGTTTTGTTCTTTCCATCAAAGGAAATGGTTCCTCTACCTCTAATTCTGCCAAAGAATTATCTCCAAACTTTACAACTCCATCTTCATATCTTTCCAAGCTTAAGAACTTGCTCTTGTCACCAGTCATATGGTGAGACCATCCATTGTCAATAACCTGTTACCTAGATTTCACTACTAGCTCAATCAGGTAGAGCTTTTCCAGTTTGAAAAGAGAAAAAGGTACATTTTACTATTGCTATGTTAAACCCAAGCACATTTGATACAAATCAAGATGAAATTGTATTGTTGCATTCAGATGTTTTCAGAAAAACTCAAGAGATTGTACAAATCGTTTAAACAATCAGCAATATGTATTGAAAAAATAAGTGTATAAGTTCTCACACAAGCCGTGAGACTAACTGGTTCAATACAAAAGAAAAGACAAACTATACATTTATACATAAACTCAAAAACTGAATAAACATATGAGGTAGGGTGACTCGTCATTGCCTGAATGACGAGCCTTCATGTCGCGTCTTCTATCTTGTTTGGCGTATCCTGCATCCAGCCGCTGTCTCCTTGCTACTTCCCGTCATCTGCATAAAAAGTTGGAAAACCGATGTTAGAGCAATGGTGAGGCATCATACATCATATGATATCATCTATAAACATATAATCTGTGTTTTCAAATTGTAGTAAACCAGTTAGCGTCACAGAAACTGTTGAGAAGACAAATCAGGAATATCAACCGAAAGCATGCATTTATTTTCTAACAAGTTTGCTTCATGTGCAGATATAGATGCAATTATGTTTCCGTTTGATTTATCAGTTACGTTATGAGTGGAGGAAATGTGGCTCCCACAAGGGTTGAGCCCAGCTCAGTAACAATGAACAGATGCAAAAGGCACAGCTCCAAGAGCGCATTGAGAAAACAGATACAGCTGTCAAGAGCTAGCATATTGAGTAGGACAGCAAACAATCAGAGGAATCCACGCAACGCAAGAGATATAAGGTGGTGAATGCCAGCTAAGATCATAAGACAGCTAACAGATAAAACAGGACAGCAAACAATCAAAAAAATCAGTGAAGCAAAAGAGAGTCGCCATTGTGAAGGTACAGCCATGTGACGGAGTTTATCAGTCATAGTAGAAAAACATGAATTTTGCCAATACATATGTAGTTCTATGTAGCAACAATAGGTGCTAAGGAATGAAAGATAGAGCAGCAGCAACAGTTATAAGGAAATCTGCAGCAGTACGATCGTCAAGGAGCCATAAGTATGAATGACTCAGGCAATCTTAGCAGTCGATAATCTTTGTTGAGACACTCTTCTAGCTAGGTGCACGGTTGCCTTGACATATTGAAAACCTTTATAAGCTTATAAAAGGCCAAATGTTTCCATACAAAGTAGACAGAGTTGCAATGAGCAAGGGACTTAGAAGAAAGGACGGAACAAGGTCAAGGTTCATACCACGAGGGATAGCTGGAGCTGCAATGAACTGTCCAGGGAGATAACGACAGTTTTAAAAATAGTTAGCATAAGTACATGAGGAATATAGGAGCAAGTCCAGGTATGAACGGTATTGTGTATGTGTGTTCTATGTTTTGGACCCAGGAAGTTTCTGATGAAGGTTGTGACAGTCTTAGAGTATATATAATTTTTGTATTCCATTTTGCCAAGAGCTTGGAATGATGTCTAAGGTCTAAAACAAAAGGGAAGAATAGTCGTATGACTAAGTTGGACAGTCATGTTGACTATGTTTGAAAATCAGGGGGATTGTGACAATATTGTCAGGGACAGCAATCAATAGCATGCATGGTTGCATGAATCAAGAGTTTCAATGTGACGCTCATTTGGAGCCAGCTATGGCAGCAAAAAATACACAGCAGCAGACGCCAAGAAACAAAATTCGACACAGTCATCAGACTCATAAAATGCAGATGTTGGTAAAAGATACAGAAAAATGCATGAGTCTCAACTCATTTCAGAAGGAAAATACATTGTTTTAGATCATATGCTTAGAGTTGCTTTCATGTTAAACCCAAAAACAGCAATTTATCAAGAAAATGCACCTTTTGTTTTAAGTTCTCATGCTCAGTTTTCTTCTAATTTCTGCCACAGTGATGAAAAGAGGAAAACAAAAATTTTGTTCAAGTTTAAATGCTACAATAGATACAAAAAATACAATTTTCAGAAACAGCAGCAAGGAGAAAATGTAGATGAGCAACAGCCAACAACTGCCGAATATGAAAGGTTTATAAGTTTCATTTCAAACATATACTCAGACAATACCAAAATCGTGCCTTCTGGCAGAGTTCACTATGCACAAAGAAAATGCAGTTTTTCGCTTCCAAGTTTGAACAGCAGACAGAAAAGTGCATGGGTTTTGCCTCATTTTAGAACAAGAGTAAACAGAAACGCTCCAAATCGAGCCTCAAGCCAAGCAATATGCTGGTAAAATGTAGTTTTGTTTGAATGCACAGAGATCTTGAATGAAGCTGACAGAAAATGAAGTTCAAAATCATGCTACAACTGACAGGAAACACAGAGTTCGAACAACAAGGCATACTTGTCATTTTTTTTCCAATTTTGTCATAAGATAGAGCTCATTGAACAGCCAAAGATACAGATATAAAGAAGCAAAAGGTACTGTTGTCTCTCAGATTTGCACCCTTGCTGAGTTGTAGAACTTGGCAATCTGGAGAAACATGGGATCTTTCCAGGTCTGTGGGTCACCTGTGATGGAAAGAACCTCCGGAGAAGGCTGGCTTCCTGCTGATACTCCACCTAAACTACTTATACTAAGGTCCTTGCAGAGAAAAGAGTAAGAAAGATTACATAAAAATGAAACCTACTGTCCAAGGTGATGCACCAAAAGATCATCAGGAAATACACATGAAAATGACACACTTCAGAACCAGTAATAATAAGAACCCTCACACAACCTAGCAAAATTCATAACCCTTGCATCAATGTTTTGTAAGAAGGCTAAATAACAGCAGTCTTGTTAAGGAGAAAGAGGTTTTCTCACTACCCACAAACTGATTGTTATCCCTTGCACATCTCACAACCTGCAAAAATTATAAAAGAAACCCCTGCATAAAGGCACCAACATGAAAGACAGCTTCAAGGACAGAGAAACATCACCAGAATCTATACTAACACTGAGGACACACAATATCAGAAGAAATAGGAAGGTATGAACTGCTTATTACTGCCAAAAGAGTGTTACAACACTGTATATCTCTGAAAAATGTGTTACAAAACTGTTCACCTCTGCAAGAGAACTCTGAAAATTACAATATACAGGATAGTGAATAGCCAGAACCCCTGAAAAATGAATAAGGAAGCAGGATATATACTTCCTAAACAACTGTAAATAGATAGACATCCACCACCTCCATTCCTGTGCATCTCATAAATGCCCACAAAATATCTCTCTAAAGTCCTCCAAAGTGTGCTCACAATGCAGAAAAAGTCAAGGGATGCCATTTGCAATCATAAAGGCACCTGAAAATGTCATAAAATGCCTTTAAATGCCCTCTGCGGTTTCTGACATACGTCAGATCTGTGTCATAAGTCCTGCAGCATCATAAATAACTAAAAAAATATCCCAATAAAAAGACATAATTACATATTTTCTGCATCTAATAAACATTTAACTAAGAGGTTTATAACTCCACCACCTTAGTAAATGTTTTTACAATTCAAGATTAAATAATCCTTGCAGAAAATAAAGATATTAAAGTTAAAAATCCCTTAGCTGCTTTAACAAAATGACGTGAGTCACATTTGCATCATATCTCAAGGTTATATCAACACGTCTTAGCATCTTGAGCCATCTCCGTTTCATACATTTTTCCCCTTATGAAGGTTCAGTGCATATGTTTTAAAAACATCTCTCATTATGTACCTATTTTGCACTTTCTGTACCACCTTGTATTTTTTACCTTGTATGTTTTACATAATACATTTCCACCTTATAACTCCACAAAGAAATAGAAGGCACAAATATGCCACGAGCCCCCTTTACCTTTTCACTATGTTCGAATAGATGAAAGTGCCTTCTCACGGGCCATACCACAGAAGGTAATAATTTTAATAGAAATTAAAACCTAACATGAAGTTAAGTTTATTCGACCCATTCAAGAAAAGAAACATAAACCTAAAACTCATTTCATTTGTATCTCTTCTGCTGTTCGTCCTAGCCGCCGCCTGAGGGTTTGGATGTCAAACTCGCAGCAATTTTGGGTCGTTTTTTCACTTTTCTGGCCGATTCATGGTCACTTTCTGGAGGTAAGTGATATTTCTTGAAGTTTGACTCCATTTTAGGGCGATTTTGTGAGATTTCTGGCCCTTTTTTGGCTGCAAAATGATGCGTTTTCGCTGTTTTTGTGACGTTTTGCTGAGGGCCGACCACCATGGAGGCTTTTTTGATGTTGAGGCCGTTATTTTCGCTGATGAAACAAGGAAAACGCGAGTTTCCCACAGTCAATGGCAAAACTCAGAGGTAAATCCTCCATTTTTCTGAATTTTTACTGTCTATTCGCTGTGATTTTCCTCCTACTGCCTGGGGCCGCGATTTGAACATTTGAAGAGTATGTTTCTGTGAGTTTGCCTGTTCTATCTAAATCAATTAGAGAAGCACTGTGTTTTTTGTGCCCCTACAGTATTGAGAGAGTTGTGTTTCTTATGAGAGTAAGCACACGGTATTCTTTTTTGCCAGAGAGCAGCCTCATCACTCCACATGCCAGGGTGCTGTCCTGCCAGTACTGATGCCATTTCATAAACTATCCCTTCACTCATAGCATTAGCAAGTCCCTAGGATTGGACTTTCTGTTTTTGCTGCAACTTGAAAAACTATATTTACTGCCTTTGCTTGAAAATTTGAATATTTTCTGCCAAATAAAAAAAACTGAAAATTTTTGTATCTTGGCTGTATACTGCTGCTAGGAGGCACAATCTTGGTATTTTCCTGTGTATTTGCTGTGAATAAACAAAATAAAAACCTTCATTTTCCTTTGCTGTTACTCAATGTTGAAAAGAAAATTGCTTTTGTCTCTGCACATTGCTGCCAGAAGGCACGATCTTTGGTATTTCTGAGTATATTCATCTCTTGGGCTGTTCGAACTTCAGTCTTTTCTGATTAGATTGTAATGAATAAACACCAAAAAACCTTTATCTTTTCCTTTTTGCTGTTCAAAAAGATCAAAACTCCATTTTCTGAGTTTTTTCCTCTGCTGCATCTTGCTGTTCTGCATGAGATTCTGAGCATCTTGTAGCATTAAACTTTGAGAAAAGCTGAAACTTTGTATTGTTTCTTTTTGCTGTTCATAAGATGAAGAAAAATATTGCATTTTCTAACTGTTCTAACTCCATTCAACTTCATTTTTTTTGCTGTTTTTACTATTCACGGGTTGAGACAAAAAACTAGGAAAACATCTATGAGTGCTGGCAACTCTGTCTTGACTGATTCTGATGGCTGTAATTACCTTGAAACTCCATTTTTGTCTGATGTTTCTTCAAGCTAAATGCTGCACAGAAATCCCCCATTGTCAAGTTATTATATCTATCACATATAGACTTTCTTTCTTGATGATGATAGAGCAAATTTTGAACTCTGTTTCTTTTGCTACAATCAAAGACAAACATGACTTTAGCAATTTAAATCATGGCCATTCTTGAACGAGTTGTATGAAGACATCTCTTTGGTTTTCCTTACATCACACTCAGCAAAAACAGAAATAAGTCATATTCGCTGTCTGCTGCTCTGGAAACTGTATTTTTCTGTTGTTGGTGAGTGTTGTGGCATTCGAAAACTCTGTCTACTTACTGCCAGAAGACATGATATTGAGGGAACTCAGAGTATTTGCTGTCAAATATGAATATTTGAGGAAACATAGGATTTTCTCTTGCTATAACTAAAAACACTGTATTGCCGTCATGCTTTGCTGTCCTGTTTTGACTTTTGATTGTTTTGAGTGTTGGCTATCCTCTGTGGTTTGCTGTCCTAAAGTTGGACAAAGACTGACACCTCTTGAAAACAGTATCCGCCTTCTAAATGCGCTATTAGAGTTATGCTTTTTTGCATTTGTATATTTGCTTCTGAAGTGTTTTAGAAAGTCTATGAGCTGGGCTCAACCCTTGTGGGAGCCACATTTCCTCCACTCATAACATACTTATATCTGTATCTGCACATGAAGCAAACTTGTTAGAAAAATAAATGCATGCTTTCGGTTGATATTTCTGATTTCTCTTCTCAACAGCTTCTGACGCTAACTGGTTTATTAGATCAAAAAATACAAATTGTATATTTATCGCTGCTTATCATATGACGTATGATGCCTCGTCATTGCTTCTAACATCAGTTTTAAAACTTTTTTGCAGATGACGGAAGATAGCAAGGAGATAGCGGCTGGAAGCGGGAACGCCAAACAAGCTAGGACGAAACAAGACGCGACAGCAACAAGAAGGCTCGTCATTCAGGCAATGACGAGTCACCCTACTTCATTTGCATATGCATCTTTTCCGTTTTTATGGATAAATATATGTTTTGTGTTCTCTTTTTGCTTTAAACCAGTTAGTCTCACGGCTTGTGTGAGACCTTATACACCTATTTTTTAATGCATATTGCTGATTTTTGAAAAGAGTTGTACAATCTCTTGAACTTGTTCTGAAAACATCTGAATGCAACAATACAATTTCATCTTGATTTGTCTCAATGTATTTGGTTTGAACACAGCAGAAATGTACCTTTTGCTCTTTTAAACCTGGAAAGCTCTACCTGATTGAGTAGTAGCGAAATCTAGGTAACAGGTACATTTTTTCAAGCAATATACACAGAAAATACCAAGATCGCACCTCCCAGTAGTGATTTGCAAAGGAAAATACAATTTTCTTTCAACATTGAGCAACAGCAAGGAAAAATGAAGTTTTTTTTAACTCTTTGCAAGCTACATGTTCAGTTTTTGATGAAATCGTGCTTCTGGCAGCGAAGATGCAGCAAAAAAGACTCAAAAGAGAAGGAAGCTTAATGTTACCTCTGTATTTGTTGCTTTTTGCTATGTTCATCATGTTTTTTCCTCTCAGACGGTGGCATCACACAGCCAACAACAATGATGGGGGTCGGCCATAGAAAAAGCACAGAAAATCCATCAAAACGCAGTCCAAACGCGGCCAGAAATCCGCTCAAACTCAACCAAAAATGGAGGAAAAACATCAAAAATGCCACTTACCTTGCATCTCACTTCCAAAATCTTCCAATATCAGTTCAAAACGCCCAAGAATCAACAAAAAATTGCTGCGGATTTGGCTTGTAAACCCTCACAGTGGCGGCGCATTAGCAAGAAGAGAAGTGAGGTCGATGAAAACAATGAATGTCTTTTAGGTTTTCTTCTCTTCACAAGGTTGAATAGACCTAATTTCATTTGTTTTTTTTTTGGCCTTTTGCTTTACCAAAAGTATTGCTATTCATATGGCGACGGGGGTGGGGAGTTTTATTTTGTTAAAACTTAACAATATTTCAAGAGGGGGTCGTGGCACAGTTTATGCCTTTTGTTTCCTTTTTCAATGCCAAGCAAATGTATTATGAAGAATATAAGGGAGGCCTTATGTATTAAAAGGCATGTCAAGAGTATAAATGCGCCAAGGCATCCCATGGGAATAATAAGGTGGGTAAGTGATGCATATAGGCCAAGGTGTAGGTTGAGAGCTTTACGATGTGATCAAGGTAAGTTGTGAATCCAAGGTGTTGGTTAGGAGATATAAGGTGGGTCTATATGTTTGAAAGTGGCATGGTGATGTGTAAGGGAGTTATAAGGATTGTTTTGAAACATTTTCCATGAAACCTCTAGACATGATGATAGAAATGTATACAAAAACAAAACGGAGATGGCTCAGGGTTCGATGACGTGTTGACATGGTCTTGAGATACGAGATGGTGGTGCAAGGGTGTAATCACGTCATTTTGTCAATGAGCCGAAGATGTCTTCTTTGTCATTTCTGTTACAACATCTAATCAAAACACCTAAATCATGTAAAATCAGGGACTAGATGATTATGTCATAAATATCATTATTTTCTGCATATAGTTATGTAATTGTAAGTTGTAAAACATTTACTAAGGTGGTGCAATTATAAGCCTCTTAGTTAAATATTCATTATATGCAGAAAATAAGGTATTTTTGTCATTTATTTGCAAATATCAGATATTATGATGATACAAGAGGATGATGACACAGATCTGAAGCATTAGAGAGCACTACACGATATTTTATCATATTTTTAAGTGCCTTCTTAATAGTAGATGACCTACCTGCATTTTTGCATTGGGATCCCTTTTTAGAGCAGTTTAAGGGGATATTTTTTCACTATTTCTGAGATACACGGGAATGGAGCTAGTGGGGTTGGTGGAGGTTGAACTTGTTGACTGGAGCTAGTGGGGTTGGTGGAGGTTGATCCTTGTTGAGTGGAGTTGGTGGATCTTTTTTGAGTGGAGCATGAGCTGTTTACAGCTGTTTGAGCTGTATATATTCCTCTTCCTTATTCAGTTTTAAAAGGTTCTGGCTGTTCACAGCTCTGCATATTGTAATTTTATGAGTTCTTTTGCAAAAGTGAAGAGTCTTGTAAACCATTTTCAGAGATATGCAGCATTATAACACCTCTTTGGCAGTAATAAGCAGTCTAGACCTTCCCATTTTCTTCTGATATTGTGTGTCCTTGTGTTAGTACAGGTCTTTGTGATGTTTCTTTGTCCTTGGATTTGTATTGCACGTTGGAGCCTTTATGCAGGGGTTACATAATATTTTGCAGGTTGTGAGCTGTGCAAGGGATAAGAATCAGTCTCTGGGTAGTGAGAAAATCTATTTCTCCTTAACAGGACTGTTGTTATTTAGCCTCCTCACAAAGCAATGATGCAAGATTTATGATTTTCTGGGTTGTGTAAGTAATCCTGATTATTACTGGTTCTGTAGTGTGTTGTTTTCTGTATATTTTCTGATGATTGTTTGGTGCATCACCTTAGACAGTAGTTTTTTTTTATGCAATCCTTCTTACCTTTTTCTCTGCAAAGGCTTTAGTCTAGGTAGCTTAGGTGGAGTACCAAGAGGAAGCCGGCCTTCTCCGGAGGTTCTTTCCATCACAGGCCACCCACAGACCTAGGAAAGATCACATGTTTCTCCAGATTGCCCAGTTTCACAACTCGGCGAGGGTGCAAATCTGAGAGACAATATAACCCATTCATCCTTTTCTTCAACCTGAGCAACCAAAGCACTTTCTATCATCTTATGATTGGCAGAATCAATAGGCATTGGATCTTCTTCCTTGATGGCAATAAACACCCAGTCACTTCCAGATTTGTTTCCTATCTCGGATTCATCATCTGTTACTCCATCATCATCTTCTTGAACATAGTAACACTTTTTCTGAAACCTTGTGTTGGGACCTAAAATTTCATACCATTTTTTGCAAAATTTTAGGTTCCCATATGTGAAAAATCAATTTCAACACTTAGAAATGCACCTGCACAATGTGCTCAAGTGGCCTACTTTGAAGCATTGTAATTCGAAGCCTGTTCATTTTCTTGCAAAATCACTTTGCAAGTATGATTACTTATCATATGTGAACACACATATCTGATTACAACTTCCTATGACATGATTTAATTGAGTTTTGAGAAGTCAAGCTGGAGGGTTCTGGTAAAATTTGCTACTTGCACAATGTGAAATCAGCCCGAGAGGTCAACTTTGAAAGCAAATATTTCATAGCTAGATGATGATCATGACAAACCAATCAGTGTCCTATATTCCCCTCATGATAATGTACTTTCATGCCAGTTTTTGGAATCCCAATATCTCGTTTGCTATTTTTCCAAAATCAAAAGCAAATGTAAAAAGTTCAGTTGCCATATCTGCGTTTCCAGAAAGTTGCAGAGAGGTCAACTTTGGCCCTTAACATTTCATGACAGAAGATGGATGGCGAAGAATCCTCTTACACACGCACTCATCAAGCCTAAATGAAATCAACTTTCCAGTTACAACTTACCAGGAAGAGATTTAATGGGTTTTTAAAATTGCAAGTTGGTAAGTTCGAATCAGGTTTTGACAAGGGCAGTTTTCAAGGAGGTTAATTTGGAAGGTAATATCTAGCAATTGGGTCGTGTTAATAAAAAACCAATTATGTCTTAAATTCTTCCCATGTTAATGTGCTCACATGCCAATTCTCAAGGTCCCAGCACTTCGTTTGCTATTTTTTCAAAAGCAAATCCAAATGGATTTTACACAGTTTTATGACTGCATTCCCAGGCAGCTTCAGAAAGGTCAACTTTGACACCCGATATCTTATGAAGGAAGAGGAATGATGAAAAACCCTTTTGCCTACATGTTCACGTGACCTAAATGAACTAATTCCCAGGATGGCAACTTCTCAATATCAGATTTGATATTTTTCCAAAGAGGCAAAATGACAGGTTTCAATTGAGTTTTAACAGGCACAAAAACATGCAGAATGGGCTACTTTGATTGCGAGCAGCTTTTTATCCCAATAACTTCACACCGAACCGTTTGTTGTGTTAAATTCTCGGGTCAAAAATCTACAAGTTTGTGCATTTTCATAGCTCCGGGAGAATTTTTGATCGGTTTCCCAGACTGATTCCGAAGGCTATTTGGCCTATTTTGCTCATTGTACAAAGTATTAGAAGGTGGATTCTAATGATGGTCCATTTCAAACCTTCACTCTAGAAACATGATAAGGCAGTCTAAAGTCAATTCAAGAGAAAAACTTGTTTGAAAACGAAAATTTTTTTAGCCGGGCCCACAAGGGACCCAGCATATTTCACACAGTTATCAAGTTGGAGGAATAGGAATATGGGGTCATTATCCTTATCCTACTAGTTGCACAACCTAGATATTGAAGGTATAATGCTTCGGGGTAATGGGGAACTAGCTATGACTACACAGCAAGCACACCCAATTGATTACAGTTGATGACAATAACTCATGAACCAGTTTTTCATGTATTGGTCTAAGGGAATGTGATAGCAATAAGGATTCATTTTTAATATCAGAAAGGATATGTCTATGGGAACTTTGGAACAGGGTATGAACATTTGTCAAAGTATAAAGGAAAGAGGAATTTCAGGATATGTTGTCGTTGCCACTGTCATAGAAGACGTGTGTAAAATAAACCATTTAACAAAATGGATTTGTTGAAAGGCCCTTAAAAATGGAAACCTCTAAACACATGCAATTAGCAGAGTAATTAAAAGTTGTTATAAATGTGCATGCCAAGCATGGATCTTCATTTTCCATTCTTGATTTCATGAAGGCCATTCCAACACTATGGCAATCTTCCTGTTATTATTACTGAAAACGGAATGGATGACTCAAACAATATTTTTATACTTTTGAAGAAGGCCTTGAAGGATGAAAAATGGATACATTGTCACGAAGACTATATTTCGAACCTCTCTGCTACAATCAAAGAGGATGGTTATGATGTGCGTGGGTATTTCATGTGGTCACTGCTGGACAATTGGGAGTGGGCAGCAGGCTATACTTCAAGATTCAGCCTCTACTTTATAGATTACAACATTAAATTAAAGCGTTATCCCAAGGATTCTGTCAAACTTTTTTTGGTGCTTGCTAAAACTTGAAGACACACTTTTGGATATAAAACTTACGACCAGCATAAAATTATCCTTGAAAACAGTCAATAGCTTAATAAAAGCTCAATAATGATTAAAATTGTAAGGCATGTTGTGGCTCTTGGTCGGTATCTTCAGAATTCATGGGCAATGGATTGTGCCAGTCACTTTATGCTATGACTCATATGAGGTTTGACGGAATTCAATTTTACACAGAATGGTTAGACATGATTTCAAATAAATGGAGGATTATTGAACGCTACCGCCTGAAGTTTACAAGCTAAAGGCAAAATTTATTGCCGGAAGAATAATTTTTGCAAGCATTTAAACCTGTCAATGATATCTCCAACCAAAATGAATCAAACACCATCTTGATTTGGGAGGATGCCTTACAACTGAAGATTAAACTAAAAGATGAATTGGAGGCAAGTCTATAAATGCAGCAAACCAAATTGGAACCATTGAAATATCAAGAATAGGAACTTTCCGAGCAAATATAGAAAAAGGGGCAAAAATGAACACACAGAAAGAAACCCTAAAATGACATAGTGCTGCAAAAACGCGATATCGGTGAAACTAAACATATCGGAAGGAGATTTTTAATTCACTCCGAATTTCTATGTCACACCGATGGAGATTTTTATCGGTAGGAAATGGCATATCGGCATGAAATATTTTGAAGCTTCCGATGTGGTTATGTCACACCGACAAAATATGTTGCAACCCTGTGAGAAATAAAAATAGTTATTAAAGGAAAATAAATATTAAGAGGTGCGGATGTTACAGAATAAGAAACCCTAAACTCACGTATCGGCGTGACATTTGAAGTCGGAGAAATTTTTTTAATTCACGCCGATCTTAAGTTTCACGCCGATGGGTACCTTTTCTGAAGAGAATATATTAGAGCTTGCAAGAGAAAAACATTTGTCAAAGAAAAATAAATATTATCAAAGGGTTTTTGATTCCGGTATGGCCGTGAAGGAAATAAAACGCTATTGCAAAGATATATGGTGTGAATACTTTTAAAAAAAAAAAAACTATTAAAATCACCCCATTTGTTATCAGAATGTGGAAATTTTATCAAATTATGAAAATTCATTTTCATTAGGAGGTAAAATATTTTTCACCAAGATAATGGGTAGTAATCTATCTAAAGGGATATTTTTCTAAAAGCCAAGTGAAAAATACATAAGGGTAAATACAAGATAAATATTTTTACCAAGGAAAGAATAAAAGACAATAGCAAATCATAGATATATTGGCAAGAGATGGCTTATCGGTGAGCATACATTGTGTTCTCCCGACTTGTAATGTCAGCTCGATGGTAAAATAAAGGTGATCAAAGATATAATTGATTTACCTAAAGAAAAGATTTAAGAATTTCTACTTGGAGAATAAAATATTTTTCACCGAGGAAGTTGCGGGAGATAAGATATTTTCACTAAAGGATGTAACATATTTTCACAAGGTTGTTAAAAACAAGATTTCATGAGCAGAAATTGTTTCTTACACGAAGGGTAAAAATATATTTTTCCAATGGGTGAAAATATGAATAAGAGGATATAACAAATAATCATATTCATATTGGAAAATTATTTTCGCGAGAATACAAGTCCCAGGAAGATTAATTAAATAAAGAATCAAGATACATGAAAGTAAACCCTAACAAAGATGAAGAGAAATAATTGAATTTTAAAGAACCGGAGGCTAATATTTTGCGTTAATAAAAATGGTTATCCTTCACGGAAATGAAGAGACGCACAGGACGATAAGTGAAGGGTCACAACCCTAAAAAATGCATAGTATGTATAAAGTTGAAATCAAAGAGAGAGGGGGAAGGAGGAGTAGATTAAAAGAGAGCAGTAGGTTTAGGGTAGCAATAGGAAATTATTTAATTCCACTCCACCCATTCGCCTCATCAGAACTGTTATATACACATTTTTATTAATGGAACAGAATGCCTCAATTCAGTTATCTATTTTCAGTGTTCAGCTGTAATGTTAATATTAAATCCTAAATGTTGTAATGTTGTCTCCAGAATGGTTTTTCCGTATTATTTAAATTATCGTATCAAGAATATTGTTGATTTATCTGGTCACATTTGCTGATTCAGTGTGTTCGAATTGGTTGGTTTCTATAAAGAAGTTGATTAGAATTGTCATAAGGTCTCTGCCAAGAGGTAAATCCTTTCTACAAAACAAATCTGGTCTAAATTCCCTTCTAACTAGAATTAAACATCCTTTCAGTTGTTCACAGTAATACGGGGAATATCATTGGGATAGTATAAGAAGAGCATTATAACTGACATTCTTGCACGTTTGCATAAGGTGCAGACATCCCATGTGCCTTACAAGCTCGAGTTAAACTGTGAAGTAGATCAACTTACCTCATACATCTGTTTCCATTAAATCTTCATCCATTTACCGACTCCATAGCCCAATAGAAGTAGGCACTAGTCATTACTATCCAAACTCATATTCAAAACATTTCTATTTCAAGTCAGTACATTAGGAATAGGATAACTTTTAGACTACATCTATTACATTTTATGCCATTGTGATAGATTTATTAATCCAATCAAGTCATATAGTTTTCATTCTGCTTTAGTTACAAAGGTACACCCGCCTGGGTTTGCAGGACCTGAAGTGTAGGGAGCTAATAACTCTGTCAATTGGTCCAAAAACGTTGCAAATCTAAACATAGAGTCTGGCATCCTCTTAGGGTTAGCAACCTGCATTTTTGGGAACCAACAAAATGGCGACTCTGCTGGGGAGAACACATAGAGAAACTTGGTAGTGGACCATGTTATTAGAGTCAGAGAATTAAAAGGCATAACTCTGCTGGTGGAAGGAAAAACCCAAAAAAAATTGGTTGGTCCTCTAAATAGAGGTGGCGACTCTACACAAAATTCAAATACAGATTGTTAGACTCTGCTGGCAAGAACCCAAAAAGATGAAATTTTCCTCTTCTCACAAGAGGTGGTGACTCTGAAAATAAAATTGATGAAATATGAAAAAATATAACATACCCCCTTTAGATGCGTTCTTTGAAATAAGGAAACATGAAGGAGAATCTGGATATGAGTTGTTCATCAGGTTGGCGGATATCTATGAACAGATACCTCTTCATCTCAAACCTAGTAAATCCTTATTCATTAAAATGTTCATGCTTGCTTATGTGCCTATGTCAACTAATTGGCCTGAATCATTAAAGCCAGTTACTCTAGACCAAGTGGTTCAATTGATTCATAGCATAGAAAGGACAAGGCCTGAGGATATTATCAATATTGAATCCGATGATATTGAATATGAAGAAACTGATATAACAATGCAACTAGATATGGATGGACTAGCAACATACCAAGAAAATGAATACTATCCGCCACCTGGACAGCGATATGCTCCACAATATCATCATCTACATGTGTCATATCAGAATTTGTACTCTCATCAACCCACCCAACAAAATGTTTATTATCAGCCTCCATATCAGACAAATTTTATCCCAGCCCACCCACCGCAATATATGAATCAGCAGTGTTGGGGGGAAGAAGAGCATTGTTTTCAAAAGATGGTTATACCAGAGCATGAACTCCAAGTGTTTCAGAAACCATGCTATCCTGAGGATGAAATCTTTTCAGATAACCAGGGTGAATATTTTCAAAATCTTGATCAAGAGGAAGTGCACATTGCAGAAAATAATCTTCAAGCCTGTTCAGAGCCATTGTATGATGATATATCACAAGAAGATGAAGAGGATGAAAGGTATTCAGACAGTCAGGGAGGTGTACATTCTGATGAAGAATCTATAAATGATCATGTTGATGTAGTATGTACATCGAATTTTGAGCATTATAGTAGTGATGAAAAGGATGATGAAAATTTCAGTAAGAGGGTTGATGAAGAAACATGCTCACTTGACAGTGAGCATATTTCAGAATTGCTCACCAAAGAATATCAAAGATACGTACATAAAGATGATACCCAAATACTATATCCAGCACATATATCTTTTGATAGTGAATCCATTCAACATGGTAAGAGTGATGAAATATATGAGGCCATATTTCCCAAGTCACATTTTTGCAAAGAAGAGACAAATAGTGGTCATGAGTCCTCTTGTGACACTGATCCAGAGATAAAGATGTCCATTGAATCAGAGGAGGTTGATGACTCCAATATATATGATTGGCAGATTATTGACTCTCAAGCGTGTGGGGAAGATGGATGTGATAAGGAAGAGGATACGGTGTTTTATATTGGAGCCAGCATTGATGATAGCATGTGTCAGAAGCAACTTGATCTATTCAATTTTCCATTTCAGTTAAAAGACCAGCATTTGGTGAATAACAATAGATATGATAAAGTAAGACATCCTACAAGATCTAACAATCAGGACTCCCTTATGTCATACAATAATGAAGGTGTTCAGATTGTGCCTGACTTCCAGATACCGAATACTACACAACACACTTGCAGCATAAATTATGATGCGTTAATGAACTATACAAACAGATTCAGTCAAGCAGATGGGGTGTCATTACAACATGATCAAAACAAAGTTTTTGATAGGGGAAAGACATGGATTTTCTTTTCTGATATGGTCTTTTGACCATATCAATTTTGGGACAAAAGTAGACTCTGTTACCCAATGGAGTAGGCACCAGTCTGCTCCCCAGAGATCTAGGATCTTGCTATGCCCATAGGGGGCATACATCCCCAGATACAGCCACTGTTGGGACCTAAAATTTCATACCATTTTTTGCAAAATTTTAGGTTCCCATATGTGAAAAATCAATTTCAACACTTAGAAATGCACCTGCACAATGTGCTCAAGTGGCCTACTTTGAAGCATTGTAATTCGAAGCCTGTTCATTTTCTTGCAAAATCACTTTGCAAGTATGATTACTTATCATATGTGAACACACATATCTGATTACAACTTCCTATGACATGATTTAATTGAGTTTTGAGAAGTCAAGCTGGAGGGTTCTGGTAAAATTTGCTACTTGCACAATGTGAAATCAGCCCGAGAGGTCAACTTTGAAAGCAAATATTTCATAGCTAGATGATGATCATGACAAACCAATCAGTGTCCTATATTCCCCTCATGATAATGTACTTTCATGCCAGTTTTTGGAATCCCAATATCTCGTTTGCTATTTTTCCAAAATCAAAAGCAAATGTAAAAAGTTCAGTTGCCATATCTGCGTTTCCAGAAAGTTGCAGAGAGGTCAACTTTGGCCCTTAACATTTCATGACAGAAGATGGATGGCGAAGAATCCTCTTACACACGCACTCATCAAGCCTAAATGAAATCAACTTTCCAGTTACAACTTACCAGGAAGAGATTTAATGGGTTTTTAAAATTGCAAGTTGGTAAGTTCGAATCAGGTTTTGACAAGGGCAGTTTTCAAGGAGGTTAATTTGGAAGGTAATATCTAGCAATTGGGTCGTGTTAATAAAAAACCAATTATGTCTTAAATTCTTCCCATGTTAATGTGCTCACATGCCAATTCTCAAGGTCCCAGCACTTCGTTTGCTATTTTTTCAAAAGCAAATCCAAATGGATTTTACACAGTTTTATGACTGCATTCCCAGGCAGCTTCAGAAAGGTCAACTTTGACACCCGATATCTTATGAAGGAAGAGGAATGATGAAAAACCCTTTTGCCTACATGTTCACGTGACCTAAATGAACTAATTCCCAGGATGGCAACTTCTCAATATCAGATTTGATATTTTTCCAAAGAGGCAAAATGACAGGTTTCAATTGAGTTTTAACAGGCACAAAAACATGCAGAATGGGCTACTTTGATTGGAGCAGCTTTTTATCCCAATAACTTCACACCGAACCGTTTGTTGTGTTAAATTCTCGGGTCAAAAATCTACAAGTTTGTGCATTTTCATAGCTCCGGGAGAATTTTTGATCGGTTTCCCAGACTGATTCCGAAGGCTATTTGGCCTATTTTGCTCATTGTACAAAGTATTAGAAGGTGGATTCTAATGATGGTCCATTTCAAACCTTCACTCTAGAAACATGATAAGGCAGTCTAAAGTCAATTCAAGAGAAAAACTTGTTTGAAAACGAAAATTTTTTTAGCCGGGCCCACAAGGGACCCAGCATATTTCACACAGTTATCAAGTTGGAGGAATAGGAATATGGGGTCATTATCCTTATCCTACTAGTTGCACAACCTAGATATTGAAGGTATAATGCTTCGGGGTAATGGGGAACTAGCTATGACTACACAGCAAGCACACCCAATTGATTACAGTTGATGACAATAACTCATGAACCAGTTTTTCATGTATTGGTCTAAGGGAATGTGATAGCAATAAGGATTCATTTTTAATATCAGAAAGGATATGTCTATGGGAACTTTGGAACAGGGTATGAACATTTGTCAAAGTATAAAGGAAAGAGGAATTTCAGGATATGTTGTCGTTGCCACTGTCATAGAAGACGTGTGTAAAATAAACCATTTAACAAAATGGATTTGTTGAAAGGCCCTTAAAAATGGAAACCTCTAAACACATGCAATTAGCAGAGTAATTAAAAGTTGTTATAAATGTGCATGCCAAGCATGGATCTTCATTTTCCATTCTTGATTTCATGAAGGCCATTCCAACACTATGGCAATCTTCCTGTTATTATTACTGAAAACGGAATGGATGACTCAAACAATATTTTTATACTTTTGAAGAAGGCCTTGAAGGATGAAAAATGGATACATTGTCACGAAGACTATATTTCGAACCTCTCTGCTACAATCAAAGAGGATGGTTGTGATGTGCGTGGGTATTTCATGTGGTCACTGCTGGACAATTGGGAGTGGGCAGCAGGCTATACTTCAAGATTCAGCCTCTACTTTATAGATTACAACATTAAATTAAAGCGTTATCCCAAGGATTCTGTCAAACTTTTTTTGGTGCTTGCTAAAACTTGAAGACACACTTTTGGATATAAAACTTACGACCAGCATAAAATTATCCTTGAAAACAGTCAATAGCTTAATAAAAGCTCAATAATGATTAAAATTGTAAGGCATGTTGTGGCTCTTGGTCGGTATCTTCAGAATTCATGGGCAATGGATTGTGCCAGTCACTTTATGCTATGACTCATATGAGGTTTGACGGAATTCAATTTTACACAGAATGGTTAGACATGATTTCAAATAAATGGAGGATTATTGAACGCTACCGCCTGAAGTTTACAAGCTAAAGGCAAAATTTATTGCCGGAAGAATAATTTTTGCAAGCATTTAAACCTGTCAATGATATCTCCAACCAAAATGAATCAAACACCATCTTGATTTGGGAGGATGCCTTACAACTGAAGATTAAACTAAAAGATGAATTGGAGGCAAGTCTATAAATGCAGCAAACCAAATTGGAACCATTGAAATATCAAGAATAGGAACTTTCCGAGCAAATATAGAAAAAGGGGCAAAAATGAACACACAGAAAGAAACCCTAAAATGACATAGTGCTGCAAAAACGCGATATCGGTGAAACTAAACATATCGGAAGGAGATTTTTAATTCACTCCGAATTTCTATGTCACACCGATGGAGATTTTTATCGGTAGGAAATGGCATATCGGCATGAAATATTTTGAAGCTTCCGATGTGGTTATGTCACACCGACAAAATATGTTGCAACCCTGTGAGAAATAAAAATAGTTATTAAAGGAAAATAAATATTAAGAGGTGCGGATGTTACAGAATAAGAAACCCTAAACTCACGTATCGGCGTGACATTTGAAGTCGGAGAAATTTTTTTAATTCACGCCGATCTTAAGTTTCACGCCGATGGGTACCTTTTCTGAAGAGAATATATTAGAGCTTGCAAGAGAAAAACATTTGTCAAAGAAAAATAAATATTATCAAAGGGTTTTTGATTCCGGTATGGCCGTGAAGGAAATAAAACGCTATTGCAAAGATATATGGTGTGAATACTTTTAAAAAAAAAAAAACTATTAAAATCACCCCATTTGTTATCAGAATGTGGAAATTTTATCAAATTATGAAAATTCATTTTCATTAGGAGGTAAAATATTTTTCACCAAGATAATGGGTAGTAATCTATCTAAAGGGATATTTTTCTAAAAGCCAAGTGAAAAATACATAAGGGTAAATACAAGATAAATATTTTTACCAAGGAAAGAATAAAAGACAATAGCAAATCATAGATATATTGGCAAGAGATGGCTTATCGGTGAGCATACATTGTGTTCTCCCGACTTGTAATGTCAGCTCGATGGTAAAATAAAGGTGATCAAAGATATAATTGATTTACCTAAAGAAAAGATTTAAGAATTTCTACTTGGAGAATAAAATATTTTTCACCGAGGAAGTTGCGGGAGATAAGATATTTTCACTAAAGGATGTAACATATTTTCACAAGGTTGTTAAAAACAAGATTTCATGAGCAGAAATTGTTTCTTACACGAAGGGTAAAAATATATTTTTCCAATGGGTGAAAATATGAATAAGAGGATATAACAAATAATCATATTCATATTGGAAAATTATTTTCGCGAGAATACAAGTCCCAGGAAGATTAATTAAATAAAGAATCAAGATACATGAAAGTAAACCCTAACAAAGATGAAGAGAAATAATTGAATTTTAAAGAACCGGAGGCTAATATTTTGCGTTAATAAAAATGGTTATCCTTCACGGAAATGAAGAGACGCACAGGACGATAAGTGAAGGGTCACAACCCTAAAAAATGCATAGTATGTATAAAGTTGAAATCAAAGAGAGAGGGGGAAGGAGGAGTAGATTAAAAGAGAGCAGTAGGTTTAGGGTAGCAATAGGAAATTATTTAATTCCACTCCACCCATTCGCCTCATCAGAACTGTTATATACACATTTTTATTAATGGAACAGAATGCCTCAATTCAGTTATCTATTTTCAGTGTTCAGCTGTAATGTTAATATTAAATCCTAAATGTTGTAATGTTGTCTCCAGAATGGTTTTTCCGTATTATTTAAATTATCGTATCAAGAATATTGTTGATTTATCTGGTCACATTTGCTGATTCAGTGTGTTCGAATTGGTTGGTTTCTATAAAGAAGTTGATTAGAATTGTCATAAGGTCTCTGCCAAGAGGTAAATCCTTTCTACAAAACAAATCTGGTCTAAATTCCCTTCTAACTAGAATTAAACATCCTTTCAGTTGTTCACAGTAATACGGGGAATATCATTGGGATAGTATAAGAAGAGCATTATAACTGACATTCTTGCACGTTTGCATAAGGTGCAGACATCCCATGTGCCTTACAAGCTCGAGTTAAACTGTGAAGTAGATCAACTTACCTCATACATCTGTTTCCATTAAATCTTCATCCATTTACCGACTCCATAGCCCAATAGAAGTAGGCACTAGTCATTACTATCCAAACTCATATTCAAAACATTTCTATTTCAAGTCAGTACATTAGGAATAGGATAACTTTTAGACTACATCTATTACATTTTATGCCATTGTGATAGATTTATTAATCCAATCAAGTCATATAGTTTTCATTCTGCTTTAGTTACAAAGGTACACCCGCCTGGGTTTGCAGGACCTGAAGTGTAGGGAGCTAATAACTCTGTCAATTGGTCCAAAAACGTTGCAAATCTAAACATAGAGTCTGGCATCCTCTTAGGGTTAGCAACCTGCATTTTTGGGAACCAACAAAATGGCGACTCTGCTGGGGAGAACACATAGAGAAACTTGGTAGTGGACCATGTTATTAGAGTCAGAGAATTAAAAGGCATAACTCTGCTGGTGGAAGGAAAAACCCAAAAAAAATTGGTTGGTCCTCTAAATAGAGGTGGCGACTCTACACAAAATTCAAATACAGATTGTTAGACTCTGCTGGCAAGAACCCAAAAAGATGAAATTTTCCTCTTCTCACAAGAGGTGGTGACTCTGAAAATAAAATTGATGAAATATGAAAAAATATAACATACCCCCTTTAGATGCGTTCTTTGAAATAAGGAAACATGAAGGAGAATCTGGATATGAGTTGTTCATCAGGTTGGCGGATATCTATGAACAGATACCTCTTCATCTCAAACCTAGTAAATCCTTATTCATTAAAATGTTCATGCTTGCTTATGTGCCTATGTCAACTAATTGGCCTGAATCATTAAAGCCAGTTACTCTAGACCAAGTGGTTCAATTGATTCATAGCATAGAAAGGACAAGGCCTGAGGATATTATCAATATTGAATCCGATGATATTGAATATGAAGAAACTGATATAACAATGCAACTAGATATGGATGGACTAGCAACATACCAAGAAAATGAATACTATCCGCCACCTGGACAGCGATATGCTCCACAATATCATCATCTACATGTGTCATATCAGAATTTGTACTCTCATCAACCCACCCAACAAAATGTTTATTATCAGCCTCCATATCAGACAAATTTTATCCCAGCCCACCCACCGCAATATATGAATCAGCAGTGTTGGGGGGAAGAAGAGCATTGTTTTCAAAAGATGGTTATACCAGAGCATGAACTCCAAGTGTTTCAGAAACCATGCTATCCTGAGGATGAAATCTTTTCAGATAACCAGGGTGAATATTTTCAAAATCTTGATCAAGAGGAAGTGCACATTGCAGAAAATAATCTTCAAGCCTGTTCAGAGCCATTGTATGATGATATATCACAAGAAGATGAAGAGGATGAAAGGTATTCAGACAGTCAGGGAGGTGTACATTCTGATGAAGAATCTATAAATGATCATGTTGATGTAGTATGTACATCGAATTTTGAGCATTATAGTAGTGATGAAAAGGATGATGAAAATTTCAGTAAGAGGGTTGATGAAGAAACATGCTCACTTGACAGTGAGCATATTTCAGAATTGCTCACCAAAGAATATCAAAGATACGTACATAAAGATGATACCCAAATACTATATCCAGCACATATATCTTTTGATAGTGAATCCATTCAACATGGTAAGAGTGATGAAATATATGAGGCCATATTTCCCAAGTCACATTTTTGCAAAGAAGAGACAAATAGTGGTCATGAGTCCTCTTGTGACACTGATCCAGAGATAAAGATGTCCATTGAATCAGAGGAGGTTGATGACTCCAATATATATGATTGGCAGATTATTGACTCTCAAGCGTGTGGGGAAGATGGATGTGATAAGGAAGAGGATACGGTGTTTTATATTGGAGCCAGCATTGATGATAGCATGTGTCAGAAGCAACTTGATCTATTCAATTTTCCATTTCAGTTAAAAGACCAGCATTTGGTGAATAACAATAGATATGATAAAGTAAGACATCCTACAAGATCTAACAATCAGGACTCCCTTATGTCATACAATAATGAAGGTGTTCAGATTGTGCCTGACTTCCAGATACCGAATACTACACAACACACTTGCAGCATAAATTATGATGCGTTAATGAACTATACAAACAGATTCAGTCAAGCAGATGGGGTGTCATTACAACATGATCAAAACAAAGTTTTTGATAGGGGAAAGACATGGATTTTCTTTTCTGATATGGTCTTTTGACCATATCAATTTTGGGACAAAAGTAGACTCTGTTACCCAATGGAGTAGGCACCAGTCTGCTCCCCAGAGATCTAGGATCTTGCTATGCCCATAGGGGGCATACATCCCCAGATACAGCCACTGTTGGGACCTAAAATTTCATACCATTTTTTGCAAAATTTTAGGTTCCCATATGTGAAAAATCAATTTCAACACTTAGAAATGCACCTGCACAATGTGCTCAAGTGGCCTACTTTGAAGCATTGTAATTCGAAGCCTGTTCATTTTCTTGCAAAATCACTTTGCAAGTATGATTACTTATCATATGTGAACACACATATCTGATTACAACTTCCTATGACATGATTTAATTGAGTTTTGAGAAGTCAAGCTGGAGGGTTCTGGTAAAATTTGCTACTTGCACAATGTGAAATCAGCCCGAGAGGTCAACTTTGAAAGCAAATATTTCATAGCTAGATGATGATCATGACAAACCAATCAGTGTCCTATATTCCCCTCATGATAATGTACTTTCATGCCAGTTTTTGGAATCCCAATATCTCGTTTGCTATTTTTCCAAAATCAAAAGCAAATGTAAAAAGTTCAGTTGCCATATCTGCGTTTCCAGAAAGTTGCAGAGAGGTCAACTTTGGCCCTTAACATTTCATGACAGAAGATGGATGGCGAAGAATCCTCTTACACACGCACTCATCAAGCCTAAATGAAATCAACTTTCCAGTTACAACTTACCAGGAAGAGATTTAATGGGTTTTTAAAATTGCAAGTTGGTAAGTTCGAATCAGGTTTTGACAAGGGCAGTTTTCAAGGAGGTTAATTTGGAAGGTAATATCTAGCAATTGGGTCGTGTTAATAAAAAACCAATTATGTCTTAAATTCTTCCCATGTTAATGTGCTCACATGCCA
This sequence comes from Cunninghamia lanceolata, assembly GCA_027924645.1. Taxonomy (NCBI): domain Eukaryota; kingdom Viridiplantae; phylum Streptophyta; class Pinopsida; order Cupressales; family Cupressaceae; genus Cunninghamia; species Cunninghamia lanceolata. The sequence goes on from BSBN01001861.1 coordinate 70,927, forward strand.
ATTCTCAAGGTCCCAGCACTTCGTTTGCTATTTTTTCAAAAGCAAATCCAAATGGATTTTACACAGTTTTATGACTGCATTCCCAGGCAGCTTCAGAAAGGTCAACTTTGACACCCGATATCTTATGAAGGAAGAGGAATGATGAAAAACCCTTTTGCCTACATGTTCACGTGACCTAAATGAACTAATTCCCAGGATGGCAACTTCTCAATATCAGATTTGATATTTTTCCAAAGAGGCAAAATGACAGGTTTCAATTGAGTTTTAACAGGCACAAAAACATGCAGAATGGGCTACTTTGATTGCGAGCAGCTTTTTATCCCAATAACTTCACACCGAACCGTTTGTTGTGTTAAATTCTCGGGTCAAAAATCTACAAGTTTGTGCATTTTCATAGCTCCGGGAGAATTTTTGATCGGTTTCCCAGACTGATTCCGAAGGCTATTTGGCCTATTTTGCTCATTGTACAAAGTATTAGAAGGTGGATTCTAATGATGGTCCATTTCAAATCTTCACTCTAGAAACATGATAAGGCAGTCTAAAGTCAATTCAAGAGAAAAACTTGTTTGAAAACGAAAATTTTTTTAGCCGGGCCCACAAGGGACCCAGCATATTTCACACAGTTATCAAGTTGGAGGAATAGGAATATGGGGTCATTATCCTTATCCTACTAGTTGCACAACCTAGATATTGAAGGTATAATGCTTCGGGGTAATGGGGAACTAGCTATGACTACACAGCAAGCACACCCAATTGATTACAGTTGATGACAATAACTCATGAACCAGTTTTTCATGTATTGGTCTAAGGGAATGTGATAGCAATAAGGATTCATTTTTAATATCAGAAAGGATATGTCTATGGGAACTTTGGAACAGGGTATGAACATTTGTCAAAGTATAAAGGAAAGAGGAATTTCAGGATATGTTGTCGTTGCCACTGTCATAGAAGACGTGTGTAAAATAAACCATTTAACAAAATGGATTTGTTGAAAGGCCCTTAAAAATGGAAACCTCTAAACACATGCAATTAGCAGAGTAATTAAAAGTTGTTATAAATGTGCATGCCAAGCATGGATCTTCATTTTCCATTCTTGATTTCATGAAGGCCATTCCAACACTATGGCAATCTTCCTGTTATTATTACTGAAAACGGAATGGATGACTCAAACAATATTTTTATACTTTTGAAGAAGGCCTTGAAGGATGAAAAATGGATACATTGTCACGAAGACTATATTTCGAACCTCTCTGCTACAATCAAAGAGGATGGTTGTGATGTGCGTGGGTATTTCATGTGGTCACTGCTGGACAATTGGGAGTGGGCAGCAGGCTATACTTCAAGATTCAGCCTCTACTTTATAGATTACAACATTAAATTAAAGAGTTATCCCAAGGATTCTGTCAAACTTTTTTTGGTGCTTGCTAAAACTTGAAGACACACTTTTGGATATAAAACTTACGACCAGCATAAAATTATCCTTGAAAACAGTCAATAGCTTAATAAAAGCTCAATAATGATTAAAATTGTAAGGCATGTTGTGGCTCTTGGTCGGTATCTTCAGAATTCATGGGCAATGGATTGTGCCAGTCACTTTATGCTATGACTCATATGAGGTTTGACGGAATTCAATTTTACACAGAATGGTTAGACATGATTTCAAATAAATGGAGGATTATTGAACGCTACCGCCTGAAGTTTACAAGCTAAAGGCAAAATTTATTGCCGGAAGAATAATTTTTGCAAGCATTTAAACCTGTCAATGATATCTCCAACCAAAATGAATCAAACACCATCTTGATTTGGGAGGATGCCTTACAACTGAAGATTAAACTAAAAGATGAATTGGAGGCAAGTCTATAAATGCAGCAAACCAAATTGGAACCATTGAAATATCAAGAATAGGAACTTTCCGAGCAAATATAGAAAAAGGGGCAAAAATGAACACACAGAAAGAAACCCTAAAATGACATAGTGCTGCAAAAACGCGATATCGGTGAAACTAAACATATCGGAAGGAGATTTTTAATTCACTCCGAATTTCTATGTCACACCGATGGAGATTTTTATCGGTAGGAAATGGCATATCGGCATGAAATATTTTGAAGCTTCCGATGTGGTTATGTCACACCGACAAAATATGTTGCAACCCTGTGAGAAATAAAAATAGTTATTAAAGGAAAATAAATATTAAGAGGTGCGGATGTTACAGAATAAGAAACCCTAAACTCACGTATCGGCGTGACATTTGAAGTCGGAGAAATTTTTTTAATTCACGCCGATCTTAAGTTTCACGCCGATGGGTACCTTTTCTGAAGAGAATATATTAGAGCTTGCAAGAGAAAAACATTTGTCAAAGAAAAATAAATATTATCAAAGGGTTTTTGATTCCGGTATGGCCGTGAAGGAAATAAAACGCTATTGCAAAGATATATGGTGTGAATACTTTTAAAAAAAAAAAAACTATTAAAATCACCCCATTTGTTATCAGAATGTGGAAATTTTATCAAATTATGAAAATTCATTTTCATTAGGAGGTAAAATATTTTTCACCAAGATAATGGGTAGTAATCTATCTAAAGGGATATTTTTCTAAAAGCCAAGTGAAAAATACATAAGGGTAAATACAAGATAAATATTTTTACCAAGGAAAGAATAAAAGACAATAGCAAATCATAGATATATTGGCAAGAGATGGCTTATCGGTGAGCATACATTGTGTTCTCCCGACTTGTAATGTCAGCTCGATGGTAAAATAAAGGTGATCAAAGATATAATTGATTTACCTAAAGAAAAGATTTAAGAATTTCTACTTGGAGAATAAAATATTTTTCACCGAGGAAGTTGCGGGAGATAAGATATTTTCACTAAAGGATGTAACATATTTTCACAAGGTTGTTAAAAACAAGATTTCATGAGCAGAAATTGTTTCTTACACGAAGGGTAAAAATATATTTTTCCAATGGGTGAAAATATGAATAAGAGGATATAACAAATAATCATATTCATATTGGAAAATTATTTTCGCGAGAATACAAGTCCCAGGAAGATTAATTAAATAAAGAATCAAGATACATGAAAGTAAACCCTAACAAAGATGAAGAGAAATAATTGAATTTTAAAGAACCGGAGGCTAATATTTTGCGTTAATAAAAATGGTTATCCTTCACGGAAATGAAGAGACGCACAGGACGATAAGTGAAGGGTCACAACCCTAAAAAATGCATAGTATGTATAAAGTTGAAATCAAAGAGAGAGGGGGAAGGAGGAGTAGATTAAAAGAGAGCAGTAGGTTTAGGGTAGCAATAGGAAATTATTTAATTCCACTCCACCCATTCGCCTCATCAGAACTGTTATATACACATTTTTATTAATGGAACAGAATGCCTCAATTCAGTTATCTATTTTCAGTGTTCAGCTGTAATGTTAATATTAAATCCTAAATGTTGTAATGTTGTCTCCAGAATGGTTTTTCCGTATTATTTAAATTATCGTATCAAGAATATTGTTGATTTATCTGGTCACATTTGCTGATTCAGTGTGTTCGAATTGGTTGGTTTCTATAAAGAAGTTGATTAGAATTGTCATAAGGTCTCTGCCAAGAGGTAAATCCTTTCTACAAAACAAATCTGGTCTAAATTCCCTTCTAACTAGAATTAAACATCCTTTCAGTTGTTCACAGTAATACGGGGAATATCATTGGGATAGTATAAGAAGAGCATTATAACTGACATTCTTGCATGTTTGCATAAGGTGCAGACATCCCATGTGCCTTACAAGCTCGAGTTAAACTGTGAAGTAGATCAACTTACCTCATACATCTGTTTCCATTAAATCTTCATCCATTTACCGACTCCATAGCCCAATAGAAGTAGGCACTAGTCATTACTATCCAAACTCATATTCAAAACATTTCTATTTCAAGTCAGTACATTAGGAATAGGATAACTTTTAGACTACATCTATTACATTTTATGCCATTGTGATAGATTTATTAATCCAATCAAGTCATATAGTTTTCATTCTGCTTTAGTTACAAAGGTACACCCGCCTGGGTTTGCAGGACCTGAAGTGTAGGGAGCTAATAACTCTGTCAATTGGTCCAAAAACGTTGCAAATCTAAACATAGAGTCTGGCATCCTCTTAGGGTTAGCAACCTGCATTTTTGGGAACCAACAAAATGGCGACTCTGCTGGGGAGAACACATAGAGAAACTTGGTAGTGGACCATGTTATTAGAGTCAGAGAATTAAAAGGCATAACTCTGCTGGTGGAAGGAAAAACCCAAAAAAAATTGGTTGGTCCTCTAAATAGAGGTGGCGACTCTACACAAAATTCAAATACAGATTGTTAGACTCTGCTGGCAAGAACCCAAAAAGATGAAATTTTCCTCTTCTCACAAGAGGTGGTGACTCTGAAAATAAAATTGATGAAATATGAAAAAATATAACATACCCCCTTTAGATGCGTTCTTTGAAATAAGGAAACATGAAGGAGAATCTGGATATGAGTTGTTCATCAGGTTGGCGGATATCTATGAACAGATACCTCTTCATCTCAAACCTAGTAAATCCTTATTCATTAAAATGTTCATGCTTGCTTATGTGCCTATGTCAACTAATTGGCCTGAATCATTAAAGCCAGTTACTCTAGACCAAGTGGTTCAATTGATTCATAGCATAGAAAGGACAAGGCCTGAGGATATTATCAATATTGAATCCGATGATATTGAATATGAAGAAACTGATATAACAATGCAACTAGATATGGATGGACTAGCAACATACCAAGAAAATGAATACTATCCGCCACCTGGACAGCGATATGCTCCACAATATCATCATCTACATGTGTCATATCAGAATTTGTACTCTCATCAACCCACCCAACAAAATGTTTATTATCAGCCTCCATATCAGACAAATTTTATCCCAGCCCACCCACCGCAATATATGAATCAGCAGTGTTGGGGGGAAGAAGAGCATTGTTTTCAAAAGATGGTTATACCAGAGCATGAACTCCAAGTGTTTCAGAAACCATGCTATCCTGAGGATGAAATCTTTTCAGATAACCAGGGTGAATATTTTCAAAATCTTGATCAAGAGGAAGTGCACATTGCAGAAAATAATCTTCAAGCCTGTTCAGAGCCATTGTATGATGATATATCACAAGAAGATGAAGAGGATGAAAGGTATTCAGACAGTCAGGGAGGTGTACATTCTGATGAAGAATCTATAAATGATCATGTTGATGTAGTATGTACATCGAATTTTGAGCATTATAGTAGTGATGAAAAGGATGATGAAAATTTCAGTAAGAGGGTTGATGAAGAAACATGCTCACTTGACAGTGAGCATATTTCAGAATTGCTCACCAAAGAATATCAAAGATACGTACATAAAGATGATACCCAAATACTATATCCAGCACATATATCTTTTGATAGTGAATCCATTCAACATGGTAAGAGTGATGAAATATATGAGGCCATATTTCCCAAGTCACATTTTTGCAAAGAAGAGACAAATAGTGGTCATGAGTCCTCTTGTGACACTGATCCAGAGATAAAGATGTCCATTGAATCAGAGGAGGTTGATGACTCCAATATATATGATTGGCAGATTATTGACTCTCAAGCGTGTGGGGAAGATGGATGTGATAAGGAAGAGGATACGGTGTTTTATATTGGAGCCAGCATTGATGATAGCATGTGTCAGAAGCAACTTGATCTATTCAATTTTCCATTTCAGTTAAAAGACCAGCATTTGGTGAATAACAATAGATATGATAAAGTAAGACATCCTACAAGATCTAACAATCAGGACTCCCTTATGTCATACAATAATGAAGGTGTTCAGATTGTGCCTGACTTCCAGATACCGAATACTACAGAACACACTTGCAGCATAAATTATGATGCGTTAATGAACTATACAAACAGATTCAGTCAAGCAGATGGGGTGTCATTACAACATGATCAAAACAAAGTTTTTGATAGGGGAAAGACATGGATTTTCTTTTCTGATATGGTCTTTTGACCACATCAATTTTGGGACAAAAGTAGACTCTGTTACCCAATGGAGTAGGCACCAGTCTGCTCCCCAGAGATCTAGGATCTTGCTATGCCCATAGGGGGCATACATCCCCAGATACAGCCACTGTTGGGACCTAAAATTTCATACCATTTTTTGCAAAATTTTAGGTTCCCATATGTGAAAAATCAATTTCAACACTTAGAAATGCACCTGCACAATGTGCTCAAGTGGCCTACTTTGAAGCATTGTAATTCGAAGCCTGTTCATTTTCTTGCAAAATCACTTTGCAAGTATGATTACTTATCATATGTGAACACACATATCTGATTACAACTTCCTATGACATGATTTAATTGAGTTTTGAGAAGTCAAGCTGGAGGGTTCTGGTAAAATTTGCTACTTGCACAATGTGAAATCAGCCCGAGAGGTCAACTTTGAAAGCAAATATTTCATAGCTAGATGATGATCATGACAAACCAATCAGTGTCCTATATTCCCCTCATGATAATGTACTTTCATGCCAGTTTTTGGAATCCCAATATCTCGTTTGCTATTTTTCCAAAATCAAAAGCAAATGTAAAAAGTTCAGTTGCCATATCTGCGTTTCCAGAAAGTTGCAGAGAGGTCAACTTTGGCCCTTAACATTTCATGACAGAAGATGGATGGCGAAGAATCCTCTTACACACGCACTCATCAAGCCTAAATGAAATCAACTTTCCAGTTACAACTTACCAGGAAGAGATTTAATGGGTTTTTAAAATTGCAAGTTGGTAAGTTCGAATCAGGTTTTGACAAGGGCAGTTTTCAAGGAGGTTAATTTGGAAGGTAATATCTAGCAATTGGGTCGTGTTAATAAAAAACCAATTATGTCTTAAATTCTTCCCATGTTAATGTGCTCACATGCCAATTCTCAAGGTCCCAGCACTTCGTTTGCTATTTTTTCAAAAGCAAATCCAAATGGATTTTACACAGTTTTATGACTGCATTCCCAGGCAGCTTCAGAAAGGTCAACTTTGACACCCGATATCTTATGAAGGAAGAGGAATGATGAAAAACCCTTTTGCCTACATGTTCACGTGACCTAAATGAACTAATTCCCAGGATGGCAACTTCTCAATATCAGATTTGATATTTTTCCAAAGAGGCAAAATGACAGGTTTCAATTGAGTTTTAACAGGCACAAAAACATGCAGAATGGGCTACTTTGATTGCGAGCAGCTTTTTATCCCAATAACTTCACACCGAACCGTTTGTTGTGTTAAATTCTCGGGTCAAAAATCTACAAGTTTGTGCATTTTCATAGCTCCGGGAGAATTTTTGATCGGTTTCCCAGACTGATTCCGAAGGCTATTTGGCCTATTTTGCTCATTGTACAAAGTATTAGAAGGTGGATTCTAATGATGGTCCATTTCAAACCTTCACTCTAGAAACATGATAAGGCAGTCTAAAGTCAATTCAAGAGAAAAACTTGTTTGAAAACGAAAATTTTTTTAGCCGGGCCCACAAGGGACCCAGCATATTTCACACAGTTATCAAGTTGGAGGAATAGGAATATGGGGTCATTATCCTTATCCTACTAGTTGCACAACCTAGATATTGAAGGTATAATGCTTCGGGGTAATGGGGAACTAGCTATGACTACACAGCAAGCACACCCAATTGATTACAGTTGATGACAATAACTCATGAACCAGTTTTTCATGTATTGGTCTAAGGGAATGTGATAGCAATAAGGATTCATTTTTAATATCAGAAAGGATATGTCTATGGGAACTTTGGAACAGGGTATGAACATTTGTCAAAGTATAAAGGAAAGAGGAATTTCAGGATATGTTGTCGTTGCCACTGTCATAGAAGACGTGTGTAAAATAAACCATTTAACAAAATGGATTTGTTGAAAGGCCCTTAAAAATGGAAACCTCTAAACACATGCAATTAGCAGAGTAATTAAAAGTTGTTATAAATGTGCATGCCAAGCATGGATCTTCATTTTCCATTCTTGATTTCATGAAGGCCATTCCAACACTATGGCAATCTTCCTGTTATTATTACTGAAAACGGAATGGATGACTCAAACAATATTTTTATACTTTTGAAGAAGGCCTTGAAGGATGAAAAATGGATACATTGTCACGAAGACTATATTTCGAACCTCTCTGCTACAATCAAAGAGGATGGTTGTGATGTGCGTGGGTATTTCATGTGGTCACTGCTGGACAATTGGGAGTGGGCAGCAGGCTATACTTCAAGATTCAGCCTCTACTTTATAGATTACAACATTAAATTAAAGCGTTATCCCAAGGATTCTGTCAAACTTTTTTTGGTGCTTGCTAAAACTTGAAGACACACTTTTGGATATAAAACTTACGACCAGCATAAAATTATCCTTGAAAACAGTCAATAGCTTAATAAAAGCTCAATAATGATTAAAATTGTAAGGCATGTTGTGGCTCTTGGTCGGTATCTTCAGAATTCATGGGCAATGGATTGTGCCAGTCACTTTATGCTATGACTCATATGAGGTTTGACGGAATTCAATTTTACACAGAATGGTTAGACATGATTTCAAATAAATGGAGGATTATTGAACGCTACCGCCTGAAGTTTACAAGCTAAAGGCAAAATTTATTGCCGGAAGAATAATTTTTGCAAGCATTTAAACCTGTCAATGATATCTCCAACCAAAATGAATCAAACACCATCTTGATTTGGGAGGATGCCTTACAACTGAAGATTAAACTAAAAGATGAATTGGAGGCAAGTCTATAAATGCAGCAAACCAAATTGGAACCATTGAAATATCAAGAATAGGAACTTTCCGAGCAAATATAGAAAAAGGGGCAAAAATGAACACACAGAAAGAAACCCTAAAATGACATAGTGCTGCAAAAACGCGATATCGGTGAAACTAAACATATCGGAAGGAGATTTTTAATTCACTCCGAATTTCTATGTCACACCGATGGAGATTTTTATCGGTAGGAAATGGCATATCGGCATGAAATATTTTGAAGCTTCCGATGTGGTTATGTCACACCGACAAAATATGTTGCAACCCTGTGAGAAATAAAAATAGTTATTAAAGGAAAATAAATATTAAGAGGTGCGGATGTTACAGAATAAGAAACCCTAAACTCACGTATCGGCGTGACATTTGAAGTCGGAGAAATTTTTTTAATTCACGCCGATCTTAAGTTTCACGCCGATGGGTACCTTTTCTGAAGAGAATATATTAGAGCTTGCAAGAGAAAAACATTTGTCAAAGAAAAATAAATATTATCAAAGGGTTTTTGATTCCGGTATGGCCGTGAAGGAAATAAAACGCTATTGCAAAGATATATGGTGTGAATACTTTAAAAAAAAAAAAAACTATTAAAATCACCCCATTTGTTATCAGAATGTGGAAATTTTATCAAATTATGAAAATTCATTTTCATTAGGAGGTAAAATATTTTTCACCAAGATAATGGGTAGTAATCTATCTAAAGGGATATTTTTCTAAAAGCCAAGTGAAAAATACATAAGGGTAAATACAAGATAAATATTTTTACCAAGGAAAGAATAAAAGACAATAGCAAATCATAGATATATTGGCAAGAGATGGCTTATCGGTGAGCATACATTGTGTTCTCCCGACTTGTAATGTCAGCTCGATGGTAAAATAAAGGTGATCAAAGATATAATTGATTTACCTAAAGAAAAGATTTAAGAATTTCTACTTGGAGAATAAAATATTTTTCACCGAGGAAGTTGCGGGAGATAAGATATTTTCACTAAAGGATGTAACATATTTTCACAAGGTTGTTAAAAACAAGATTTCATGAGCAGAAATTGTTTCTTACACGAAGGGTAAAAATATATTTTTCCAATGGGTGAAAATATGAATAAGAGGATATAACAAATAATCATATTCATATTGGAAAATTATTTTCGCGAGAATACAAGTCCCAGGAAGATTAATTAAATAAAGAATCAAGATACATGAAAGTAAACCCTAACAAAGATGAAGAGAAATAATTGAATTTTAAAGAACCGGAGGCTAATATTTTGCGTTAATAAAAATGGTTATCCTTCACGGAAATGAAGAGACGCACAGGACGATAAGTGAAGGGTCACAACCCTAAAAAATGCATAGTATGTATAAAGTTGAAATCAAAGAGAGAGGGGGAAGGAGGAGTAGATTAAAAGAGAGCAGTAGGTTTAGGGTAGCAATAGGAAATTATTTAATTCCACTCCACCCATTCGCCTCATCAGAACTGTTATATACACATTTTTATTAATGGAACAGAATGCCTCAATTCAGTTATCTATTTTCAGTGTTCAGCTGTAATGTTAATATTAAATCCTAAATGTTGTAATGTTGTCTCCAGAATGGTTTTTCCGTATTATTTAAATTATCGTATCAAGAATATTGTTGATTTATCTGGTCACATTTGCTGATTCAGTGTGTTCGAATTGGTTGGTTTCTATAAAGAAGTTGATTAGAATTGTCATAAGGTCTCTGCCAAGAGGTAAATCCTTTCTACAAAACAAATCTGGTCTAAATTCCCTTCTAACTAGAATTAAACATCCTTTCAGTTGTTCACAGTAATACGGGGAATATCATTGGGATAGTATAAGAAGAGCATTATAACTGACATTCTTGCACGTTTGCATAAGGTGCAGACATCCCATGTGCCTTACAAGCTCGAGTTAAACTGTGAAGTAGATCAACTTACCTCATACATCTGTTTCCATTAAATCTTCATCCATTTACCGACTCCATAGCCCAATAGAAGTAGGCACTAGTCATTACTATCCAAACTCATATTCAAAACATTTCTATTTCAAGTCAGTACATTAGGAATAGGATAACTTTTAGACTACATCTATTACATTTTATGCCATTGTGATAGATTTATTAATCCAATCAAGTCATATAGTTTTCATTCTGCTTTAGTTACAAAGGTACACCCGCCTGGGTTTGCAGGACCTGAAGTGTAGGGAGCTAATAACTCTGTCAATTGGTCCAAAAACGTTGCAAATCTAAACATAGAGTCTGGCATCCTCTTAGGGTTAGCAACCTGCATTTTTGGGAACCAACAAAATGGCGACTCTGCTGGGGAGAACACATAGAGAAACTTGGTAGTGGACCATGTTATTAGAGTCAGAGAATTAAAAGGCATAACTCTGCTGGTGGAAGGAAAAACCCAAAAAAAATTGGTTGGTCCTCTAAATAGAGGTGGCGACTCTACACAAAATTCAAATACAGATTGTTAGACTCTGCTGGCAAGAACCCAAAAAGATGAAATTTTCCTCTTCTCACAAGAGGTGGTGACTCTGAAAATAAAATTGATGAAATATGAAAAAATATAACATACCCCCTTTAGATGCGTTCTTTGAAATAAGGAAACATGAAGGAGAATCTGGATATGAGTTGTTCATCAGGTTGGCGGATATCTATGAACAGATACCTCTTCATCTCAAACCTAGTAAATCCTTATTCATTAAAATGTTCATGCTTGCTTATGTGCCTATGTCAACTAATTGGCCTGAATCATTAAAGCCAGTTACTCTAGACCAAGTGGTTCAATTGATTCATAGCATAGAAAGGACAAGGCCTGAGGATATTATCAATATTGAATCCGATGATATTGAATATGAAGAAACTGATATAACAATGCAACTAGATATGGATGGACTAGCAACATACCAAGAAAATGAATACTATCCGCCACCTGGACAGCGATATGCTCCACAATATCATCATCTACATGTGTCATATCAGAATTTGTACTCTCATCAACCCACCCAACAAAATGTTTATTATCAGCCTCCATATCAGACAAATTTTATCCCAGCCCACCCACCGCAATATATGAATCAGCAGTGTTGGGGGGAAGAAGAGCATTGTTTTCAAAAGATGGTTATACCAGAGCATGAACTCCAAGTGTTTCAGAAACCATGCTATCCTGAGGATGAAATCTTTTCAGATAACCAGGGTGAATATTTTCAAAATCTTGATCAAGAGGAAGTGCACATTGCAGAAAATAATCTTCAAGCCTGTTCAGAGCCATTGTATGATGATATATCACAAGAAGATGAAGAGGATGAAAGGTATTCAGACAGTCAGGGAGGTGTACATTCTGATGAAGAATCTATAAATGATCATGTTGATGTAGTATGTACATCGAATTTTGAGCATTATAGTAGTGATGAAAAGGATGATGAAAATTTCAGTAAGAGGGTTGATGAAGAAACATGCTCACTTGACAGTGAGCATATTTCAGAATTGCTCACCAAAGAATATCAAAGATACGTACATAAAGATGATACCCAAATACTATATCCAGCACATATATCTTTTGATAGTGAATCCATTCAACATGGTAAGAGTGATGAAATATATGAGGCCATATTTCCCAAGTCACATTTTTGCAAAGAAGAGACAAATAGTGGTCATGAGTCCTCTTGTGACACTGATCCAGAGATAAAGATGTCCATTGAATCAGAGGAGGTTGATGACTCCAATATATATGATTGGCAGATTATTGACTCTCAAGCGTGTGGGGAAGATGGATGTGATAAGGAAGAGGATACGGTGTTTTATATTGGAGCCAGCATTGATGATAGCATGTGTCAGAAGCAACTTGATCTATTCAATTTTCCATTTCAGTTAAAAGACCAGCATTTGGTGAATAACAATAGATATGATAAAGTAAGACATCCTACAAGATCTAACAATCAGGACTCCCTTATGTCATACAATAATGAAGGTGTTCAGATTGTGCCTGACTTCCAGATACCGAATACTACAGAACACACTTGCAGCATAAATTATGATGCATTAATGAACTATACAAACAGATTCAGTCAAGCAGATGGGGTGTCATTACAACATGATCAAAACAAAGTTTTTGATAGGGGAAAGACATGGATTTTCTTTTCTGATATGGTCTTTTGACCACATCAATTTTGGGACAAAAGTAGACTCTGTTACCCAATGGAGTAGGCACCAGTCTGCTCCCCAGAGATCTAGGATCTTGCTATGCCCATAGGGGGCATACATCCCCAGATACAGCCACTGTTGGGACCTAAAATTTCATACCATTTTTTGCAAAATTTTAGGTTCCCATATGTGAAAAATCAATTTCAACACTTAGAAATGCACCTGCACAATGTGCTCAAGTGGCCTACTTTGAAGCATTGTAATTCGAAGCCTGTTCATTTTCTTGCAAAATCACTTTGCAAGTATGATTACTTATCATATGTGAACACACATATCTGATTACAACTTCCTATGACATGATTTAATTGAGTTTTGAGAAGTCAAGCTGGAGGGTTCTGGTAAAATTTGCTACTTGCACAATGTGAAATCAGCCCGAGAGGTCAACTTTGAAAGCAAATATTTCATAGCTAGATGATGATCATGACAAACCAATCAGTGTCCTATATTCCCCTCATGATAATGTACTTTCATGCCAGTTTTTGGAATCCCAATATCTCGTTTGCTATTTTTCCAAAATCAAAAGCAAATGTAAAAAGTTCAGTTGCCATATCTGCGTTTCCAGAAAGTTGCAGAGAGGTCAACTTTGGCCCTTAACATTTCATGACAGAAGATGGATGGCGAAGAATCCTCTTACACACGCACTCATCAAGCCTAAATGAAATCAACTTTCCAGTTACAACTTACCAGGAAGAGATTTAATGGGTTTTTAAAATTGCAAGTTGGTAAGTTCGAATCAGGTTTTGACAAGGGCAGTTTTCAAGGAGGTTAATTTGGAAGGTAATATCTAGCAATTGGGTCGTGTTAATAAAAAACCAATTATGTCTTAAATTCTTCCCATGTTAATGTGCTCACATGCCAATTCTCAAGGTCCCAGCACTTCGTTTGCTATTTTTTCAAAAGCAAATCCAAATGGATTTTACACAGTTTTATGACTGCATTCCCAGGCAGCTTCAGAAAGGTCAACTTTGACACCCGATATCTTATGAAGGAAGAGGAATGATGAAAAACCCTTTTGCCTACATGTTCACGTGACCTAAATGAACTAATTCCCAGGATGGCAACTTCTCAATATCAGATTTGATATTTTTCCAAAGAGGCAAAATGACAGGTTTCAATTGAGTTTTAACAGGCACAAAAACATGCAGAATGGGCTACTTTGATTGCGAGCAGCTTTTTATCCCAATAACTTCACACCGAACCGTTTGTTGTGTTAAATTCTCGGGTCAAAAATCTACAAGTTTGTGCATTTTCATAGCTCCGGGAGAATTTTTGATCGGTTTCCCAGACTGATTCCGAAGGCTATTTGGCCTATTTTGCTCATTGTACAAAGTATTAGAAGGTGGATTCTAATGATGGTCCATTTCAAACCTTCACTCTAGAAACATGATAAGGCAGTCTAAAGTCAATTCAAGAGAAAAACTTGTTTGAAAACGAAAATTTTTTTAGCCGGGCCCACAAGGGACCCAGCATATTTCACACAGTTATCAAGTTGGAGGAATAGGAATATGGGGTCATTATCCTTATCCTACTAGTTGCACAACCTAGATATTGAAGGTATAATGCTTCGGGGTAATGGGGAACTAGCTATGACTACACAGCAAGCACACCCAATTGATTACAGTTGATGACAATAACTCATGAACCAGTTTTTCATGTATTGGTCTAAGGGAATGTGATAGCAATAAGGATTCATTTTTAATATCAGAAAGGATATGTCTATGGGAACTTTGGAACAGGGTATGAACATTTGTCAAAGTATAAAGGAAAGAGGAATTTCAGGATATGTTGTCGTTGCCACTGTCATAGAAGACGTGTGTAAAATAAACCATTTAACAAAATGGATTTGTTGAAAGGCCCTTAAAAATGGAAACCTCTAAACACATGCAATTAGCAGAGTAATTAAAAGTTGTTATAAATGTGCATGCCAAGCATGGATCTTCATTTTCCATTCTTGATTTCATGAAGGCCATTCCAACACTATGGCAATCTTCCTGTTATTATTACTGAAAACGGAATGGATGACTCAAACAATATTTTTATACTTTTGAAGAAGGCCTTGAAGGATGAAAAATGGATACATTGTCACGAAGACTATATTTCGAACCTCTCTGCTACAATCAAAGAGGATGGTTGTGATGTGCGTGGGTATTTCATGTGGTCACTGCTGGACAATTGGGAGTGGGCAGCAGGCTATACTTCAAGATTCAGCCTCTACTTTATAGATTACAACATTAAATTAAAGCGTTATCCCAAGGATTCTGTCAAACTTTTTTTGGTGCTTGCTAAAACTTGAAGACACACTTTTGGATATAAAACTTACGACCAGCATAAAATTATCCTTGAAAACAGTCAATAGCTTAATAAAAGCTCAATAATGATTAAAATTGTAAGGCATGTTGTGGCTCTTGGTCGGTATCTTCAGAATTCATGGGCAATGGATTGTGCCAGTCACTTTATGCTATGACTCATATGAGGTTTGACGGAATTCAATTTTACACAGAATGGTTAGACATGATTTCAAATAAATGGAGGATTATTGAACGCTACCGCCTGAAGTTTACAAGCTAAAGGCAAAATTTATTGCCGGAAGAATAATTTTTGCAAGCATTTAAACCTGTCAATGATATCTCCAACCAAAATGAATCAAACACCATCTTGATTTGGGAGGATGCCTTACAACTGAAGATTAAACTAAAAGATGAATTGGAGGCAAGTCTATAAATGCAGCAAACCAAATTGGAACCATTGAAATATCAAGAATAGGAACTTTCCGAGCAAATATAGAAAAAGGGGCAAAAATGAACACACAGAAAGAAACCCTAAAATGACATAGTGCTGCAAAAACGCGATATCGGTGAAACTAAACATATCGGAAGGAGATTTTTAATTCACTCCGAATTTCTATGTCACACCGATGGAGATTTTTATCGGTAGGAAATGGCATATCGGCATGAAATATTTTGAAGCTTCCGATGTGGTTATGTCACACCGACAAAATATGTTGCAACCCTGTGAGAAATAAAAATAGTTATTAAAGGAAAATAATTATTAAGAGGTGCGGATGTTACAGAATAAGAAACCCTAAACTCACGTATCGGCGTGACATTTGAAGTCGGAGAAATTTTTTTAATTCACGCCGATCTTAAGTTTCACGCCGATGGGTACCTTTTCTGAAGAGAATATATTAGAGCTTGCAAGAGAAAAACATTTGTCAAAGAAAAATAAATATTATCAAAGGGTTTTTGATTCCGGTATGGCCGTGAAGGAAATAAAACGCTATTGCAAAGATATATGGTGTGAATACTTTTAAAAAAAAAAAAACTATTAAAATCACCCCATTTGTTATCAGAATGTGGAAATTTTATCAAATTATGAAAATTCATTTTCATTAGGAGGTAAAATATTTTTCACCAAGATAATGGGTAGTAATCTATCTAAAGGGATATTTTTCTAAAAGCCAAGTGAAAAATACATACGGGTAAATACAAGATAAATATTTTTACCAAGGAAAGAATAAAAGACAATAGCAAATCATAGATATATTGGCAAGAGATGGCTTATCGGTGAGCATACATTGTGTTCTCCCGACTTGTAATGTCAGCTCGATGGTAAAATAAAGGTGATCAAAGATATAATTGATTTACCTAAAGAAAAGATTTAAGAATTTCTACTTGGAGAATAAAATATTTTTCACCGAGGAAGTTGCGGGAGATAAGATATTTTCACTAAAGGATGTAACATATTTTCACAAGGTTGTTAAAAACAAGATTTCATGAGCAGAAATTGTTTCTTACTCGAAGGGTAAAAATATATTTTTCCAATGGGTGAAAATATGAATAAGAGGATATAACAAATAATCATATTCATATTGGAAAATTATTTTCGCGAGAATACAAGTCCCAGGAAGATTAATTAAATAAAGAATCAAGATACATGAAAGTAAACCCTAACAAAGATGAAGAGAAATAATTGAATTTTAAAGAACCGGAGGCTAATATTTTGCGTTAATAAAAATTGTTATCCTTCACGGAAATGAAGAGACGCACAGGACGATAAGTGAAGGGTCACAACCCTAAAAAATGCATAGTATGTATAAAGTTGAAATCAAAGAGAGAGGGGGAAGGAGGAGTAGATTAAAAGAGAGCAGTAGGTTTAGGGTAGCAATAGGAAATTATTTAATTCCACTCCACCCATTCGCCTCATCAGAACTGTTATATACACATTTTTATTAATGGAACAGAATGCCTCAATTCAGTTATCTATTTTCAGTGTTCAGCTGTAATGTTAATATTAAATCCTAAATGTTGTAATGTTGTCTCCAGAATGGTTTTTCCGTATTATTTAAATTATCGTATCAAGAATATTGTTGATTTATCTGGTCACATTTGCTGATTCAGTGTGTTCGAATTGGTTGGTTTCTATAAAGAAGTTGATTAGAATTGTCATAAGGTCTCTGCCAAGAGGTAAATCCTTTCTACAAAACAAATCTGGTCTAAATTCCCTTCTAACTAGAATTAAACATCCTCTCAGTTGTTCACAGTAATACGGGGAATATCATTGGGATAGTATAAGAAGAGCATTATAACTGACATTCTTGCACGTTTGCATAAGGTGCAGACATCCCATGTGCCTTACAAGCTCGAGTTAAACTGTGAAGTAGATCAACTTACCTCATACATCTGTTTCCATTAAATCTTCATCCATTTACCGACTCCATAGCCCAATAGAAGTAGGCACTAGTCATTACTATCCAAACTCATATTCAAAACATTTCTATTTCAAGTCAGTACATTAGGAATAGGATAACTTTTAGACTACATCTATTACATTTTATGCCATTGTGATAGATTTATTAATCCAATCAAGTCATATAGTTTTCATTCTGCTTTAGTTACAAAGGTACACCCGCCTGGGTTTGCAGGACCTGAAGTGTAGGGAGCTAATAACTCTGTCAATTGGTCCAAAAACGTTGCAAATCTAAACATAGAGTCTGGCATCCTCTTAGGGTTAGCAACCTGCATTTTTGGGAACCAACAAAATGGCGACTCTGCTGGGGAGAACACA
Organism: Cunninghamia lanceolata; assembly: GCA_027924645.1. Lineage (NCBI taxonomy): Eukaryota > Viridiplantae > Streptophyta > Pinopsida > Cupressales > Cupressaceae > Cunninghamia > Cunninghamia lanceolata. The sequence continues at coordinate 89,013 of BSBN01001861.1, forward strand.
TAGAGAAACTTGGTAGTGGACCATGTTATTAGAGTCAGAGAATTAAAAGGCATAACTCTGCTGGTGGAAGGAAAAACCCAAAAAAAATTGGTTGGTCCTCTAAATAGAGGTGGCGACTCTACACAAAATTCAAATACAGATTGTTAGACTCTGCTGGCAAGAACCCAAAAAGATGAAATTTTCCTCTTCTCACAAGAGGTGGTGACTCTGAAAATAAAATTGATGAAATATGAAAAAATATAACATACCCCCTTTAGATGCGTTCTTTGAAATAAGGAAACATGAAGGAGAATCTGGATATGAGTTGTTCATCAGGTTGGCGGATATCTATGAACAGATACCTCTTCATCTCAAACCTAGTAAATCCTTATTCATTAAAATGTTCATGCTTGCTTATGTGCCTATGTCAACTAATTGGCCTGAATCATTAAAGCCAGTTACTCTAGACCAAGTGGTTCAATTGATTCATAGCATAGAAAGGACAAGGCCTGAGGATATTATCAATATTGAATCCGATGATATTGAATATGAAGAAACTGATATAACAATGCAACTAGATATGGATGGACTAGCAACATACCAAGAAAATGAATACTATCCGCCACCTGGACAGCGATATGCTCCACAATATCATCATCTACATGTGTCATATCAGAATTTGTACTCTCATCAACCCACCCAACAAAATGTTTATTATCAGCCTCCATATCAGACAAATTTTATCCCAGCCCACCCACCGCAATATATGAATCAGCAGTGTTGGGGGGAAGAAGAGCATTGTTTTCAAAAGATGGTTATACCAGAGCATGAACTCCAAGTGTTTCAGAAACCATGCTATCCTGAGGATGAAATCTTTTCAGATAACCAGGGTGAATATTTTCAAAATCTTGATCAAGAGGAAGTGCACATTGCAGAAAATAATCTTCAAGCCTGTTCAGAGCCATTGTATGATGATATATCACAAGAAGATGAAGAGGATGAAAGGTATTCAGACAGTCAGGGAGGTGTACATTCTGATGAAGAATCTATAAATGATCATGTTGATGTAGTATGTACATCGAATTTTGAGCATTATAGTAGTGATGAAAAGGATGATGAAAATTTCAGTAAGAGGGTTGATGAAGAAACATGCTCACTTGACAGTGAGCATATTTCAGAATTGCTCACCAAAGAATATCAAAGATACGTACATAAAGATGATACCCAAATACTATATCCAGCACATATATCTTTTGATAGTGAATCCATTCAACATGGTAAGAGTGATGAAATATATGAGGCCATATTTCCCAAGTCACATTTTTGCAAAGAAGAGACAAATAGTGGTCATGAGTCCTCTTGTGACACTGATCCAGAGATAAAGATGTCCATTGAATCAGAGGAGGTTGATGACTCCAATATATATGATTGGCAGATTATTGACTCTCAAGCGTGTGGGGAAGATGGATGTGATAAGGAAGAGGATACGGTGTTTTATATTGGAGCCAGCATTGATGATAGCATGTGTCAGAAGCAACTTGATCTATTCAATTTTCCATTTCAGTTAAAAGACCAGCATTTGGTGAATAACAATAGATATGATAAAGTAAGACATCCTACAAGATCTAACAATCAGGACTCCCTTATGTCATACAATAATGAAGGTGTTCAGATTGTGCCTGACTTCCAGATACCGAATACTACACAACACACTTGCAGCATAAATTATGATGCGTTAATGAACTATACAAACAGATTCAGTCAAGCAGATGGGGTGTCATTACAACATGATCAAAACAAAGTTTTTGATAGGGGAAAGACATGGATTTTCTTTTCTGATATGGTCTTTTGACCACATCAATTTTGGGACAAAAGTAGACTCTGTTACCCAATGGAGTAGGCACCAGTCTGCTCCCCAGAGATCTAGGATCTTGCTATGCCCATAGGGGGCATACATCCCCAGATACAGCCACTGTTGGGACCTAAAATTTCATACCATTTTTTGCAAAATTTTAGGTTCCCATATGTGAAAAATCAATTTCAACACTTAGAAATGCACCTGCACAATGTGCTCAAGTGGCCTACTTTGAAGCATTGTAATTCGAAGCCTGTTCATTTTCTTGCAAAATCACTTTGCAAGTATGATTACTTATCATATGTGAACACACATATCTGATTACAACTTCCTATGACATGATTTAATTGAGTTTTGAGAAGTCAAGCTGGAGGGTTCTGGTAAAATTTGCTACTTGCACAATGTGAAATCAGCCCGAGAGGTCAACTTTGAAAGCAAATATTTCATAGCTAGATGATGATCATGACAAACCAATCAGTGTCCTATATTCCCCTCATGATAATGTACTTTCATGCCAGTTTTTGGAATCCCAATATCTCGTTTGCTATTTTTCCAAAATCAAAAGCAAATGTAAAAAGTTCAGTTGCCATATCTGCGTTTCCAGAAAGTTGCAGAGAGGTCAACTTTGGCCCTTAACATTTCATGACAGAAGATGGATGGCGAAGAATCCTCTTACACACGCACTCATCAAGCCTAAATGAAATCAACTTTCCAGTTACAACTTACCAGGAAGAGATTTAATGGGTTTTTAAAATTGCAAGTTGGTAAGTTCGAATCAGGTTTTGACAAGGGCAGTTTTCAAGGAGGTTAATTTGGAAGGTAATATCTAGCAATTGGGTCGTGTTAATAAAAAACCAATTATGTCTTAAATTCTTCCCATGTTAATGTGCTCACATGCCAATTCTCAAGGTCCCAGCACTTCGTTTGCTATTTTTTCAAAAGCAAATCCAAATGGATTTTACACAGTTTTATGACTGCATTCCCAGGCAGCTTCAAAAAGGTCAACTTTGACACCCGATATCTTATGAAGGAAGAGGAATGATGAAAAACCCTTTTGCCTACATGTTCACGTGACCTAAATGAACTAATTCCCAGGATGGCAACTTCTCAATATCAGATTTGATATTTTTCCAAAGAGGCAAAATGACAGGTTTCAATTGAGTTTTAACAGGCACAAAAACATGCAGAATGGGCTACTTTGATTGCGAGCAGCTTTTTATCCCAATAACTTCACACCGAACCGTTTGTTGTGTTAAATTCTCGGGTCAAAAATCTACAAGTTTGTGCATTTTCATAGCTCCGGGAGAATTTTTGATCGGTTTCCCAGACTGATTCCGAAGGCTATTTGGCCTATTTTGCTCATTGTACAAAGTATTAGAAGGTGGATTCTAATGATGGTCCATTTCAAACCTTCACTCTAGAAACATGATAAGGCAGTCTAAAGTCAATTCAAGAGAAAAACTTGTTTGAAAACGAAAATTTTTTTAGCCGGGCCCACAAGGGACCCAGCATATTTCACACAGTTATCAAGTTGGAGGAATAGGAATATGGGGTCATTATCCTTATCCTACTAGTTGCACAACCTAGATATTGAAGGTATAATGCTTCGGGGTAATGGGGAACTAGCTATGACTACACAGCAAGCACACCCAATTGATTACAGTTGATGACAATAACTCATGAACCAGTTTTTCATGTATTGGTCTAAGGGAATGTGATAGCAATAAGGATTCATTTTTAATATCAGAAAGGATATGTCTATGGGAACTTTGGAACAGGGTATGAACATTTGTCAAAGTATAAAGGAAAGAGGAATTTCAGGATATGTTGTCGTTGCCACTGTCATAGAAGACGTGTGTAAAATAAACCATTTAACAAAATGGATTTGTTGAAAGGCCCTTAAAAATGGAAACCTCTAAACACATGCAATTAGCAGAGTAATTAAAAGTTGTTATAAATGTGCATGCCAAGCATGGATCTTCATTTTCCATTCTTGATTTCATGAAGGCCATTCCAACACTATGGCAATCTTCCTGTTATTATTACTGAAAACGGAATGGATGACTCAAACAATATTTTTATACTTTTGAAGAAGGCCTTGAAGGATGAAAAATGGATACATTGTCACGAAGACTATATTTCGAACCTCTCTGCTACAATCAAAGAGGATGGTTGTGATGTGCGTGGGTATTTCATGTGGTCACTGCTGGACAATTGGGAGTGGGCAGCAGGCTATACTTCAAGATTCAGCCTCTACTTTATAGATTACAACATTAAATTAAAGCGTTATCCCAAGGATTCTGTCAAACTTTTTTTGGTGCTTGCTAAAACTTGAAGACACACTTTTGGATATAAAACTTACGACCAGCATAAAATTATCCTTGAAAACAGTCAATAGCTTAATAAAAGCTCAATAATGATTAAAATTGTAAGGCATGTTGTGGCTCTTGGTCGGTATCTTCAGAATTCATGGGCAATGGATTGTGCCAGTCACTTTATGCTATGACTCATATGAGGTTTGACGGAATTCAATTTTACACAGAATGGTTAGACATGATTTCAAATAAATGGAGGATTATTGAACGCTACCGCCTGAAGTTTACAAGCTAAAGGCAAAATTTATTGCCGGAAGAATAATTTTTGCAAGCATTTAAACCTGTCAATGATATCTCCAACCAAAATGAATCAAACACCATCTTGATTTGGGAGGATGCCTTACAACTGAAGATTAAACTAAAAGATGAATTGGAGGCAAGTCTATAAATGCAGCAAACCAAATTGGAACCATTGAAATATCAAGAATAGGAACTTTCCGAGCAAATATAGAAAAAGGGGCAAAAATGAACACACAGAAAGAAACCCTAAAATGACATAGTGCTGCAAAAACGCGATATCGGTGAAACTAAACATATCGGAAGGAGATTTTTAATTCACTCCGAATTTCTATGTCACACCGATGGAGATTTTTATCGGTAGGAAATGGCATATCGGCATGAAATATTTTGAAGCTTCCGATGTGGTTATGTCACACCGACAAAATATGTTGCAACCCTGTGAGAAATAAAAATAGTTATTAAAGGAAAATAAATATTAAGAGGTGCGGATGTTACAGAATAAGAAACCCTAAACTCACGTATCGGCGTGACATTTGAAGTCGGAGAAATTTTTTTAATTCACGCCGATCTTAAGTTTCACGCCGATGGGTACCTTTTCTGAAGAGAATATATTAGAGCTTGCAAGAGAAAAACATTTGTCAAAGAAAAATAAATATTATCAAAGGGTTTTTGATTCCGGTATGGCCGTGAAGGAAATAAAACGCTATTGCAAAGATATATGGTGTGAATACTTTTAAAAAAAAAAAAACTATTAAAATCACCCCATTTGTTATCAGAATGTGGAAATTTTATCAAATTATGAAAATTCATTTTCATTAGGAGGTAAAATATTTTTCACCAAGATAATGGGTAGTAATCTATCTAAAGGGATATTTTTCTAAAAGCCAAGTGAAAAATACATACGGGTAAATACAAGATAAATATTTTTACCAAGGAAAGAATAAAAGACAATAGCAAATCATAGATATATTGGCAAGAGATGGCTTATCGGTGAGCATACATTGTGTTCTCCCGACTTGTAATGTCAGCTCGATGGTAAAATAAAGGTGATCAAAGATATAATTGATTTACCTAAAGAAAAGATTTAAGAATTTCTACTTGGAGAATAAAATATTTTTCACCGAGGAAGTTGCGGGAGATAAGATATTTTCACTAAAGGATGTAACATATTTTCACAAGGTTGTTAAAAACAAGATTTCATGAGCAGAAATTGTTTCTTACTCGAAGGGTAAAAATATATTTTTCCAATGGGTGAAAATATGAATAAGAGGATATAACAAATAATCATATTCATATTGGAAAATTATTTTCGCGAGAATACAAGTCCCAGGAAGATTAATTAAATAAAGAATCAAGATACATGAAAGTAAACCCTAACAAAGATGAAGAGAAATAATTGAATTTTAAAGAACCGGAGGCTAATATTTTGCGTTAATAAAAATTGTTATCCTTCACGGAAATGAAGAGACGCACAGGACGATAAGTGAAGGGTCACAACCCTAAGAAATGCATAGTATGTATAAAGTTGAAATCAAAGAGAGAGGGGGAAGGAGGAGTAGATTAAAAGAGAGCAGTAGGTTTAGGGTAGCAATAGGAAATTATTTAATTCCACTCCACCCATTCGCCTCATCAGAACTGTTATATACACATTTTTATTAATGGAACAGAATGCCTCAATTCAGTTATCTATTTTCAGTGTTCAGCTGTAATGTTAATATTAAATCCTAAATGTTGTAATGTTGTCTCCAGAATGGTTTTTCCGTATTATTTAAATTATCGTATCAAGAATATTGTTGATTTATCTGGTCACATTTGCTGATTCAGTGTGTTCGAATTGGTTGGTTTCTATAAAGAAGTTGATTAGAATTGTCATAAGGTCTCTGCCAAGAGGTAAATCCTTTCTACAAAACAAATCTGGTCTAAATTCCCTTCTAACTAGAATTAAACATCCTCTCAGTTGTTCACAGTAATACGGGGAATATCATTGGGATAGTATAAGAAGAGCATTATAACTGACATTCTTGCACGTTTGCATAAGGTGCAGACATCCCATGTGCCTTACAAGCTCGAGTTAAACTGTGAAGTAGATCAACTTACCTCATACATCTGTTTCCATTAAATCTTCATCCATTTACCGACTCCATAGCCCAATAGAAGTAGGCACTAGTCATTACTATCCAAACTCATATTCAAAACATTTCTATTTCAAGTCAGTACATTAGGAATAGGATAACTTTTAGACTACATCTATTACATTTTATGCCATTGTGATAGATTTATTAATCCAATCAAGTCATATAGTTTTCATTCTGCTTTAATTACAAAGGTACACCCGCCTGGGTTTGCAGGACCTGAAGTGTAGGGAGCTAATAACTCTGTCAATTGGTCCAAAAACGTTGCAAATCTAAACATAGAGTCTGGCATCCTCTTAGGGTTAGCAACCTGCATTTTTGGGAACCAACACCTTGATCTATTAGGGTTTGGCCTTGAAAACCTTTCCGGACATCTTGAGGCAAAATGACCAATCTTATTGCAAGCAAAGCATTTAAAAGGTAATTTTCCTTCATACTTACCGGATCCTCTTGGCAGTCTTTTTGCAATGAGAGCTTCAAGTTGTTCAGCTTCTAATTCATCTTCTTCCAGATCTTTTCTTGCTTTCTCATACCAAGATGATTTTCTTGAGGAGCTTTCCCTTGGATCATATCTCTGTTTGCCTTTAGCAGAGGCACTAGCTTTGAAAGCAGATTCAATCTTGGGAAGTGCATCACCAAACTCAGCCAACTCAAATGTAGTTATTTTACCAACCGATTGATCCCTTGTGATAGTTGTTAAAGATCTGATTTCCTCAATAGCAGCGACCTTGCGTTTATATGCAGGAGGTAAAGATCTGAGAACTTCAGCAACAATTTCATCTTCATCCAGTACTCCACTAGCACATCTGATGCCACATACAAGCTCATTTACTTTTGCCATATATAAAGTGATGTTCTCATCTTCACTCATCCTTAGGTTTTCAAACTTTCCTTTTAGACTTTGTAGCTTGGCACACTTAACATACTTGTCTCCTTCATATAGATTTTCAAGCTTTGTCCAAATTTCATAAGCAGTCTTTAATCCCATAACATTTGTCAGCTCTGTATCAGAAAAGGCACTCAGTAGGGCTTCTTTAGCTCGAAGATTATTTTCTGCATCTCTGACTTCGTCTATAGTTGTTGGCCCATTCCTTGGAGGAACATATTTAGTTGAGGTTATGTTCCAATACTGATATCCCATACATTGTAAGTGACATTCCATGCGGTTCTTCCAGGCAGTGAAGTTTGTTCCATCAAACCTTGGACTGTCCTTCTTGTAGGTTGACATCCTAGATCTCCTCAAGCGGTCAAGCTTCTTCTAGAGGAACTTGGCTTTGATACCAATTGTTGGTTTTAGGATAGACAACTGAGAGGGGGGGTGAATCAGTTGTCACAAAAAATTTTGTTCCTTAATCACTTAGAACCTTCTTATATTTTAACAACATATAAAAATTCAATCATGGAAGTATAATGCAATAATTCAAGAACAGAAACACATTCAACACATATAACACCCAGATTTTTAACGTGGAAAACCCGGCTAAGGGAAAAACCACGGGGTGACTAACCCAAGATTGTATTCTCTGTTAAAAGAATAAGAAGAACAAAATGGCACTTGCCAATTAGGGCTCACTGTCTAAGTATACTGCTCACAAGAGGCCCACTGCCTACAGGAGACACACTGTCTACAAAAGAATATAAGTATTACATACTTGAACTGGAGATTAGCATCTTCACTATGCCTGAATTGGTTCCATTTAAGCTCAACCCCTCTGCTCTGCTTTTCGGTCCTCTTCACTACCACCTTCTCATCACGCACACACACCATTTTGAATGACTTCGCAACTCTTATTTATACATGACATCGACTTTGGAATGATCATCAAAGTCGGCACAACATACACTTATTTTATTACAGAGCAATTACAAAAATACAATTTGACTTATTACAAAAACTTCATGCGCATCACTATACTGTCGGCCACACATAACTGGGACTTCAATCTTCTTCGAGGAGCACGCCATGCTCCGCAAGACATCTTCAAAGTCATCCGCAACATGTGCAAAACATCCGGTCGGCCAAGACTAGGAAGAACGCTATTCCTGGAAGGTAAATCTTCAATTACGAGCTCAATCTTCAATGCGGACCATCAACACAAACTGGACAAGGTCTACAGACCCCCACAAGCTTGCTTGAATCACCAAGAACATCTGCACCACTTCTGCTTACTGTAATCAATCACATCTTCATTCGGAACCTCAAGAACACAGCCGGTCATCATTGTCACATTAGAAGGATTGCTTGTGGACCTCCAAACCACAAACCAATTGAGTTGTTAATTCACATTAGCTTCCCAAACATGCCACCAGATCCGCAGAACATGTATTGTATTTCCGGATCTTACTGGACCTATTTGTGTCACTCTGTCACCTCTGAATAATTGTCAGAATTGGTTTTACTCTTATGGCCATAACTCCTTCACAATTTCATGCGGACCTCTCAAGTCTTGACTGGATCACCTTTAGACACATATCTACAAACCCTTTGATGCGCATTCTCTGATTCTTCATCTAGTTGGGATCTTCACTTCATAGAGCTTCATTGTCTTCACTGTTCTTCTTTGTTTCTGATAGGACTAATTTTCTCAATATCCTCAGCACACAGCTCATCCAATCCTTAACATCAATGCAATAGGAGTATGTTGACATTAATGACAACACCGGTTAGGCCCATACTTGCAACAATGCTGTGGCAGATTTTTGATGTCAAATGATTATATTAGCAAATACCTAGCCTTGAATTATGTTGCAACCCAAGACTGAAGTCAAGCTTCCCTTTCATATCTTTTAAAGCCCATGATGTCCTTCATATCTTCACGTCTCAAAGGACTGATGCTCCTCTATTTGCTGCGCCTAGTTTGTAAACATCTGCGTCTCAACCCCTGTAACCCACGTCATCCTTCACGGGGTGCGCTACTATGAATGAGGCTCCAACAATTCTTCATAGACCATTATGAGATGCGTTGACAATACCCGACTCCTTTTTATTGCTGATATAAATAAAAGGTGGAATGAATGAATTTATACCAATCGTTGCATATGATTAATAAGCGCTACCCCCTCATACGATTTCCTTCCAATTGAATATGCCTCCTTGCGAATGGCTTGGTTATACAAAGGAGCAGTAGATGTTATAAGTCTCCAATATAATAAATCGATCCCCTTTTTCTTTATTTTCCACGAATTCCTTTACAAGCTTGCTTAATGGTTTGACGGGCCCCACACCTTCCTCAGAAATTCCCCCTTTGTGCATCGATTCACCTCCTATCAAGCTTTTAGCTACTTGTCATATGGTAGATTTCTAATGGGCCTACCAAAGAGAAGTGCTACCTCTATTTCCCACAATTTCTTCAACAATTGCAAACAAAGTAAATAAAGATGCCAAGCATATGATTTCATTAATATCCTTCTTTTACCTCTCACAAGGAATCGCTAGGCAAGCAAATAGATTCCTTAAATGGAAATCGACTCCTTTAAGATATGTGGCAGCTCCACAAAGCTGAAGTTATGAATATCCTTTAACAACGGCAATGTAGTAAGGAGCTGCGTCACTATAAAAACCCTCAAGTCAGACACATGGAGTTTAACACTCGGCAAATATCTCCAGATGAAAATCTATAATTACCACAAATTTATATTTGCCTGCAGATCAATAAATTTGGAAATGTACCGGATTGTAGCAAACACATAACCTGCAATGAATATATCTCTGATGCCCAAATTCTGTCAACCTGCATCCCTGCAAACCCTCTCAAAACAATACCAAACACTAAAAAATCCAAATGGCACAAATCCTTAAACTCAAATGTAAACCCTGGATGAATTTACCTCAAGGATGGAATTGGGTTTTCGTCCAATCCACCAAATCCTAAGGGTTTTTGTCCTTAGAATGTTGTTGAACCAAGTTACAGCAGAAAAAAGGAAAACTCCAATGTCAAATATCAAATCCAAGTTATCTGCAAATGTCTAGCCTCACCTCCTTTTAAACACTTTTTGGAATCCTTCTAGAATTCTCTTTTGTGGCCGACATACTTTATTATTTTATTTTATAGCTCCAAAAGTAACTTTATTATTTTATTTTCTTTTATTTTGGTAAAAAGTTACTTTTTAAAATAAAATAATAAAATAATCACCAGTTGGCATAAAAGGGACATTACAAATCCTCCCCACTCAAGATTGCTTGTCCCCAAGCAATCACAACTCCTCCAATGGATAGATATGACCAATCTACAGTATTCCTAGATCCCAAATCAATCTAGGACACCTGTGTGGCTTCCCACTTGATGAGCTATGCTGCAATACATATGTAGAATGAACTCTTTGGAACCTTCTTCGTAGAAGAACAATCATTTGCTGCATGTAATCAATTAGTTTCCCAAAATCCTTCAATGTGTCGTCATGCTTTCACTGTTCCATGGCTGGATACTTACCCATATACACTGATCCAAAAAGTGTACCAAGCTGAAAACCAAGTATACCACCTGTCATTCCATTTAACTCATGGCTGCAATCTGTACTTTTATCCGTAACCACAAGTTGATCCTTCAAACCTTGCAATGCTAAAGGTTCATGATCAATTTCATCAAAGTGACTTGGGCTGCCACACAGCACATTTTCTGTTTTTCCTTCATTTGTAGGCACAACATCATCATCAAAATCAGCAACCTCATTAGTTGATTCTTGGCAATCTTCATGTATGAATGATGGGACAACGTTATGACCAAACAAAACATTATCACAAGATACTATCTTTTCATTATCAGTTTCCAAATCAGCATACCTGTCAAACTCATCATCATCATAGAAACTCATGTATACCTCACTTGTAGATGTACCAAGTGATTCTTCTTCATTGGAGTCCATTGTTTCCTTGTTCAACTTGTCATCCTTTTCTGCATTAGGCTGATTTATCCTCATGTTTGACATTTGACCAATGGATGTAAGCAATTGTTGTTGTGACTGCATAAAAGTTTGTGTCATTTGTTGGGCAAGATTAGTCAAGATGTCTTCAACACTAGGCTGCTCATGATGCTTCTTTGGTCTTCATTCTTGTTTTGCCCTCTTCTTGTCCTTCCGCTAATCCATGTATTGACTCAAGGACAACTCATCTCTAACATGCCGTGGAAGTGTATAGTACTCCTCATAAGCAACCATTGCATCATCAATCATATGTGTTGCCATAACTCCAAAATTTTTCACTATCTAACAATTTTCAACTTAGTAAAAGAGAGCATTGGTAATCTACATATCATTCTTGTGACATGGAATCATTAAGACTATAACATATTAGATCATATTCACATTATAATTTGTATTATCCATTTCATCATCATGCATTATAACATTCCCAATTCATAACACATTCACATATATGTTATTCATTTTCATCATTGGTTCATGATATGACTTGGGAGGGACTAATGGTAGACTCTTGCATTAACCAACTCTAGATCACCAAGTATGATTTTATTAGGGAGATAGTTCCACCATCTCTTATGGAGGCCCAAAGGTTTCACTCACACGTGGAGTCCCTCACCATTTGGCTCGTGGGATTTCACTCACACAGAGTACCTCATCCAAACGAGGGTCACCATCCGTAGAGCAAAATTAACTTTTACAAGTTCTTCTAGGCCCAAGGATTTCACCCACATGTGGGGTTCCTCATCACTTGGCTCGAGGGACTTCACGTCCAGTCGAGAGATACCTAGGCTAATTCAAACTATTCCCAACTACGTCATACCCAAGAGGTGATAGAGGGGTTAAAGGAAGAGTCTTAGTCAACTCCAAGCATATCACTAACTTGTCTTTCCATTGATTTCATAAATAGCATAATTGTTCTTATTAGCATTTAACACAAGATGCCTTATATTAAGACATCATGGCCTTAAATCAGAATTGATCATATATCATTATATCATTAGTATCTTTGATTCCATAATTATGTTTTTTCTTCATATTAGTTTATTCTCATGCACATTCATAGTCATATCTAAGTTTAGTTTATTTATTTATGGTTAACATCATAAATATACCTATCTAACTTGACAGTCCATTCATATTCATAATCAGAAATGACAACACTATTCTATTTTTTTCCATCTAGATCATCTTAATTCTATACACACAATATTCTTATTACCTTTCTATTATACTATATATATATAGTTTCATTCTATCATTTATATATATATATATATATATATATATCTAAAACCACTTATATATCTAACTTTTATATATTATTTTATCTCATATAAGATAACATACCTGGTCGATCTGCTGCCAACAGATCTGTAATACCCTTTCTTTACCTTGCTGTATCCTTGATTGCTGTTCCTTTTATCTTTTACTGATGTCTGCTTTTTAAATCTGTATATTTTTCGATGCTTTTGGAGATGAAACCGACCCTATTTAAAGACACGAAGGGTCACCAATTCCCAACGGTCACCCCGTATCATGGGATCGGTTTTTGTTTAAGACCATTCTTATTGCTATCGCTGCCCATTAATCTTGTGTGTTTGCCTAAGTAATGAGGATATCTTTTATTTATATTTAGTCTTTGTCTTTTTATGGACTGCCGCTGCCACTTATGTGGTCTTAATATATCTATATTATATTATGGTATTTAATCTATTATTTATATTATTTAATTCATAATATTTATTATTATTTTATATTTATATTTATATTATATCCTATATATATTATTATCATATATATTTGATAATTATAATTTATTGTCATATAATAATAATATTTGGTATTAATGATAATCATAACTCATAACATATTATTTATTATTTAAAATATTCATATAACCATATTAACTAATATATGACATGTATTTATTTTTATCATCTGGAATGATGCTTAACGAGACCGGCTTTGTCACAATGTTTAAATCTTTTATTTAAACAATGCCTTAATATCGGAACATGACAGACCGGTCTTGACTTATTAATTTCAGCACTGTCTTAGGATATAGATCGTTGATATGCGTAGCTGTTTCTAAGGTATCCGTCACCCAAATGGGGATCGGCCCATATCACTTTAGTTACTTTATATATTAGTATATCATATTATAATATAGTAATTAATCCATATTCATATTTATATGATATATATTATTTGTATAATCTATATTAGTCACATTTGCTAATTTTGTCTTACTTTACGTATGGCCTCCACTAAGGCTTTCTCTAAAGTGGAAATCGGTCCCTTGTATGATATAAACTATTTAATTTATAATATGAATTTATTTGTATAATAATTTATATCATTATTAATAATACTAATAACGATATTTAATCTTTACCTTATCTTGATATAATATAATATTTGTATGGACAATATATATTGGTTCATAATAATATAAAATATTCATAATAATAATAATGTTATAACAATATATATTATTTAGAATTGATATGCCGTTTCTTTCTATCATGATGTTTAAATCTTTAATTTAAACAATGCCTTAGTATCGGGAGATGACAGTCCGCCCCGCCCAAAGATTGCTTGTCCTCAAGCAATCACAACTAGGATGCTTTAAAAACCATTCAATTTCTTCGAAGAATTGTTGTTAGTATTCTTGCCTTCATGTTAACATTCTTTTAAAGTATGAGGGCAATTTGTTGTTTGTATTTCCCCTTATCTCTTGACGAGTAGTGGTGTGCATTTTAAGACAATTTTCGCTCCATGAAGTATATGTGCTACACGAAGTATATTCGTCATACACCAAGTATAAGTACGCATGCAACATACATGTAAGTACATATATACATGGGATGCATGAAGATGCAAAGTACAAATTGTATATGTGATATATAAAGTATGTATGTAAAACATGAGGCATCAATACACATAAGGCCTAAGCATACACAAGCTTACATGAAGCATGACAAGTATACACACGTAATACATGAAACATACACTTGATATACCAAGTACGAAGTATACAAGTAGTTACACATAATATGCAATACATGCTCATAACAACATGAAGTATGCACATAAATCACAAAGCATACATAAGTCATGGTATATCCACATAAGTCGAAAGTATGAATACACATAAGTCACTAAGTATTCATTGGAATATACACATGAATTATGAAGCACACTTGCATAAAGTATGAAGTCACCAGTGTACACGAGTCATAAGGTATACACTTGAACACACATAAGTCACAAAGTATTACATAAGTCACAAGGTATTACAAGATATGCGCTTGAATAGTCATGGAGTGTACCCCTGAATAGAGTATGCACTTGAATACAAATTTATAGAGTATACACTCGAATACAAATGCGAGTCACAGAATATAAATGTGAATACATAATCATACTTGAATACGAAATCATAGAGTATACATTTGCATACAAATACAATCATGGAGTATACATTTAAATACACGTACACTCGAATACATAGTCATCAAATATACTCAAGTATGAATACAAGTCATAAAGTAGACACTCGCGTACACCATCATGTTTGAATACAAAGTCAGAGAGTATACACTCAAATACGAATATAAGTCACAGAGTACACCCTTAAATACAAATACTAGTCATGGAGTGTGCATTTGAATACATACTCATACAAAAGTCATACTTGAATTCATAATCATACAGGGGCATTTGCATATGAATACAAGTCATACAATCACAACAAGTCATAGAGCATGTACTCATTCAATTTGGAATACAAGTCATACAATTTCATACAATCGCAAAGGCATAGAGTACACACATACACTCACTCAATTTTCAAATACAATACAATTACAAATTCATAGAGCATGCACTTGAACAAATTCATCGAGCATACACTCAAATATAATCACAAGTCATAGAATATACACTCAAATACAAATGCAATTCATGGAGTATACACTCAAATACAAATGTAAAATCATCGAGAATACACCCGAATATAATTGCAAAAGCATACGCTCGAATATAGTTACAAAGTCATGCAATTTGTAGAGTATGCACCCGCATACAAATCATGCAAATACAAATCATAGAGTATTCATTGAATACAGATGCAAGTTCTAGAGTACAGTCACGAAGCATACACTTGAATGGATCATAAACTTAATGAGTATTCTTAAATCATGAAACGTTCATATACAAACAAGGTATACATGAAGCGTGCATATGAATACATAAAACATTGTAGCATACATATGAATGTACACAAGATATGAAACATATACACGAATATACGTAGGGTAAAAATGAATACACATACGTAGAGCATGAAGCATACATTTAAATGCACTCAAGGTGAGAGGTATATATTTGAATGTAAGGCATGAAGTAGATATAGAAGTATATACGTTATGTACAAGCATGGAGTACGTGAATACACACCGGGCATGAATCACATAAGGCACAAAGTATGAAGCATGAAGTATGAAGGCATAAGCATATACACGTAAAGCATGGTGCATATACTTAAAAACATATGAAGAATTATGGCATGAAATATACATACAAATACTCAACGAAGCATACACATAAAACATACACATAAATGTCCAGGTGGCATGCATATGAACACATATGAAGAATGACACGTCGAGAATATATCGGAAATGTGGAACACAAGCATGCCAATATGAGGCACACTCAAGGCAAGAAGCATATAAATTCACATAAGTACGAAGTAATGTATGGAAATACACAAGATTACACATATAAGAAGTAATACACGTAAAAACACATATGAACATAGACAGGAAGCATGATGTGAATACACACAAGAATATATGTAAATACACACAAAGAGCATACAAGTAAGGCAATGAAGTTAAAGCAGGAATACAAGCAATACACAAGGTATGAGTCATATAAATCTTATAATGTTCCTTGATTTCTCCACCTGCAAACAAGAATAATTCCTAGAAAGAGATGTTAGTATCTTTAAATATCAATTCCCTAATGAAGTCATTATATAAGAAACATCATCAATAATAATTAATACGACTATAATGTTATCTTTGTGTGCATATTTAACTCCTGCAATCACCGATGTTAACAAAAATCAACTAAATGCTTATCATTCACAGGATGGCAGGATGACTGCTCTGATACCACTTGTAATGTCCCCTTCTAGCAAGTCCAAAATTTCACAACCTTGCACACAATTTCAACTTAGAAAAGAGAACATTAGTACACAATTCTTTCTTATAATATCAACTTATTGCAATATCCACAAGAATATCAAATTCATATATTTTTTCCATCTCCCTTCTAGGGTTAGAGCCTTATAAACACAATCAATATGCATTTCACATTTTTTCCTCATATCCATTATGTATGGGCCTATACGTTAATCCAACCATTCATTCCATATGAGATGATATATTAGGATGCAATAGACCAATTTATTGCCATGGGTCAAATGTTTCTTTCCTTTGACTCGAGGGGTGAATAACTCACCAACTTTAGTCAAAGGCCTGTTATTTCTCTCCTTTGGCTCGAGGGGTGAATAGTTCACCAACTTTAGCCAAAGGCCCATTATTTCTCTCCTTTGGCTTGAGGGGTGAATAGTTCACCAACTTTAGCCAAGGGCCTATTCATTAAGCTCATCTTGAGCATTACCCATGGTTAGGCCAATCACTCATCCTAATTATCAATTTCTTCATATGGAGTTGGTGGACTAACTATAGGTTCCTTATCTTATGTCATAGATATTATCCTTACTATCTCGTGATCCTCCTGGATCAGGAGATGGTACAATTGATTGTACTATCTCAATGATGGTGAATATGTGTATTCAATGTCTTACATTTTATTTTATTATGACATTCTAATCAATAATGATATTTTCCTCTACGCTGATAAATCATTCTATAATAAACATTATCAGATATACTCATGTTATTCATCTACGCCTATTCTTATTCATTCTAATATTTATTTCATATCAGTATTCATATTTAACATTTACTTAATTCGTTTCATGCTATGATAGTTGTAGTTATCCTATTATGGCAAATCGGATATAATTCATTTATTCTTGCATTACATACGGTGACTACTTATTATATTTATTGAATGCATTAGTTTACATTCTTAAGGAAATCGATAGGGTTTGTGTATCAAACATACCTTTAATTGCTGCGATGGCACTGCTCACGATGGGTTTAATCAACCTTGCTTGGGACTGTTATAATCAACAGAATGAACATATATTTGCGATGCTTCAATTGTATGAGATATTGATTTGATTGGTGATGATTGATGCTCATTTGATGATCCTCCCTACCAATGAATATCCCATTCTCATTTTATATGTTGTGGATCCTGCAGTTTCAAGGAGATCACTCTTCATATGGAGACGTCACCTTTAACAATCACATCCCTCGCCGTTTCTGAGAAGCGCTTGTTATCATAATCGATCCCTTTTTTTTATTGCATTATTGGTCTTATTACCATCGATGTTTATTTTGTCCCTTATATAATGATCTTTAGGCATCGTTGTCTTGTCTAATCTTCAATTTGTCTTCTTGCTTCCGATACTTCAAGTGATAACTTAGATTGGTATTGACTTATTAATTTCAGCACTGTCTTAGGATATAGATTGTTGATATGCGTAGCTGTTTCTAAGGTATCCGTCACCCAAATGGGGATCGGCCCATATCACTTTAGTTACTTTATATATTAGTATATCATATTATAATATAGTAATTAATCCATATTCATATTTATATGATATATATTATTTGTATAATCTATATTAGTCACATTTGCTAATTTTGTCTTTACGTATGGCCTCCACTAAGGCTTTCTCTAAAGTGGAAATCGGTCCCTTGTATGATATAAACTATTTAATTTATAAGATGAATTTATTTGTATAATAATTTATATCATTATTAATAATAATAACGATATTTAATCTTTACCTTATCTTAATATAATATAATATTTGTATGGACAATATATATTGGTTCATAATAATATAAAATATTCATAATAATAATAATGTTATAATAATATATATATTATTTCGAATTGATATTTTACGAAGGCAACTTCGCTGTTTCTTTCTATCATGATGTTTAAATCTTTAATTTAAACAATGCCTTAGTATCGGGACATGACATCTCCATACTTGCAACTCTTCCAAGTTGTTCACTCCCATGGCAAGAATATGATAGCACATGAAAGAGTCACACAACGTCATTAGGATAATACCTTCAAACCTCAATTTGTCCTTCAAAAATCCCGGAGTGTGAAAACCAACCCTTCTACTCTCCAATGGCGACCATTCCAAAAATGGGGACATTACAGTCCTCCCTTCTCGGAATTGCTTGTCCTCAAGCAATGGCAAGTATGTATCCTATGAGATAGTGTCAAATGACATGTATCTTCATCTGTCCACATGCCCAATGGCTATACAAAATCTCCTCCTGTGGCTGTATCCTCCAAGGAGAATGTGAAGAATGCAATGTGAAGTGAGCTCCGATAGCCGAAGCCATACACACTCGAGTTTGACCTGGCCCCATCCTCCAAATTCTAAAAATATGCCCACGACCACAAGTACATCAATCTCTGAAACTCCAAGGCTCTATCCTCCATGAGTGCTAAGTCCGATAAGAACCAATCACTATGCCAACTCGAAGCCTTGAAGAATGCCATGACTGTCAACAAGTGATGAAGAGTATGAACTCTGAAACATAACCACAAGTCTCCAAGCCTTTGTTGCCCCACCATGATAAAATGATCAATGCTCCATGAGTTGTGAAGCAACTCATCAAAATCCCAATGAAGTGATGTACCAAACATGCCACCACCCGGATCCCAAATCATCCTATCATCACATCCGGCAAACATGAAGAGATGGAAGCATCTCAAAGTGTTAGCAACATCAAACCGTCCAATTCCTGTAGACCTCCCATGAATGTGCATAACTCCCATCATAGGTGCAAAACAATACATATCAGTTCCTCCTAGGTTGCTGATGTAGATCAGAACAGCAGCCTCCCAACTGAAAATCAGACCTATGTGGATGCAAATAATCCCTCTAATGACATATGATGATAGAGTATCATCCATATGCCATCCTCCAATGATGAAGAGATGGTCCATGCCTCTCCAAAACACCCCATCAGCTGCTGTCCTCTAAGTACTCCCAAGGAAATCCATGTATGAAAATGTAGAACAGCCATCTCTCATCCATTCTCGAAGTAGTAACTCAGGAATTAGGGCTAGGACACCAATGTCTACATGCTCAACTCCAAACCCTAAGCCATAGCCCAGCTGAAATACAAGCAATAGTAACTCAAAATCAAGCATCCTTATAACAATACCTCCATACCTCGTGTCATAGCTCAGCTGAAACTCCATTCCTTCAAGGGATGCCAATAAAAAACAAGTGTCTCCATGACACGAGTCTCAAATCCCTTAAGTAGGGCAGCCTCATACTCCACCAAAGAATCATCAACATAATGGGGACTTATCACAAGCAAACTCCTCAAGTACTCCATGAATAATCAAAGGCTCAATCCGAACTGGATTACCCATAGCTCCATCTACACTAATGGTTGGTCCATCAAGTGTATACTCCATAATGCCATCCAAGACTATGATGTGAGCCTTTAAGTGGCTCTCCACAAGATGTGATATCAACTCCTCATGAAGCAAGTTAAGTGAACAAACAAAAAATTCATACCTCGCACTATGCAAATCTGATTGCTTCATTTTAACCACCGTATAATGAATCTACTTTGCCTCTTTCATGTCATGGCATATCAAATCAGTCATCTTGTGTCTTGGACAATCCATAAAATCTTCATGTTCGTTTCCAAATGGAGTGCCAACAATAGGAGAAGTCTTCCCACTCTCATTCCCAAGTGTAGGGGCTGCCATCATATGATTATGCCAAAGTGAAAGATTGCTGATCCAAATAAAATCAGAACTCCGATCATACCTTTTGATAGTGCCTTCACCCTTCTCAAACATCTCCTTCATCGCTGTTGCATGCTTTCCATGAAGTGCTGATCCAATGTGAGACACCCCATGAAATTTACATGCCTCAAGGCTGATCCTTTTGGCTGTCATAACATAATAATGTGAAGACATAGGACTGCTGTTGCAAATTTGAAAATCAGACCTGTTATCATACCTTACCAAGCTGTCCTCTAGTTCCTCATCCTTCGCCATATGTCTTTCTACAAGTGTAGATTCAAAAGGTGGCTCCAACTGAAACTCTCTTGCCTCCAATCGGAATTGAATCTCTCTCCCTTTGGCTGCCATGTTATGATATTGTGAGGCTAAGGGACTGCTGTTCATGAAATCTGCCTTTGTCTTATACCTTTCAATGGTGTCTCCATAATTATTTGCTGTCCCAACTAAAGAACTCTTCCTATGCCCAAGCAAATCTGAGTGCTCCTCATGTTTGTCCCTCATAAGAGGCTCATCCTTCCAATTACACATGCTTTGGATTTTCGTACCACTACCCTCCTTATGTATTAGGGCTGCTACCTCATGAAAAGGTAAGGGACTGCTGTTGTAAATCAGAAAATCAGACCTTACCTCATGTCTTGGTGTGGTGTCTTCAAGATCCTCAAACGCTTCTTCCTTTCTTGCTACATGCTCTATATCAAGTGCTGATCTAGTAGTTGCATCCAACTGAAAATCAAGTGTATCCTCTCTCTTCATTACTTCACCATAGGATCCTTCACGTCCATGCTTCATGCCTATACTCTTTGCCTTCTTCATGTTGCATTGTCTTCCATTGGATGTGGCTGCCATAGAAGTCAGAAATTTTGTTGAGTGTGATGAGGAAGGTGCCATGCTCAACTCCCAACGAAGCCTTTCCACACGATCTTCCGCTTCTTGAAGGACCTCTTGAGTGCTCTTAAGATCAAAGGTGAGCATGTCCACCTTGTCTTCCTCCCTTTTCAAAGCATTAGCATATATCTCTCCAATCTTGAAGAGATTATCTCGGTCCGCAAGTAGATGCAAGTAGTTTGACTTCACCCTAGCCAAGGCCTCTTGGAGCTCTTGAAAACTGTCAAGATATAGATCTTCTACAAGGCATTCATGCCTCCCTTCATTTGTCTTCAATGGCCCTTCCAAGTGATGTGACTTGTAAGACCCAAGGTCTTCACGCAACGTATCATGATCATGCCTTTCCAAACCAATTCCTTCCTTGACATCTTCTCCATTACACCCATGTGTTAAGTCATCACCATGCTCAATCCAAGGATCTCCATCAAAGTAGTGGGTAGAATCTTCTATATCATGATCTTCCATAATAGGCGAAACAACTATGACCACCTTATCCACCAAGGGGTCATTCATCTCTTGCCAATCCAAATCAACCTTAACATCTCTTCGTTCACTACATAGCAATTTTTCTTCTTGTAGCTAATCCAACCTTGTAGGTTTGGCAATCTCCGTCATAGCATGCCCTTTCATCATGTGATCTGAAAGATCCCTTACCAATCTGCCCTGATTTTTCAATTTTGACCCCTTGGCATTTTGTCAAACAATTGTTGTGCAAACTAATGAATTCTGATTTCCTGACTGCTGTTCTGATTTTCTGAGTTTGTTATTTGATGTTTGTGTGGATATGAAATGGTTTTGATTGCAATATTCATATACTGAATGAAAGAAATATAATCAACAAATAAACATTGCAATACCACACCAAAATAAGCTTTATTTCTCACTAAACATAAATCTGATTACAAAAGCTCAGGTTTGATATAGACTTATTCAGACTGTAACAACACTATTAAGCCCAATACATATGAAAGATTTGAATACCCAATATGGTAAACACATACCCGGAAGCCAACGCTTAAATTATGAAATATTTAGTTGCTGAAACCCTAATTCCCAGCTAGGGTTTGACTGAAAATGACTCCTGTTTTGAACGACCAGCTGGTAAAGGTCCTGAAATGAGGATATATGCTGATAAGAAGACCCAATCTGCAATTATACCCTAATAATCCACTGCTGCAATCACTCCAACTGCAATATCAACCTGTAATGAAGTCCAATGAAGCCCAAACGGAAACCTAGAGTAGATTTCCCTGTTTTGTGAACTGGGTTGTCATCCAATTCACTATCCTCCAAGGGATTTCATCCTCAGAAGATTTGCTTGCTGTTGAAACCCTCTTCCAGAGCTCAAACCTGCAAATAACTTTTGTGAAAATAAGAATAGTATGTTCAAAAGTGAGCCCAATACCTTGCTTTATAGCCTCCAAGACCTTTTTTCCATAAAAAACAATAAAATATTCCCTCCAAGAGGCCACTCCCACCTTGAGGGTCTTTTCTCATGAAAAGGGAAGTGCCACTTTTTAAAAACAACATTGTGCTACTAGGATGGGGGCACTTTTCACTATTCCTCTTCTAATTTTCTATTACTATTCACTTTTCACTATTCCTCTTCTAATTTTCTGTTACTATTCACTTTTCACTATTCCATTAAAGCAAACCTTACTATTTTCAATTCGACCCTTGGATTCATCAACTGACACCAAATTGAAGGGCTTGAAAGACTCCCAGCAAAGCTCCACTGCCCCTGGATAAGTCTCCTAACCACTCTGCTGACCTACGGGAACCCTGGTAATAGGCCAACCACTGCTCATATATGTGACGTCTAGGAAGGGGACATTACATGATTATTATGAAGTCTTAGGTACTTGCCACTTGCAATGTGCGATACTTCTACGCCCAAATCCTCATAATGACTTGTAAGATGCAAATCACCAACAAGTAATCCTTCCTCTTTCATGGCGGCATCTTCTTCAATGTTATCTTCATAGGGCTGAGGTATACTTTTGGCTGTCTTCTTTAGGGGTTGGAGTCCAATCTTCAACATACATAGACTGTTTTATGTCTTCCTCACAATCATTTGTAGGCTGCCAGTCACAAGCAATGATCCTTCATCCTTCTTTAAACTTTCTCCATAGATGACTATTGATCGGATGTAGGCATATAGATCTTCCTTCCCTGGATTTCCATCTTCATGAACCTTCAAGAAAAATCCAAAAGGAGTTGCTAACCTGAAATCAAGTGATGAAGCGTTGTACTCTTCAAGGATTTGAGTAGCCTCTTGTTCATACAACCATCTATCAATTTCCTTCCTCAATTTATCTTGGCTTTGTCTAAATGACTCCATCTCTTTGTCTTCCATGATCAAACCCTCCACGCTGGTAAGATCATGGCTCTGATATCACTGTAATATCCCAAATGGATATATTTTCTTGAAGTTTGGATTTCTGGGATTTCCTAATTTCTGATTTCTGATTTTCTGAAGTTCTGCTTTTCAAATCAGACTCAAACATACACTTATAACAGCCCATAAAACATGCCAAATCATCATATAAACATCACCAACATGATTGCCACATCATACTGGAATTCCACAATGAAATACACGATGAAACCACTTCAATTTGCAACCACAATGACTGAAAATGGAAATCAGAAGTCTACTGCTATAAATCAGAATTTATGAAGTCTTCAAAATACATCAAATGTCAAGGGCAAACAAGCCAAACATGCCCAGCTACAAATCTGCATAAGAGTTGTTGCTACCTCTGCAACTGATGCCTCGCCGCTGGATCGTTGGTTATTCGACTCGATCCACTAGTGTTGCTATAGAAACCAAGCCAACAACTATAGAAAGTTGCCCTTGCTTCGGGGTGGGGGGGCCCCCTCAGGAGGTAGATTAGTTGGGTGGATATGAGTATCAATCAGGATCTGCGACTGCGTTTACAAAAACCCCTGCTCTAGCCTTCGACCTAGCCCCTGGCTTTGCTTATCTCGGTGCTGCATGCTGGACGGGAGAACTCTTCGTGCAACTACAACTGCAATTATATAAAAGAAGGGGGGGTCCACTGATGCTAGATCCAGATCTGCTTAATCACTTGCTTCATCCACTATTGAATGAATCGACCAGATCTTTCACTAGGTAAATAGCGACCCTCAAATATATTATTGGATCTGCTACTGGTGGACCTCCGTAGCTTCTACCCTTCAACCACCTCTGCTACTGATGGTGGTACTGGTACTGCCAGTGGTGCAATTGCTTATGATGCTACTGGTGCTGAATAATCGAAAAGAGGGGGGGTCTCGATACAATTAATTCAATATGCGGGCCGACCAATCCATTAATGAAGGGTCGCGACAGGATCAACAACTGGCCTTTACGTACGCTGGTCAAGTTGGACCTGGCTCTGCCACTGGGTCTATGTACACTCAATCCACTCCTGCTTCACCCGGCTCTTTTCTATTATTCTGCATGCCGCTGGGTATGGAGATGGATCTGCTACTTGTTTCGGTGGTTCCAGGTAAACGAGATATGCTAGTGCTAGATCAATGGCTTAATCAACGACATCAACTCTCTTCTATGGCTACATCTACTGGTTATGCTACTGGATATTCGCTTGCTTCGCTACCGACGCCGCTACTGTTGGTATTGGATATGGACATGCTTATGCCGGTGCTCCAACAAGGTAAACCTTTTTTCTACAGAAACTTAGGTGGTGCCCGGATATGGATAATCTACTGATGCCAGCGCTGGTTCTGCCGAGGCCATAGATATATAGGGCATTCAAAAATGCCTTATATCTATATTGGCCCAGGAATTTTAGAACGTATTCTTTTCCCACTATCCCCCACCCACCCCCATCTCTTTCTGGAACTAAACTATAAACCCTAAGGTTTTACATACCAAAAACATAAGCAAAATGACCTCCAAATGATGGCAAATGATCTCCAAGGTGTGGCGCTCCAATTAGGGCTTGAAATCCTAACCCTAGTATCCTCAAAACACCAAGAAGTCTGCTCCAAATGATGCGTTCAGGTCTGCTAGGGTTTGTTGTTCCAGCAAGTGATGCCAAAGAAGCCAACAAACCACCAAAAATACTCCTCCAATGATGGCGCTCCACAAGTATGGCAAAACCCTATACAAATGATGACTCAACCACAAATGGGAAATCCTCCAACAAGGGCGAATTGGATCTGTAACTCTGCTGCTCCAAATCTGCTATAACTCCAAACCCTAATTAGCAATTATATCACCCAAGTTGCCTCCAAGTGAAGTCGCTCTTCCCCCAAGATGTAGCGCTCCAAATCTAGGGTAAACCCTAGTCAATATGCGCCAAGCCACACCAAAGAGAAGCCTTACAAATGATCTTCAAATCTGATATAGAAATCTGCCCAACTAGCAATGAAGCACAAGTAGACTCCCATCATGGAATCCTCCAATGGATGAGCTAGGTTTTCGTCCAACTCCTCCTAGGAACTTAAGGTTTTCGTCTCAAGCTCCTTATGCTAAGAGATAAACTCCCAATGAATGAATGAATGCTGAATGATGATGTTGGAATGCCAAACTTGACTTTGTATTTATATACATTTTGACTCTCCTTATGTGCAGGCCGACCTAGGCAATTTTATAATTATTTTACCACTTTTTTCCCACTTCAAGGCCGACCAGCAATAGGTTACTTTGGCGCCCAAGGGAATTCAAATTGAAGATATGAATTTGTTGTTCCTTTATTCTTCTCCAAGCGCCATCATGGATAAATGGAATATTACTAGTTTTCTTCATTAGGTGCCCAAACATCAAGTGATCCCTCATAAAGGTGGCATATACAATGAGACCACAAACTTATCCTTCTTTTGATATGAATGAAGACATCCATCAAGTTTTATCACTTATCTTTTGTCAAAGTGGCATACATATGAAACAACATTATCTCTTGGTGAAAGTATGACAAGTCTCCACACTCACAATCAATCAAGATGACAAATCTCCATACTTTCAACTCTTCCAAGTGGTTCGCTCCCATGGCAAGAATATGTAATGTCCCCTTTCTCTATACAGAGTTAGTCTATTATCGAGTTCCCGTAGACTAACTAGCTTGGTTAGGGAACCATGGTTGGTGGAGTATTGGATGGGTTGATCAGTTGAGTGGATGTTGGCTTGGGTTCAGTTTGGTTTCCAGTTGGCACTTTCTAGATGTCATGACTCGATATTTTTCCAATTAAAGATTGGAAAGACTATCAATCACATACATAGAGCATTCAAAAATATGGACAACCTCCTTTTTGCATATACTCGTCGGTGCCATTATGATGATGGATACAAAGGACGTTACACTCTTGACGACCGATGTCCATAAATATCCTCTAAGCAAGATAAATGATTGTTAAAGGACCTTTACCGGCAATCATATGAAGACAAAATCGACATAAAACAAACTAATGATTATAAGATAGAGACAATTTAAAAATGAGCGATCCTTCCTTGCTTTCCCCAGCGGCCAAGTAGAAATACACTAATAAACAAAATTGCTAAAGTATCAATATTCGATCAAGAGGAACTCGATGCCGATGAGGATAAAGTCATAATTAATGATTAGTTAGAGTAAATCAATTTATAACATCGGGTGCGATGAAGAGACGCCCCCATGAGTAGACGCGATCATTCATGGATCGCCAACCATATATAAGGATCGGTATTCCATCCAAGAAGAATCATCAAGCAGTCATCCATTGACCAAGATCACTCAGCAATTAGAGAAGAAGAATTAAGCAATAATACATCTGCTATCATCAGGCATAAGGAGTCGATAAAAGCAATTAGAAATTGAACAAGGAAAAATCCATAAATCAAGGCATATGAAGAAAAGCATTGAATATCAGCAAGGAATCATCGACGATCAGCAAAGATAACAGCCATCTATCATCAGCAAGGCATCATCGAATCACAACAGGAATTAAATATATCTGATATACGGGTATCAATAAACAGAGATCATGCATCGATCATTTTGATAGAAGCAATACATTTGATAGAAGGCCTGCAAAGATTTAAACAAGGAGTATTCTGATTTACTTCTGCCAGCAACAGACAAAGGAACAATAATATATGCAGAATGAATTATAAGAGAAAACATCATTTTACTTATTTCCTGTCGCAGCAGTTATTGACATTGCCAGCGGAAGTGTCAAATCGTCCCTTGGAGATCCAATACATTTAAAGGTATGCATAATGATCTTTCTCCATATAATGCTAAATCTGATTTATATATGCTCTGTTTTTATGAATAATACTGATAATGATAAGGATAAAGAAATATATCTAGCTGACTGTGTTATCCATTCATATATGCATTTGAAGTAATGTTTACATTTCCAATTCTTCATATTATCACTTAGATAGACTTACAAAGATAAATGATTGTGTTATAATTAATGATGGATGTTAACCATAAGAGAATATACATAGAAAAATTGATTGATCTTAAATATGTGATCATGAATGTGCATAGAAAGAATAGACTAATATGATAAATGAACATGGTTATGTATAAGAAATCAATGATGGTGATAATGGAATATGATCATATAGATATATGATTGGCCAATTATGATATAGGGCCAAGATGTCCTATTTATAAGGCATCATGTGCAAAAATGTTAATAAGGACTTAGAAATCATAGGATTGTGCCATATCCGAAAGGAGGATTAGCCTCATCATTAATCATCTCGCCATCCTAGGTGTATGGGTAACCCCAAGAAGATGAAGTACCTCCGGGTGTGATGCGAAGTCTCCTGGGCCAAGTGTTGAAGTACCTCCGGGTGTGAGGTGAAGCCTTGGGCCTATGGTATGATGAGCTCATCAATGTTAAATGTG
Organism: Cunninghamia lanceolata; assembly: GCA_027924645.1. Taxonomy (NCBI): domain Eukaryota; kingdom Viridiplantae; phylum Streptophyta; class Pinopsida; order Cupressales; family Cupressaceae; genus Cunninghamia; species Cunninghamia lanceolata. The sequence continues at coordinate 117,271 of BSBN01001861.1, forward strand.
CCCTACAGTGGGTGACTCTCCAATAGATGAAGTATGCTCGGGTGTAGCATGAAGTCTTTGGATCCGAATGGTGAAGTACCTCGGGTGTAGTGTGAAGCCATCGGGCCTCCATATGGGATGGTTAGTGTCTCCTTAACAAACCATGCCTATGGAGTTAGATATGGATTAATGATAGGGCGACACATGATCCTCTTGAGGATAGAACATAAGGCCTACGAATATGAACATGAATATGAATGAGTATGAATATGACTATGAATATGAATTATGTGATTATGGGATTATACGTTTTAGGAAAAATGTGGAAAGAATATGGATCTATACTAATTATGATATGAAAAGAGAAAAATTTGGAGTACTAATGTTTCCCTTGTGTGAGTTAAAATTGTGAAAGGTTGTGAACAATTTGAGCTTACTAGAAGGGGACATTACACTAGAGGTGGTTTGTTTTCTTTTGGCCCAGACTTGCTATTTTTAGTAAATTGGGAAGTGTGCCATTTCGAGATTCTCAGTGTTGGAGTTTGTGTGTCTTGTCGAGATCTTTCCAACGAGCTATAGAACACAGGATTCCGAGTATATCTCGCCCTCCGTTTTAAAGTCCAAAGATTAATAATAATTATTTAATGTGGGACTTCAGAAATATTAAAATCAAGTGACGTAATGAAGTAATATTAAAAGTGTCACTAAAGTGACTTTGGGCGCCCACCTCTTGGGGATTATAAAGTGTTTTAAAATAAAATAATTCCCCCCAAGTGCAACGACCCTCTTGAGAAATAAAAGATGGAAAAATAGCTCATTTGAGTTAGGCATTGATATTGTGAAAAAACTTGTTTTTGCTCTACAAGGGTTTTGAGAGGGTTTGGAAGAGATTCGAACCCAGAGGCTGTTGGAAACGTAAACTTCCTTCAGTGACAACATTCTACAGGCGTGAAAGATCATCCAAGGTGCTAGTGAGGCAAATACATCCAGTGTTTTCTCTTGTGCTTCATTGGGATTCATTTTGATGAGGATTTGAGGGTTTATTGGTCATATCTTATGCAGATTAATGGTGGACAGCTGATGATAACAGTAGTAGTGCAGATTTGCTTTACTATTTGCATTTTGTAGAGTTTGGAGGCACATGCTAGCTAGCTGTACCTTCCTTGGACAGCCGTACCACATGGAGGGACTCATTTATGGTGTTTATGCTCTGTGTTTTCACTTGTTTCTAAGCGTGAAGGAGAGTTAAGGGAGCTGCCGTGAATATCAAACATTAAGGAGACAGATTTCATCACATTTTGTTGTGCTTTCCTCTTCAGCCTGGCCGTACATCAGTAGAGGGTGACATGGGGCTGTTGGGTGTCATTTTCTGTAGTTATGGCAGCAACTATTCCTCTTATACCTAGCGTCTAGGGTCACAGATAGTGCATCTTTCATTGTATGCCAACATTCTATCCCTTGTTGTGACTTTGGAGGAGTTTTATGCTTCCCATGTTGCTGGTCCAGCTATAGCAGTTGTACGAAGTTGGATATTCTATTATGGGTATGTGTTGATAATTCATCTTACGTGATTATATGATCTGGGTCTTTGATATTTTGTTCATATCTATTGTACTTTTTCTGGGTTTTCATTACATGTTATATATTGCATTGTATCTGACAAACACATCTCAAGAAAACTAAAACAGGTACAGAAAATGAACTGAGACATGCAGCCTGGTACACATCAGTATTATCTCAGACGAAACAGGTCATAGCGAGATATTCAGGTTCCCCATATAGATCTATTTGCTAGTACATATACAGATACAGTTGTGGTAGCCACTGAGGAACAATCGGTAGAGATTTAGAGTGAAGAGGAACCCATTACAGAAAACATGGGTGATCATGAGGGTAGGTCTAGCAGAGACTGATATGACGAAGGGAGAGTAGATTTGACCAGCATGATGCATGCCTTGAATGATCTAGCTAGAGGGCAGCGAGATATGGTTGACACGATGCAAAGATCACAAACATAACTGACACAGATTTTTGCCTGTTTGATACCTGGTAATGCTGGGAACAATATTGATAACAACAACAATAACAATAATGAAAGGAACTGGAACAACAATGGGGACAGGAACAAAATTAACATTGGAGACAACAGGAACAATGGAGATAGGCATAGAGACAGGGACAATGAGGGAGAAGCATCAGTCAATACCAGGGGAGCTACACAGTTTATAGTTGGTGATAGACCCGGCATACTTGTTTTTGCACCTAGGAACAATGTACCTGAACAGAAGCCTACACAGGTAGAATTCTAGGACGTGATCTTGAGGGATTGGTGGGCTTCCAGTGAGGAGTTCTGTGCTGAGATGACTTTTAGGGAGTATTCTGATCTAAGCATGAAACACAGACCCAACAGGGGCAATAGGCAGCACAATTAGGAGCTTCAGAAAAAAGTCAGTAAGATGACCTTGCCTTACTTTGATGCTTCTGGCAAAACCACTGCTAGAGCGTGGGTCCAGAAACTGGATAGTTACTTACAGATCAGTCCTATGCCTGAAGTTGATGCAATCACATATGCAGCTTTACACTTAGAGGGCAGCTGTCATGTCCTACGATAAATAGATTAATACATTCCAATTAAAGATTGGAATGACCAAATAGAATCAACGAGGAAAACATCACATGCAAGACGCACAACTTGTTATCAGTATCATAACCCCGATTGGAGAGAGATCCCACTCTTTTAATCAAGTTTGTACATGATCCGATCCCCTTGCAATAGAACAACCATCGAGAGTTATGAAGAATGAAGGCGAGATAACTTAATAATAAGTCAAGATATGAATAAGACAAAATATACAATGACTTGTGCATAAGACAAACTACATAAGCAATGGGTGTTAAGAAGATAACAATTATCCAAACAAATCATAATTAGAAGGGCAGCGGACATGTAAAGAAGCATTTATGAGTATGAAACAGTGTGTCTTCACACAAATTGGCCTTTTGAGAAGTATATAAGGAATTAAAGAGGCGATTCCAAAGGCATCGATCACAATCATTGAACAGCAATCATTCCTCATCGAACACCAATCAGCAGAAAGGAAAAGGCAACGATCATCACAAACAAAAAGAGTATCGAAGTGCATCAACGGAGAAGCTTTAAGACAAATTAAAGCCTTATATCAGTCTATATAGATCAGTAATAATATTGAAACTGCAGCAAAATACATATTTGAAGAAGAACACATCAATAGAGGAAAAAAAGGAGATCGATCAAAGGAAACTAGTCAATCGATCCTTATAAGAACATACGAAGAGTATCAATCAGAATCAGCAATCTGTTGCAAGAACTTATCATATAAATAAGTCAATTTTTGATATTTCTGAGCAAATAGCAACAACCAGCACCATGTCAGCAAGTAAGTTTCTATTATTTATCACTTCCATATCAGTCAATTATATGTATATCAGGTACGAATGCCTCTTTACATTTATTGCCAATGATAAATTCAGATTTGTATCATAAGTTCAGATTGTAAGCAATCATCTCTTTTAGACAGTCATATACCATATTAATGTAATTTGTATGGATCTTATGTGACCCATTAACCTCTTATGAGAGTGAGAGTAAGTGCCTAAGAGGCCATTCATGGGTGGTTAGTCTCATAGAGGCCTTGACTCTAAGAGTATGGAACTTGAGTCTAAGGATAGGAGACATTAGAGCCCCATGGTGGATAGTGGCAACTCTCATCTCAACTCTCATAGGCTGTTAATGAGTGACATAAGAAGAGATAGCCAATATTTTAATTCAATAAGCATGAATGAATATATCTTTCTTGAGGCAATAACACATAAACCTCATAGGAGAGGAGGTAGAAGAGGATCCTTGCCATTAACCAATGGGTATTTAGAGCCCTTTGACATTATAAGTACAAAAGGTACCATATGCAAAGGTTTATGACATAGAGGCCTTGTGTGCAAGTGATGCAAAAGGCATCATTGTGCCAAGGATAGGTCATCCTATAAATGTGACATAGAGGCCTTGTTCACAATTGATGCAAAAGGCATCATTGTGTCAAGGATAGGTCACCTTAGAGGCCTTGCCTGCAAAAGGATGCAAAAGGCATCATTACACCAAGGATATAATAGAGCCCCATAATGGCAAATGGCAAAGATACTCCCTCCCTACTCTCATATGATATCCATGAATTAGTCCAAGATGTTATAATGATATGAGATATCAAGTGATAGTGCATGTGAAATGCAAGTGATAGAGAATAATAGAGAAAGTGAAATATAAAGTGAATATGAGAATAGAGAATTGAGAAATATAAATAGAGATTGTACATTATGTAATGATGATGCATATAATGTTCAAAGTTAGTGAATGAGAAATAATGTCTAGTAGTAGAAGATATGAAATGAAATGATCATAAGGAAAGTGATAGTGTAAATAGTGAACATAGATTGTGATCTTAGAATCATGAAATATATATAAGAGTAAAAGAGCAATGTGATGAATATATCTTATGTTTATTAGTGATCAAAAGATTTAGTGCACTAATGTTCTCTTCTTGCAAGTTGAAATTTGTGGACAAGGTTGAGAAATTTCGAGTTGTGATAAGGGGACATTACAACAGCACTTACAAATGGTGGAGTAATGGTAAGACCACTTTGGGCCATGATCAGATCACTTCGTATGTTGAGTTCATTGCTCGATTGATTGACAGTTTCGATAAGAAGGATCCAGAGTTGCAGTTCAAGGAGTTAGCCCAACTCAGACAAGTGGGCCCAGTTGATTTTATATTATGGAGTTTCAGGATTTATTTGTTATGGTCTCTGATATTTTAGAGTGTAGGCTGATGATCCTTTTCATTGATGGGTTATCTGATCCCTTGCGAGGATGGATAAAGGGTCTTGATCCACCAACTCTTCAGGAGGCCATGAAGAAGGCACGTGACATGGAATCTTCGGCATGGAGGAGTAAATTTCAGTCTAAGGGGTTTAGTCATAAGAAGGATAAGGATAGAAGACACTTTCAAAAGGAACCCGGACAGAAACACAAGAGTTCTCCAAGAATGACCAGCTCAATGACCTTAGGAGGAAAAAATTATGTTTTCATTGCCAAGAGCGCTAGGATCCTAAGCACAAGTGTGCTGCCCAAGGGAAAGCAAAACAGCTGGAGTACTTTTCTGCAGATGAGTGAGTGGAGTCGGAACATCATTCAGATCAGCAATCAGAAGCCAATGATTCAGGTTCAGATGGTGCATCTGAGGCATCAGATAAAGAGGAGCAAACTAATCTTCCCACAGCACACCTCACCAGCATTCAGAGAGGGGTCATTCAGGATTAGAGGAGTTCTTGGTGGGCAGAGAGTGATCACCCTATTGGACACTAGTGCTACTCATAATTTTATTGACGAGAGCTTGGTTGCTAAAAGGGGACTCAAGACAGAAGAGTTCGAGGGTTTTAAGGTGAGAGTTGTAGATGGTTTTGTTCTCACCTGTACCAGGAGGATACCCAACCTAACCATTCAGTTGAATGATTATATTTACCAGTCAGATTTTTATGAGGTTAGTATGGGTGAGATGGATGTTGTGTTGGGCATGAGATGCATTCATGACATTGGGGAGTTCACCCTCAACTTGCAGACCATGGAAATGAAGCTTGAGGTGAACAGTAGGAGACATGTGCTCAGAGGATTATCAGATGGTGGTTTGAGAGTGGTTTCACTTAAGAGGATGGAGTGGATGATACATCATGATCAGGTTCAGTGGGCAGCATAGGTGATGGTGATGCTTGTAGTTACAGAGTAGCAAAAGCATGAGTATCCTCCTGACATTCAGGCTCTATTGACTAAACACACCAAAGTGTTTAGTGACATACCACTAGGCAGACCTCTTGATAGGGGAATTGAGCACGTTATTGAGCTCGAAGAGGGTGCCAAACCTGTTATTACTACACCATATAGGCATCCAAAAAGATATAAGGACGAGATCGAGAAGGCTATTAAGGAGCTTCTCAAAATGGGGCATATTAGACCGAGTAAGAGTCCATTCGCTTCTTCTGTTGTTCTGGTAAAGAAGGATGGGACGCTCAGGATGTGTATTGATTACAGGGAGCTGAATAAAAAGACCATCAAAAACAGGTACCCCATTCCTCGCATTGACGAGCTCATAGATGAATTGCACGGAGCATGCTACTTCTCAAAGATTGATCTGAGATCTGGTTATCATTAGATACGGGTCAGGGAGGAGGACGTTGAGAAGACAGCATTTAGATGCCATTATGGGCATTTCGAGTTTCAGGTCATGCCTTTTGTTTTGACCAATGCGCCAGCCACTTTCCAGTCCTGTATGAACAAGGTATTTAGAGAGCAGTTGTAGAGATTTGTGTTCATATTCTTTGACGACATACTTATATACAACAGGACATGGGAGGAACACTTGAAGCACATAGACATTGTCTTGAGCATACTTGAGCGTAAGTCATTATACGCCAAGATGTCGAAGTGTGAGTTCGGGATGACCGAGTTGTTATCCTTAGGTCCCATTATCAGTTCTGGTAGTGTTAAGGCAAATCCGAAAAAGATCTGGACGATTATTGACTAGCCGCCACCAAAAAATCTCTCTCAGCTCAAGGGATTCCTTGGTTTATGTGGGTACTACCGCCGCTTCGTGAGGGGTTTTTCACAATCAACTGTCCCCCTTATAGACTTGACACAGAAGGATGCATTTGGTTGGTCTAGTGACGCTCAACAATGTTTTGACAGGTTTAAGGAGTTGATGAGTACTTGTCTAGTGTTGGCCATTCCAGATTTTAGCAGGCCTTTTGAGCTACAGTGTGATGCCTCAGGGGAAGGCATTGGTGCGGTATTGATGCAGAATAAACACCCCATCGCATTCTAGAGCAGGAAGTTGAGGGGTGTGGAGAAGAGCTACAGTATATACGACAAGGAGATGTTAGCCATCATGCATGCTTTGGCTAAGTTTAGGCAGTACCTGGTAGGGAGTAAGTTTGTGGTAAAACCATATCATAACAGCTTAAAACATTTCCTTGGACAGAAGGACCTTAATGACAGGCAACAGAAGTGGGTCAAGTAAACTACATGCCTATGACTTTGACATTGTCTATGTCAAAGAAAAGAAAAATATAGTTGCTGACGCATTGTCCAAGAGACCTCATTTGTGTGCACTGGGTGAGATTGCTGAGGACTAGAGAGAGTTGATATCTGCAGAGTATGCAAAAGATAAATGGGCTTCTCGGATCATAGATGGCACTATCAGAGATGACAGATATATAGTGGTAAATGACTTGATCATTTACAAGGGCAGGATTCTTCTAGTGCCAGGTTTAGAGATGATACAGAGGATTTTGAGAGCTTTCCACGATTTGCCTATGGCTGGTCATCCTGGTTATTTCAAAACATACAGGTAGGTGAAAGAGCATTTCACTTAGAAGGGCCTCAAAACCGAAGTGTTGAAGTATGTGAGGGAGTCCCTGACATGTCAGCAGAACAAACAGGGGCACTCTTTCCCAGGTGGTTTATTGCAACCCCTACCCATACCTGAGAGGAAATGGGATAGTATTTCGATGGACTTTATCATGGGCTTGCCCAAAGTCCAAGGTCAGGACTGCATCTTCGTGGGGGTGGACAGGTTGACGAAGTTTGCACACTTCTTTGCTATTCCGACCACCTTCACTGTAGCCCAGGTTGCAAAATTGTTCTTTAGAGAGGTATTTCGTCTTCATGGGTTTCCGCGGAGCATAGTGAGTGACAGGTGTTGTGTGGTTACACAACACGCCCCATTTTGACTTGGCAAAACAGGGACCCAACTTTTTTTTGGCTTGGCTTGTGTTGTCTGCTTTTTAGCGGTTTGGTAAAAGTAAGTCATGTGCATCATCATGTAGAACCAGGATGAGGTGAGTCATCATCATGAGGTCAGTTTGTCAAAAGTTCATATTCCATTTCTGTGACCTCATAGTTTGAAAGAGCATTAAAATTCATGCAGGTTTGCCTTTTACCTCACCCTGATATTCCTCAGGATGTAAAAGTTATGAACAGTCAAAGTTTTGGTCAAACCTGATATTCGCAATAGAAGGATCGTATTTTTATAACCTCAGTCATGTTGTCGAAGATCATCCTGATCTTGGTGCATCACCCAATAAGTCATGCGGTCCAGATATCCGGACGTCAACTTTAAATGGTAATACATCTTTCCCGTCAAATAGTCTTATATATCGCGGGCATCATATTTCCAAATGTAACCTGATATTTCTTAATATCCTCCTGCCACGGAATATCACCCTAAGCCAATATCCTAATGATGTCATCCAAATCGGATAAACGAAGAAACAAACATGACGATGACATCATCATCACATTTACATTTCGACAGGATATTTTCTAAACATGATCATGTTCGCCTAATATGACGATGATGTCATGATGCCCTCCCATACAAAGAACGAATATCAGGATGACATCATCCTGATATTCCAAAAGAGAGACATGTAAGTTTGTCCCGTCATCATCATATTTGAAACATCACCCAATACATCGAAATATCCTCCCGATGTACTAAACATAACCAAAAGGGTGCTTTTGTCGCCCGAATCTAGTCGCGATAACTATTCTAACTCTAGGGAGGAGGATGATATTGAAAAGCAACCCGATATTTGTGAATATCATCCTACCTTCATGATATCCTGTCGTATGGATATCCCCCCGCTCCCGTTGCCGCCATTATCATTTAATGCGCGCAGACATGGTAGGTGGTTCCCGTCGACCCCGGAACCCAATGAAACACCTGGCGAGATCTTGTGTTTTCGCACGAATAATCAATGAATACAATCTAATTTGTCAGAGTTGCCCTAAATTTACCCTAATTGCAAGGTTAAAAGGTAATTCAACTGTTATTTTTTATGTTTACCTTGCGATAAAATTGTTTTACAGAGCACCAGCTTCCATATCCGCATACAAGCGATTGTTGCACGATTTGAGGTCACAGACAGAAGGAAGTAAGTGATCATTAGCTGAATTAAGAGCGTTGTTAACAGTCTACTGGTATAAAAGAGAAATCTGCATAACCAGGTAAGTAACTGAAACCCTCATCATGTTATTGTTGTTCAGGTATGATGACGTAAGTTCTGGTTTATGCATCCGTATGATTAAGTAATGTTGAAAAGATACAGTAGACATGGTGATTTATAAAGTTAATTGCAATATGCATGCATGTGTATACCCGTTGTGAGATAGGATTTTGTTAATTGCAGGTACTCATGGCGGACAAGCAGTTAGTTAAGTGTCAAGAGGAATTTAGTAGGCCCATGTTCTCTTCTCAGAGGGGGGTCCTATTCAAATATGGAGCAATTACAGATACCCATCAGGGGAGCACCAATTTGGAGGCCTGGTCAGCTAGGCTGAACGATGGGAATGATAAAAGTCCTGTGCTGGACGCAGTGTTCGTATCAGGAATGTGGAACGCTGCCGGTTTTCCATACTCCATGGAATCTCCGGAGCTAGTCATCGAATGTGCCCAGAATTATAACTCTGAGACAAGGCAAGTGATGAAACATGGGAGGATATATGCAGACCTCTCCATCAAGGGTCTCTCCCAGACATTTGGATTGCCACTGGGCAGTAAAGTTAAGAGCGTAGACCTGAGGAAGTCTGAAAAGGAATATGAAGCCAACAAGAAGTCAGCCAGGAAGAACATGTATCAATGGCGGGTTGAGAACAGCACATATCCTGCAGCAGCCAAACTTCCTGTGCACCTGTTCAAATATGATTTCAGTGAAGAATACCAATACATGATTGCACTCTTGAATAGCGTAACAGGCCAGCCTGATGCTGGTAGTTTCAGGGATTGGATGTACGGAATAATAATGATGTGTCTATATTCAGATATCAAGCCACTATGGGGCCAGATAATAAGTGATGCTCTCCATGAGCAACTGATGAAACTAGGAGGTTCAAATTGTGTATTCTATATGACATCTTACATTGTTTATTCTTGTGCTTACAAAGGCACTTTTGATGCTTTAGTTACAGATGGAAAGCTTACAGGCACAAATGCTGCATATATTTGGGATCATCATCCCCAGCTGCAGAGAACCAATTATCTCAAAGATTACAAACTGGTCAATGATGCATTCTCCATGCATCTGGTGAGGACAATGGAGGAAGATAGAACAAAGAGATTGAGCATGGAGGCTCAAGAGGTAGTTTACAGGCATGGGGCCTAGTACATACAGTTTGCAACCTTTTCATACATAAGGGTTGAAGGTTTTGAGGGACATCCCCTGATGCTGCCGAGGTATCCTACGGATGCAGTGATACTAATGGAATTTATCCGGCAGGCCTCCACTATGATAAAAATGTACAAGGACGCCAAGAAGCTGCCACCAATTTTGTTCCCAGTCAGCATTGGCTGCTATATGTGCCCTGACTCAGACAATATAAAGAAGGTGATGGTCACCCTAAATAAAATGAATCTGCAGCGTTTTCCACTAACAAGACCATATGATCCTTACGGCAGGATGCAAAAAATACTAGGAAAGCCTATTCATCAGAGGCACCTAGAAGATTTTTGGGCCGACTGCGAAGATGAGGCAGAGGCAAGAAGAAGAAGGTATCAGAGGTTAACTCTGAACCAAATTAGAACTTTTGATTGCATCTCCCTTCCCCAACAATTGAAGAAGGATGATCGCAGGGTAATTGCAGATGAATATGAGCAAAAGAAGATATATAATGACACCATCTCTGCACCTAACCTCACCATGCAGGAAGACATATCTTTGGACCCCTTCATTGCCAGGACCATACAACTAACTCAAGCTTGGGTTGATGAGCAGGTGGAGGCATTGAAGAAGAAAGGTGTTGCCATTACGGTGGACAACAAGAAGAAGGGACAGGATATTCCTGGGGATGAATATGACGACTTCCTGAATGAGAAGAGGAAGACCAAGGGAGATAGAATCCCTCCACCACAGCAATAGAGCAAAAGACGCCCAAGGGGCAAGAAGGTGGATAAAGAACCTAAAGGGGTTATAATTGAAAGGGTAGTATTTGTAGCTGAGCAGGCAGCAGCATCAGGATCGGGATCAGAATCAGCGTCCCCTCCAAAGAAAGAAAAGCCCAAGAAGAGTAAGACAGCAGAGGCTAGAATCACTGAGACCCTAGAAGAGGGTCAATCCTCAAGAAAACCTGGAGAAGAGGATATCCTCATGGAGGAAGAGCCTGAAGAAGAATAGGCTCCATTAATTATAAAGAGGAAGAGAAAAGCTCCACAGGTGATGGTATCCACCCCACCTAAGAAACAAAGAACCTCTATGAGAGGAGAAATAAAACAACCCCTTACATTATTACAAGGGGCAGGTAGTGAAGTACCTAAGGAACATAGCATAATGTTCCACTTCCTACCATCGTCAAGTTCAAAACTGAACTTGCACAAGAACAAATGAAAGAAACTGATCAGACACAAGCAGAAGGTCATGTCTCGCTAGACGAGACAATAAACTTGTCTGATGATGAGGTCATGCAGGATGTGGCTGCACAAAAGATGGAGACACTTGCTGCCGGAATAAGCATGACCCCTCACAAGCCTCCACCAGTTCAAACTGTATTTGAGGAGATGAAGCAAGTGGAAGAAGAGCAAGAAAAGAGCCCAGAGCAGGTAGCTCAAGAAATAGGGCTGGAAGCATTAATTACAGAGGTGACAAGTCCTGCAGTGGTAGACCTGACAGAGAAATAGGATGCAAGTCCTGGACATCCAGCAGGATCACCTGACAAAGGGCACCCAGCAGAAGGAATAGAGATGGCGGAATCAGAAGGCCATACTCTGGAGTTAGGACAACAAAGTCTGCATGATACATCAGCGGAACCCGCTATAATAGAGGTTCAAGAAACGAAGGCTGATGAAAAGGTGGAAACAATAGAGGATCCGGCCGCCAAAATGCAAGAGGTTGATAGTGCAGGTGCAGAACAAATAATGGCTGCAGAACAATCGCCGGCACCTCAGGCAGGATCCACAGTATCCAGTACGGTGGACATGCATCAAGAAATAGAAAAGACAAAAGAGGATGATAAACCTCAACCAGGGGAAGAGTTGAAAATAGATGAAGTAATGACGGAGAAGGATCATGATCATCATGATCAACATACGGATGCACCACAGGATTCCCCACACCAAGAGGATGCTCCTCCGGAGAAAGAAATTCCTCAACAGGAGGAGGTGCCGCAAGATCAACAACAAAGTGAGCACCAAGAAGAAGAAATGAGAAAATCACCATCTCCACCACATCTACTGATAGAAACAGGAGACACGGGTGAACATCATGAGGATACGGAAAAACATGATCAGGTGCCTCCGTGGTTGGCGAAAGAAGTAAATATAGAGGAAGAACTTGAAATTCAGGAATTTGATGTCTCCACCTTGTTCTCCGCGGATATAATGAAGCCTAGGAGGAAGGCCAGAATGACATCGGCCATCAGGAGAGATCCGGCAATCGGGAGAAGGACCGCACAAATTGCAATACCTGCGGTGGAGAAAGAAAAAGGTAAAATTACCTTAGATGAATTTCAAATTAGCACAGTAGATCTGGGTTTTGCCAATGAAGAACAAGAAGGTCAAGAGGGCAAAGACATTATTGATTCTTTGATCCAAAAGGTGAAAAGAGAAAAGGAGAAGAATAAGCAACACTAAGAGCACATTGCTCAGTTGCATGCTTACATAAAGAGGCTGATTAATCCTGATGATACTTCAACTGAACATGCAGTCCCATTGACTGCCATTTCTCAGGAAGAGGTAAATAAGTTAGACCTCATGAAACATGAGGCGTCTATAATAAGAAAATGGATGTCATCCACATTGGATGATGCTGTAGAAATAGTGAAGGCCTCTTTGAAGAGGTGGAGCATTCTAAGTGACTCCAGGACCAAGGTGGATAAATTGCAAATGCAGACCGAGAAAAGGTCTTACAAACTGGAAAGGGTCCTAAGCCTCTTGGGAGAAATAAAGAGGATAAATCCTCAACTGCTTATCAGTAAGCAGGTACTGAACAGTAATACCGCATTGTTGGTAGACATCTGGTACAAGGACATTCAGTTTGAATGCGGAGTCCTCAAAAGATGCAATAATAAGCTGAGAGATATCAGCATGAGGCTACACGATTTAATGGCTGAAGAAGCAGAGATATTAGAAATGTTGGAAGGAAAGGTGGAAGGGAAAATAGAAAATCAAGATGAAAAGTCTGCCATCAAAGCTCTACACAGCAACTTCCAATTAGAAGCAGATGGTCCACCTGTCCACTTGACAGAGGAACTTATAGATAAAATAATGAGGATCAAGGTCAAGATGGAAAGATATAATGAAACACTGCAGGACAGGAAAAACAAGCTGGATAATAGCAGAGATAAGTATGAAGCACATAAGCACACCATCATCAAAGCAAAAACTCAAGATGGCGGAGGAATAGATCAAGTTGTGCATTCATATGAGCAAATCCGGAACAGCATGCAGCCCCATATGCGGCATCATCATCATCAGGACAGCGAAAGTTCAGGAAGTGATGCACACGATGATGATCCACATGAATCAGCTGAGGAACATGATGAAGATACATCATAAAGGGGATATAAGCATAAGTAATATAGATGGTTGCCAGCTGGCAACTTGTGCCATTTTTGTAAAGATTGACAAAGTCAAGAAAATGATGACCGTAGATTTGCGTTGATAAATCAAGATTGTAGATCTTTTGTAACGGATTCCTCACCTTATTCTATAAAAGGTGATGGAATGCCTTATTGTAAACATTCGAAACTTAATTGAAATCCGTCTGCTGAAATATTCAGAGCTCATTTCAAAGTTTTTGTAAACATTTATATTTTGCATGCTTAATGAATGAGAAGACTGTGTCTATTACAATTCATAGTAAATCTTAAGTAATCAGTGTATGAATTCCGGATATATGTGGTGATTTGCTGCGTCCCTTGGAGTGCATGTCTACTTACATGTGTTGTCTTCATACAAATCCCTTTGAAGTTAGCATCAACTATATCTAGCTGTGGAATGTCCTGGTGAAAATATGGTTTGGTTTTCTTCTCTTCATGATAGTATCTAATATACATGTGGTTCAAAAGCTAAAGGTTCACTTTAATTAGAAGTATTTCTTCAATTTCTTTTAAATTTCAAGGCATTTCATCTCCATAATTGCAAATAATTGATCTTAAGCAAATAATACAGATATGCAGACATCTCGTAGATAGTTGCAAATATTTAGCATATTTGAATACAGAGCATGCACAATTAAAAATATCATGCAAAGATTGAGGTATTTCTGCATCTTCTCACAAAATAACTGCATAATATGAATTCTTTGCAAAGAATTTCTGCAAGAATGTCATGATGACGTTGAACTTTCACGTAAGGCCCCAAAATGGAAACAACTCACATTAACCTCTGAGTAACTTCAGACGATTAAGACCTAATCACCGGAGACTTGGGATCATGAATTCCTTGAATTCATAGTATCTTTCAAGATGAATAAAGGTTAATGTGTACTTTTATTCTATGCTTGTTTGTGACTAACATCATAACCAACAACAGGGACAACAGGTTCCTAAGTAATTTTTGGCAGGAGCTCTTTAGGTTGACGAGGATAGAGCTCACCCCCAGCACCAGCTACCACCCACAAACAGATGGCCAGACGGAAATAGTCAATAAATGGGTGGAAGGATACCTCAAAAATTATATAGCAGGGCAGCAAAAGGCATGGGTAAAGTGGCTTCACATGGGTGAATACTGTTATAACACCACTTATCACATGTCCATTCAGATGTCACCGTTCATGGCACTATATGGGTACGAGGCACCGAGCTTTGTGGATTTGTTATTTGGTGACAACAGAGTTCCTAAGGCCAAAGACCTGCAAGAGAGTCAGGATATTATGAGGTATTTGAGGGAAAACATTCAAAAGGCGCAAAATCAATAGAAGCAGTATGCAGATCAGCATAGGACTGAGCGCTCTTTTGAGGTTGGTGACATGGTGTATTTGATGTTGCAACCTTATAGATAGTCCACTCTCAAGAAGAGTGGTGCAGAGAAGCTTAAGCCATGATACCACAGGCCTTTCAGGATCTCCAAGAAGGTCGGAGAAGTGGCTTATGAGTCAGAGTTGCCGGCAGGTAGCAAGGTACATAATGTATTCCATGTGTCTCACCTCAAGAAGGCGTTAGGACACAATGTGGTTTCTTTTGCAGAGTTGCATCCTCTTGATGAAGAGGGGAAGTTAGTTTTAGTACCTGAGGCCATTATTGATACCAGAGATCGAACTTTTGCGAAGGAGGGTTATCAGGGAATATCTAGTCAAATGGAAAAACCTGCCAGTTGAGGATGCCACTTGGGAGAGTGAGCAAATTTTATCGCATCCTGATCTAAGATTGCTTTAGGCAAGCAATCTTAGGGAGGGCAGACTGTAATGTCCCCTTTCTCTATACAGAGTCAGTCTATTATCGAGTTCTCGTAGACTAACTAGCTTGGTTAGGGAACCATGGTTGGCGGAGTATTGGATGGGTTGATCAGTTGAGTGGATGTTGGCTTGGGTTCAATTTGGTTTCCAATTGGCACTTTCTAAAAGTGGTTTGTTTGCTTTTGGCCCAGACTTGCTATTTTTAGTAAATTGGGGATTGTGTCATTTCGGGATTCTCAGTATTGGAGTTAATGCGTCTTGTTGAGACCTTTCCAATGAGCTATAGAACACAGGATTCCGAGTATATCTCGCCCTGCATTTTAAAGTCCGAAGATTAATAATAATTATTTAATGTGGGACTTTAGAAATATTAAAATCAAGTGACATAATGAAGTAATATTAAAAGTGTCACTAAAGTGACTTTGGGCGCCCACCTCTTGGGGATTATAAAGTGTTTTAAAATAAAATAATTCCCTCCAAGTGCAACGACCCTCTTGAGAAATAAAAGATGGAAAAAAAGCTCATTTGAGTTAGGCATTGATATTGTGAAAAAGCTTGTTTTTGCTCTGCAAGGGTTTTGAGAGGGTTTGGAAGAGATTCAAACCAAGAGGCTGTTGGAAACGTAAACTTCCTTCAGTGACAGCATTCTACAGGCGTGAAAGACCGTCCAAGGTGCTAGTGAGGCAAATACATCTAGTGTTTGCTCTTGTGCTTCATTGGGATTCATTTTGATGAGGATTTGAGGGTTTATTGGTCACATCTTATGCAGATTAATGGTGGACAGCTGATGATAACAGTAGTAGTGCAGACTTGCTTTAGTATTTGCATTTTGCAGAGTTTGAAGGCACATGCTAGCTGGCTGTACCTTCCTTGGACAACCGTACCACATGGAGGGACTCATTTATGGTGTTTATGCTCTGTGTTTTCACTTGTTTCTGAGCGTGGAGGAGAGTTAAGGGAGCTGACGTGAATATCAGACATTAAGGAGACATATTTCATCACATTTTGCTGTGCTTTCCTCTTCAACTTGGTCGTACAACAGTAGAGGGTGACGTGGGGCTGTTAGGTGTCATTTTCTGTAGTTATGGCATTAACTATTCCTCTTATACTTGGCGTCTAGGGTCACAGATAGTGCATCTTTCATTGTATGCCAACATTCTATCCCTTGCAGTGACTTTGGAGGAGTTTTATGCTTCCCATGTTGCTGGTCCAGCTACAGTAGTTGTACGAAGTTGGATATTCTGTTATGGGTATGAGCTAATAATTCATTTTATGTGATTATATGATCTGGGTCTCTGATATTTTGTTCATATCTATTGTACTTTTTCTGGGTTTTCATTACATGTTATATATTGCATTGTATCTGGCAAACACATCTCAAGAAAACTAAAACCCCTTCTGTATCTTCCATCTAGTCTGAAAGATCACACAAAAATTAATAAAAATAACACTATTAAGATTAAACAAAGAACCAACAGGTTCGGCACATTACAAAATATGATAGTAAATGAAAGGGTCACACAACATCATTAGGATAATACCTTAAAAAATCTCGGAGTGTGAAAACCAACCCTTCTACTCTCCAATGGTGACCATTCCCAAAATGGGGACATTACATATGGTAGCCAACTCCTCTGCAAAAGATTGTTCTTCTTCATTCTCAACAACCTCTTCCTCTTCTTCCTCATTAGGAAGGAATGTAGGCTGGAAGGGCCTATCCATTGAAGAAACATGTGTTCTCCCACCACGTGGTGTACATGCCACGCTACCATCTCCTGTTGGTGCTCCATCGATTCTCATTTTACCCAAAGCTTAAGTCATTAATTGCATCATTTGATGTTGAGAAGCCATCATTTGTTCCAAATTCCTGTTTGTTCGTTGTTGTTCCCTCAAATACTCATCCATATCATTCCTTGGTGGACTTCCAACTCTTCTGTTTCTATCCATTTTTGCAAATGGGTAAATCTCTTCTTGCTGGCCAATTTTTCTTCTATAATGTTGACCTTATGGAGTTTGATCTCATGGTGTATGCATAACAAATAACTCCCGAGTAGGTCAACCTTATGACCATATAACATACAAGACAAGATTGAGTTAAATCGCAACCCAGTGTAGGTGGATCTAACTTCAAATCTTATACTCAATATGCTATAGGATAAGACTTAACTTTCGTCTATCCCAAATACCGTCCAGGCTAGCAGGATCCAAGCTCTGATGTAATATCCAAAGTTATAATAACTCTAAAAATCTAGTTTTACCATGAAGTAAAAATTTGAAAAGGTAAAAAGGTAGAATTTTTTTTTTCTCTTTTTCAAATATTGAAGTTTAATCAACAACTTATTTAATAATCATGTTGGCACTATGATACACAATGGGTCTATTGTCATGTCCCTTTCTCCGGAATGGTCACCATTTTGTACATTGTTGCATTCCCTAGTGGATTCAAGGTCGGTTTTCACCATTAGGGCTATCATTTCACTTTTGGGATGCCTTCTCATGGATACTTGGCTTATGATGGTTTGCCTTCTTTGGAGCCTTCATACAGATTCATGTGGGAGTTTGGACTTCATCACTTGGACACCTTGCATCACTTCACCTTTGGTACTTTGGAGATTTATCATTTCTATGGAGATCAGCATGGAGGTCACCTTTCACTCGGGCTCATTTCCATATGTTTTCCTTGATGATGGCCTACTTGATGATGATTTTAGCTCATTCCCATATGTTTTGCTTGATCAAACTGCATATCTACTTCATAAGGGCCGACTTGGACTGATTTCCACATGTTTCCCTATTTTCCTTTATGGTGGCCAACTTGGGATGGTTTCCTCATGCTTAGGGCCGACCTGCACTTAGACATCAACCTAAAAGCATCTATAAATACAACTTGAAGCTGCCATTTTGGGAAAAAACACAGCGAGCTTGTCTTATTCTGATTTCTACCTATTTGGCATAAGAGTTTCAACTCTTTGTCTTGCATTGAGGAGATGGCCCCTCAAGATTGAATGGTGATGACCCCATTCAATTAATTAAGTTCATTATTGCAGACCTGCTTGTGGAGAAGCAAATCAGACCAGATTTTGTGAGGGTTTCGTGACGGAAATCCACTTGAGCATTCAACCTTCATTGGGCAGATTTCATAGCAGACCTCAAGGCACATTCATCCTTCATCTTGGGCGCCACATTATAGGAGCTGGGCGACTGGATTTAAGCAGATCTATGGTGGTTTGCAGACCCGCTAGGGTTTGCTATCCAGGGTAGAGTATACAGCAGACCCGCGCCTAGCCTTGAGAGGTATTTCTTGGACAAATTTATGCCTTGGAGCTTGGGCGACTTGCCCCTTAATGTTGTACTTTCTTTGTGGATCAACTTGCTATCATTTATAAGGAAGTTTGACATCAATTCTATTTAAATATTCAGACTTTACTCAGAATTGTTACAGCAGCATTCATACTTGTCATCTCATGGTTATCATATCCATATTCATGTGCAAATTCAAGTTCTAATTGTTCCCTTATTGAAGCGAATTTCTTTGGGCATTGTTTATGATGATAAATGCAAATTTTGGTGCATAAAGTTAGTGGTTTCAAGTCTGAGTTTTCTTACAGCTAGGGTTAGGGCAGAATTGTTAAAGTGAAGAATTCCAGGGCAGAAATCAGAAATTTGCTTGAAGCACTTGGTGATCCAAATTTATCATATTAATATTCCTACATTTCATTGCTCGGATTTGTGGTACTTTAATATCTTCTTGGAATGGTTGTGTGAATCATAGTTGGAAAACTCGACTCGCCAAAAAACTCGGCAAGCCCCAAATTGGCGAGTCAAAAAAAACTCGGAGAAATCTCGGCAAAAAACTCAGGAACCTAAAAAATTGCTTAAATTTCATTAGAAACACATTTTTTTTTTGCAAAATTCAATGACAAGATGAATCCAATGAGTCCATAAATGAGTACAAAAGTGTTTTCCATTAAATTTGATTGACTTTAATGCAAACTGATTACAAAATCACATTCTCATGTGGAATCCTGATGGCTGAAAGCCTGATAGTCTGATAGAAATTACAATAGATAGCTGAAAATGAAAATAGTAAAACTAGAAGTAAATACTAAATACAACATATTACACCTTCCTCTTCCTTAATTTAGTCAAAGCTAGGGAAGAGGTAGATGCTCTAGTCCCACGAGTACGTGGTGTCGGTGGCTCCTTGGTTGGCATGGAAGGCTGTGGCTGAGGCTCGACCACCATCTTGGAAATATCTGGCTCTAGCAATGACTCCTCATCCTCATGAATGTCCTCCAACCCTACATCTCCTGTTGCACCCACATCCTCCATTGCATGTCTCTTGAAATCAAGAATCTCGTCTGCGGTAAACAATGGAGGCTGCTCATCCCGCTCTGTCCAATCACTACAAGGATCTATCTCATCCAAATCAATATGACCCAGTGATTTGTCCTCTGCTCTTTTTGTTTGCAATTGAAAGTTGTATTGCACAAAGACAAGGTCATTGAGACAATTTTGAGCTAATTTGTTCCTCTTCTTCATGTGAATGGCTTCAAACAAGGTCCAATTCCACTCACAATTGGATGCACTACAAAGATCCTATTTTCCATGCCTCAGAATTGCAAAATCATGTCAAATTCCACAACATTTTACTAAGGGGTCCTTGTTCTTTACCTTGATGCATGTTCCTGAAACCCTGAATTTGGCTAAGTCTAAAACCTTGAAACCCTGAAAAATTGGTTAAGTCTGAAATCTGATGGATCCTCCAAAATCTAGAATCTGCATGTTAAATCCCATGGATCTGGAACCAATCTCAAACATCCTGATAGTATATTTCAAAATATTTCAAGTATAAGAAATTCAATATACAAACTTATACTTAAATGTATTTTGAAATATACTGTCACGACCCTGTTATGCTTTTCCTGTGCAGGCTGCGAATCTTTGGCGAAAACTTGACGAGTCTTTGGTGAGTACTCGCCAAAAACTCGCTGAGTTTTTGGCAAAGACTCACCAGAATGACTCGGCGAGTTTAAGTCAAGAAAACTCGTTTGCAAAAAAAACTCGCGATTTTTTTCGGCGAGTCTACCAACTATGGTGTGAATACAAGTTAGGGACATGATATCTATTCATTTTCAATGATTTAACAATATGATATATTATTCAAAAAGAAATTTTCAAAATAAGAACTTACCAAAGATCACTGCATCCCGATTGTCGACCTCCATATCACAAGCCTCGGCTAGCCTCTGGTTGAAGAGAGAGAAAGCATCTTCAGAGCGCTTTACCTCCATCCATAGACCGACGGTCTCCCGCACACCTTCCTTACCGAAAGTGGCCCTACCCTTCACAAAGAGTATAGACCTAGGATGTCCTATGATATTTGCCATCAAAGTATTGGTGGTGTATCCTGTGTAACACTATTGATCATACAACCCTAGATACCATCTAGCTGAGTATGATCATCCCAATAGGTTACGTCATCCCAGATAGGGTGAACTATGTTTATATCTATAGTTTTCTAATCCAGTCTTTCTGTCTTCAACAGGTTTCCAAATATTGTCTAGGTTCTATAATCCTTACAGATTAACTTTCCGTACGAGGATTCTCATTTCAACTTTGCAATACTCGAGATCCAAGACTTATCGACACTTAAAGGGGTTTAAGTCGATTCATTACAGCTAAAATGGTTACCTTACCTAGGTTAAGCATCATAGTCAAGGCAATTGTCTCTTTTCACAAATAAGTTCAAATAAACATAGCTAGGGTCCTTACCCCTTCATTTAGTTATTCTAGACAAACTTATCTAAACGGGAAATCCATTCCAGTCAATCTGACTTAGATCAATCCTTAATCTAGAATATGTTTGCAATATGAGTCCATCTTTGCGTACTTGCAATCTCTAGGGGACCTCTTGTCCCTTTATTATCTATCTTCAACTAGCATCCTTGAACAATTTACTAAGTTTTGACTTTTATCCAAGATTCACTTTAGGATTTATATAAGTAGTACTAGACTCTTTATGTCTGATTCCATGGTTACTCAGTCATATACTGTCGACCAAGAGCAATGTCATATTTGACAAACAAGCATAAATTTCTAGATCCTTCCAGCTATAATTCTAAGGTTTAGCTCCTCTTCCCCGAAGCATAGAAATACCTTGTTTTCTCCGGATAATAGAAAAACACGAAAAACAAATACTTCTCGACTTCCCTAGACCTCTCGGCATTGTTCGAATCCTAAATTCACATGGTAAGAAAAAGTATAATATACGAGGTATAACTCCTCTCATATCTTTAGGAGTGTTATCATTTCTCAAATCTGGTCTTTGACTAAGTTCAATCCTTCAACCATAAAAGATTTGAACCATTAAAGAAAATTAAATACAATCGATCAATTGGTCTCCTAAGTCTATTAACTTTCCATTATGGCTGAATACGAATGCCTATGCATATATATCTTTAGAAAATATGTCAATAAACCTTTATCAACAATCTTGAATATAATATTCATGTGGGGTTGAGTCTCGAATCTCCCAACATACCCAACTTGGTATAAATCTTAACAGATATACCCAACACCGGGTTAAGTTTTAAGTCAATCGATACTAAAATAAGTTCATATGATCATACATTACGATCTTATAATTTTCCATCCCTTGGTATACCTGTACCCTTGAGTTGGTTAATCGTTTCAAACTTAACAACATGGGAGTAGACAATCATGTCTCCCGAATTAATCTTAAGACTTAATCAGTCATTTCCTTGGAAGTATGGGTCCTTAATATAGTTATCAACACTCTAGGTTTTTGTAATAACCATAATGAGTCCTTAAGGCTTCCATGCCAAGACATGAAATCAAGATTTGTAATTCAATTCGGATGGAAACTTTCCCCCCCTTAGCCTATTAGGGTTTATTCAGCGTTCTACTATCAAGCTTGGTCTTCAATTGACATCTACTATTCTCGATGTCGAGGTTTAATATAACCATTGACATGAGACTAATAAGACTAATTCCTAAGATTTAACATAAACATATCGGGTCAAGAAACCCTAAAAAGGGTTGACTCCAAATTCAATTATTCTCTAGTCCATCAATTTGAGTTATTGAACCTCATTTAATATTCATAAGGTTTGATGTATTGCTAGTCGACATAATGTTATATTTACTAGGGTGGCAACCTAGACTAGACTTAAAATTACATATGATAGTATCTTTAATCCGACTCTGTCTTTAAAATAAAGAATAGGAAAGATTACCCTTTTTAATCATACCTACAAAAGACTCATTCTCGAGGGACTAAGTTATCCTCGAGTTGATATACTATTTTAAAAGTATACTTCTTATATTATAAAGTTGAGCATGTTAGTAGGACGAGAGGTCTCTTAAACATTAATTTAAATAATGATAATCTATATGAAACTTCCTGCTGTCGATAGACTTAAGGTCTCGACCACCTGACTTCATTATTCTAGAATACCATGAGTTGGCCTTTCGAGATCATAATTAAAACGATGAAGGAGACTCGACTGAGTATCAGGAATTGAAACTGTCTTCACATGGCATCGTTACAGAAGTTCAAGAAATTGGCATCGAATGGATTTAGATACTGTCAATAGTTTAAAAACTCAAAGAAAGAGTGAGCAGTATGTATGGGCATAAAGTCCCTCGAACTCTTATCCATATATATATATATATATATATATATACAAAGCTATTACATTTGCTCTTATATATATATACAAAGCTATTACATCTGCTCTTATATTATAGTTGCACTGAGATTCATGACTGCGGTCACTAGATGAAAGGGTACTTTTTGTTTAAAAACTTCTATTATGTATCTATAAGTTTGACAAGTGAGTCATGCATGGTATTCTCTCAAACCTACAATCAAAGAAAAGAAACATATGAATTAATAACAATGCCGAGCAAGGGTGAGTGCTGACGACACAGTAGTGTCAGTTATTTTCTAGAAATCCTTGGCCAAGGTTACGATGCAAATTAGGCATCTGTCAACTATTAAGTACCAGATATACCACTGGTCAGAGTGATCTTTCCAGTTAGGAGGTACCTATAGGGAAAAGATTGATCAGGAGGTATAGGTCTTGACACTAGGCTCAGAGGCATATTGTTGTTAATTGATTCCTTGTTAGTCACCCTCATGAAGGGTCGGGTTTCTTCAGTTGAAGAAGCACGGGAGACCAACTGGTCTTGGTTGGGTGGTTAAAACCCTTGTTGATATCTCTTTTTCCCAAAAACAATCCAGAGGAGGATCTGCAAACAAATCAGCAGGAAGCTATTCAAGTTGTACTTTTCTGAATCTCTTTTCTTTCTTTAATATTTGAATTTCATTGAAGAAAGTTAGTTAAATTATTTTGTTACAAGTATTTTGTTAGAAAGTTTATTTTAGTTGAAAAGAAAGTTAGTTGTGGTTCAGAACTCTTTTTGCATTCGATACTATTTCATATTGGTTAGTTATTCTTTCTGCTGAAATTTTGTTATTAGACAAATTACTATTTTGTTAAATTAGAGAGGGAGGGTGTTACAACATGTGGATGATGACATAGAAAAAGTTTCAAGGTATATTAATGGTCTCCATAATTCTATTCAAGATGAAATAAGCATGTTGCGGGTGAATAGTGTGGAAGAGGCATATCAATATGCCTTGAAAGCGGAAGAGAAACTTGCTAGAAAACATCAGCATAATTCCCGTGGTAGGGGCAGATTTTCAAGAGTAAGAGGCCAAAACAGCAGTGATAGAGGCTTCCAAAATAAACAAGATGAGGCAAGTTCATCTCATGCGGGTGTGCAAGAACACAAAGGAAGGGGAGAATCTTCTAGAGGAAGAGGAGACTATTTTTGTGGTAGAGGATACTTTGGTAGAGGTAGAGGAAGAAGGTTTGGAGGTACATGCTTCCAATGTGGTGAACTAGGGCATAGAGCATTTGAGTGCCCACAAATACAACAAAATAATGGCAAAGAAAAGGAAGCAAAGATTCATGTAGTGCAGGCTGAAAATGAAAGTATGGCTGCACCAAATCATGGTGAAGGGCCCGAAGATGGAGAGTCTCTCATGCTCAAAAGGATTTTGATCAATCCCGAAAAGGAAAAGTTGGAGCCAATGCAAAGAAGTTTGTTTAGAACAAGATGCAAAGCAGGTGACAAGTGTTGCAAAGTCATAGTGGACAGCAATAGCATGGATAACACTGTATCCGAAGAGATGGTGGAAAAAATAAAAATGAAAAGATTGAAACATCCCAGCCCATACCAAGTTTCATGGTTGCAAAAAGATCATAGTTTGATGGTACATGAGCAATGTCTTGTGAGTTTTCAGATTGGGAGATACATGGATGAAATAATGTGTGATGTGATGCCAATGGATGCATGCCATCTACTTTTGGGAAGGCCTTGGCAATTTGATCGAAGAGTTGTTCATGATGGATGGACAAACACATACCGAATCACAAAAGATGGCAAAGAATACACACTAAATCCAATTCAAGAAAGAGGAGAAGAAGTGGGAAGTAGCTCCAAGGTTTGTTTTGTTTCCGGTAAGCAATTTTTGAAAGATTTGAAGGAAGGAGGAGCATGTTTTGCTATAGTACCAATGATTGCAGCGGTTGGGACAGCAAAAGAAAATGATGAAATACCAAAGGAAATTCAAAAAAATTTGGAGTATGATGACATAATGATGAACTACCCAATGGATTGCCACCAATGAGGAGCATAAGCCATTGTATGGATTTGATTCCTGGTGCAAGTTTGCCCAACAAAGCACCATATAGAATGACGCCTATGGAGAATGCAGAAATAAATAGACAAGTGCAAGAGTTGTTGGCTAAGGGGCTGATTAGAGATAGTTTGAGTCCTTGTGCTATTCCGGTGGTGTTGACACCAAAGGAGGATGGTGAATGGAGGATGTGTATAGACTCAAGAGCCATAAACAAGATAACTATCAAGTACCGGTTTCCCTTACCAAGAATGGATGACATGATGGATTGTTTGAGTGGGGCTAAATACTACACAAAGATTGACTTGAAGAGCGGGTACCATCAAATTTGTAAAAGAGATGGAGATGAGTGGAAGACCGCTTTCGAAACAAAGGATGGATTGTATGAATGGATGGTGATGCCGTTTGGCTTGATAAATGCGCCAAGTACCTTCATGAGATTAATGAACGAAGTGCTGAAACCATTCCTTGGTAAGTTTGTCATTGTGTATTTGGATTATATTTTGGTTTTTAGTAAAACAAAAGAAGAGCACTTGGAACATGTTAGGACAGTTTTGCAAAGACTTAAAGAGGAGAAGTTGTTAGTGAATGTGAAAAAGTGCAGCTTCATGAAAGAAGAGCAAGTGTATTTGGGTTTTTTTGTTTCCGAAAAATGGTTTGAAAATGGATCCGGAAAAAGTAAAAGCAATTGTAGATTGGCCTTCACCAAGGAGTATGTTTGAAGCATGAAGCTTCCATGGACTAGCGAGCTTCTATAGGAAGTTCATAAGGAATTTCAGTGGGATTTGTGCTCCTATTACGAAAACTATGAAGGGTAATAGGAGGGAATTTGTATGGACAGATGCAGCTGAGAGAAGTTTCAAACTTTTGAAGGATAAGGTGATGGAACATGTAATGTCCCCATTTTCGAGTTCTCGTGGCTCAGTCAGAGCTGACTTTCTGGGTTGGTGACAGCATAATCAGGGGAGTATTTCAATGTCACCAAGGTGTTCAGGTGATCCAGTGGAGCTATATGACACTTTCGAGAGAGATTTTGGACAACTTGTCCGTACTTACTATTTATAGTAAGTGCTTGCATGGCGATAATCTCTCTGGGTTTTTTTGGGTTTGTTCACATTGGTCCTCGGAGAACACTGCTATTTATAGTAAGTGTCAGTTTGGCATTGTTTTGGTGACTTGGCAGTCAGGTGTTGGCTACCCCAGATGTTCTATTGAGCTCAGTGATATCAGATGGTTTGCAGTGATGTCTTTCCAGGTGATTTCGAACTTTGGGCTCGGACTTGCTATTTTTGGCAAATTAGGGTTTTGGTCCGTTACGGGGTTTTAAGTGTTGGAGTTACCTAGCTCCTTAGTTGGTAGTTGGCAATGTTTTCATCCCCAGCTCCTTAGCTTGTTTAGAGGTTATGATATTCAGGGTGTTTTGGCTCCGTTTTTTAAATACTTACTATTTATAGTAAGTCAGTGTGTTGATAGAGGCCAAACTTACTATTTATAGTAAGGCACTCTGGTTAGCAGTGAATGCAGTGGGCCACCTCCTGGTGAAGTCAGAATTGATTTACGATGGTTAATGATGGAGTTATAATATTATAATTATTATTAAAGTTATACTTTAATAATAATTAATTATTAAGTGCATATCATTAATGAATTAAGTGGACTTTATTTAAAAGGGGGATTTAAATGCTTTAAAAGTATAATTTATAATAAGTGTTAAATAAAGGGGAGATATAAGTGAATAATAAAGTATACTTTATATTATAAGTTGTGCACCAAAAAGGAGGGAAGAGAAAATGAAACTAAAGTAAATTAAATGAGATGAAGTCAAATGCAAATTTTATATTATAAAAAGGCAAAGTGAAGCTCATTTGCATATGCTTGAAATTATTGAATTTTCTCTCTTGTTGGATATTCTCGTGCATTGCTTGGAGTTTGGCTTCAAGGGTTTGATATTGGCTGTGTTGAGACGAAAACCTCTGCATAGTCCTCTTCTTCGTGTGTGAAAGACCACATTAGGAAGAGATTTTGGAGGCTTCATTCAGGAGCTTCATTTGAGCTTTCATTGGGTCCATTTTGGTGGAGATTCGAGCTTACAATGGATATATTTCTCATACTTTTTGGTTGCAGCTGACGTAGCAAGTTGAAGAACAGATTTGAGTGCTTGTGGGACAGATTTGAGCAGCTAAACCATCCCTTTTGCTGGCCGTACATCTGCTATTGCTGGCCGTACTTGCTGAGGACTGGCCGTACCATTTGCGGAGATCATTTGAGGTTGTTTGGTGTTAATTTCTGCTTCATTGTGATCGCCATAAGGTTGTTGATATTTGCAGTTCAAAACAGAGGGAGTTTGGAGTGTTTTGTTTTGTGTTTGGGGCAGATTTATCCTCCCTAGAGGTCGTACTATGCTGGTACAGGTCGTGGGGTTCTGAGGACAGCAACAACTCTCATTTGGGTCTCATTTACTTGACATTTGTGGACGCCTAGGGTCTGATATTGAGCTGCTTCTATTTGTAAAACCATCTCTTCTTTCCTAGGAGTTTGGAGCATATTTCTTTGGCTCATGTTGCTAGTCCGACTACAGCATTGACATGAAATTGTAATCTAGCACATGGGTATGTTACTGTAATTCATATTTTGCTATAATACAATTTGGGTCTTCATTAGTTTGCTCATAACTATCCTAGTTTTTCTAGGTTTTAGTCGTATACCCTTTATTCTATGTTTATATTGCAAAATCAATACATACAAAAACATGCAATGAAACCCTAACTCAGAACAGTCAGAAAACAAAAGAAACTTGGCACAGAAAAAACATATCTGAGGGTGTATGTTATAGTGGTATTAGAGCTAGGTTTCGATCCTGG
The DNA here is from genome assembly GCA_027924645.1 of Cunninghamia lanceolata. Lineage (NCBI taxonomy): Eukaryota > Viridiplantae > Streptophyta > Pinopsida > Cupressales > Cupressaceae > Cunninghamia > Cunninghamia lanceolata. The sequence goes on from BSBN01001861.1 coordinate 145,312, forward strand.
GACCTGTGGGTTATGTCCCCATTTTCGAGTTCTCTTATGGCTCGGTCAAAGCTGACTTTCTGGGTTGGTGACAACATAATTAGGGGAGTATTTCGATGTCACCAGGGTGTTTGGGTGATCTAGTGGCGTTGTATGACACTTTCGGGAGAGATTTCAGACAACTTGTCTGTACTTACTATTTATAGTAAGTGCTTGCATGGAGATAATCTTTCTGGGTTTATCTAGGTTTATTCTCTTTGGTCCTCGGAGAACACTGCTATTTATAGTAAGTGTCAGTCTGGCACTGTTTTGGTGACTTGGCAGTCAGGCGTTGGCTACCCCAGATGTTGTATTGAGCTCAGTGATATCAGATGGTTTGTAGTGATGTCTTTCCAGGCGATTTCGGACTTTGGGCCCGGACTTGCTATTTTTGGCAAATTAGGGTTTTGGTACATTATGGGGTTTTCAGTGTTGGAGTTAGCTAGCTCCTCAGTTGGCAGTTGGCAGTGTTTTCATCCCCAGGTCCTTAACTTGTTCAGAGGTTATGATATTTAGGGTGTTTTGGCTCCATTTTTTATATACTTACTATTTATATAAGTCAGTGTGTTGATAGAGGCCAACCTTACTATTTATAGTAAGACACTCTGGTTAGCAGTGAATGTAGTGGGCTACCTCCTGGTGAAGTCAGAATTGATTTACGATGGTTAATGATGGAGTTATAATATTATAATTATTATTAAAGTTATACTTTAATAATAATTAATTATTAAGTGCATATCATTAATGAATTGAGTGGACTTTATTTAAAAGGGGGATTTAAATGCTTAAAAAGTATAATTTATAATAAGTGTTAAATAAAGGGGAGCTATAAGTGAATAATAAAGTATACTTTATATTATAAGTTGTGCACCAAAAAGGAGGGAAGAGAAAATGAAACTAAAGTAAATTAAATGAGATGAAGTCAAATGCAAATTGAATATTATAAAAAGGCAAAGTGAAACTCATTTGCATATGCTTGGAATTATTGAATTTTCTCTCTTGTTGGATATTCTCGTGCATTGCTTGGAGTTTGGCTTCAAGGGTTTGATATCTGCATAGTCCTCTTCTTCATATGTGAAAGACCACATCAGAAAGAGATTTTGGAGGCTTCATTCAGGAGCTTCATTTGAGCTTTCATTGGGTCCATTTTGGTGGAGATTCGAGCTTACAATGGATATATTTCTCATACTTTTTGGTTGCAGCTGACGTAGCAAGTTGAAGAACAGATTTGAGTGCTTTGGGACAGATTTGAGCAGCTAAACCATCCCTTTTGCTGGCCGTACATCTGCTATTGTTGGCCGTACTTGCTGAGGACTGGCCGTACCATTTGGGGAGATAATTTGAGGTTGTTTGGTGTTAATTTCTGCTTCATTGTGGTCGCCATAAGGTTGTTGATATCTGCAGTTCAGAACAGAGGGAGTTTGGAGTGTTTTGATTTGTGTTTGGGGCAGATTTATCCTTCGTAGAGGTCATACTATGTTGGTACAGGTCATGGGGTTTTGAGGACAACAGCATCTCTCATTTGGGTCTCATTTACTTGGCATTTGTGGATGCCTAGGGTCTGATATTGAGATGCTTCTATTTGTAAAACCATATCTCTTCTTTCCTAGGAGTTTGGAGCATATTTTTTTGGCTCATGTTGCTGGTCTAGCTACAGCACTAACATGAAGTTGTAATCTTTCACATGGGTATATTACTGTAATTCATATTTTGCTATAATACAATCTGGGTCTTCATTAGTTTGCTCATAACTATCTTAGTTTTTCTGGGTTTTAGTCACATGTCCTTGATTCTATGTTTATATTGCAAAATGAATACATACAAAAACATGCAATGAAACCCTAACCGAGAACAGTCAGAAAACAAAAAAAAAACTTGGCACAAAAAAAATATTGTTGTAGACATGATATTTCCACAGTCCATGATATAAGTGTAGAGCTTCTAGTAAAACTGTGTATTGCTGTATTTTGCATCAACGTTTCGGATCACACTCTGTGATCCATCATCAGGGTGAGAAGAAGAGAATGAGAATGAGATAAACTGCAGAGATGGTCTAATAAAAAGAGAGAGGGGTGGGCAAAGTGCCTGTTTGACAAGGGTCAAAGAGACAAAAAACCATATCCGAGGGTGTATGTTACAATGGTATCAGAGCAGTGCATCTTGCCATCATGTGCGGTTAAGTATCAGATTCAGGGTCATGGACAGATTCAATGAAGAAGAATTACAAAAGAAACTTTACAGTGCCGGTAGGAATCTTGAACACTTACCTCAATCAAAAAGGGTTCTACGCAGCATTCTGGAGGAAGTGGAAGTATGTCTTTACAAGATTGGATAGTCACCTTCTGAGTTGATGCAACGTGCTATGACTCCTGTGGTGCATTCTTTGGTTAAGCCAGTGCTTATGAGACATCACAGTAAAAGGGTAAAGCTTTTAGTCACTAGTTGTCTAAGTGAGATCATAAGAATTACAACTCCTAAGGTTCCCTATGAAAATGACATAATGAGGGAGATTCTACAGCTGATTGTTGAGAGCTTTCATGGGTTACCTGATGACCAAGGCCCTTCCTTTGGTAGAAGGGTTAAGATGTTAGAAGTGATGGCAAGAGCTAGATCTTGTTATCTTTTGATTGATTTAGGATGTGATGATCTTATTCTTCATATGTTTCATTATTTCATAGCATCTATCAGTAAGGATCATGGAGAAGCTGTTTTTTCCTACATGGGAACCATTATGGTCCTAATCATTGATGGATATGTTACTATTCACCAAACCCTTATGTCCATGTTGTTGGCTATTTTGAGGCAAGAACAAGATGTCTCTACAGCTGCTTATGAGTTGGTCAACAAAGTGTTCAAACAATGTGATGGAAAGATGAAACCTCTCTTGGATATTGAGGAGACTGATGCAACAAACATTGATGGAGAGATTGTCTTGGAGCATGAGGAATATGTTACAGAGCTTCAAGATGATTCTATGATTATGCATGCAGCTATGAAGGATGAGGATGTGTGCAATGAAAATAACAAAACAACAGACTTGAATACACATTTAGAGCTATCCAATGAAGCTGATAACACTAATGCAAATGTTGGGATAGTTGAGAGCATTAATATACCTTCAGATGATGGACATATTGAGAACAGATATGGTGAAGCCTTCAAATCAGCTAATAATGATGATGCCTATCAAACAATGAGTGATGACGATTCAGCCTCTTACCATAGTGCAGATTACAAATCAGAAAATTTGTGTGGAAACGACTTGTCATAGGGGTCTCATCATTTGGCAGGGCAATTGATGGTGAACGAAGGCATGATTGCTTCAGCCTTAGAACACTTTGATGTTGTTCAGCAGTTGGTGGCACACTGTTGTTGGACTTCAGGTATATATGAGCACCTTGATAATGGACTTTCCCTTGCTGAGTTTCAGGCACTTAGAGATGCAGTTGGGATAATGAAGAATAATTACCTACATCTATTATCAGATAGAGATCATCTTCTCACGCTCGATGGTATCTATTATGATGCTCTAAAGGGAAAGGAAGAGGAGGTTGATGAGCTCACCTATGAACTTGAGGACACCACAGACTCTTGAAGAACGCTCAAACAACCCTTCAAGAGTCAAAGTTACGGATAGATGAGCTTACCGTGGAGTTGAGCTTGACGCAATCCTCATCACCTACAAATATAATTCAGATATCTATGACAGCGTTTGGTGATGAGCATACATCCACGGATTGTGGTAATGAGTATGTGGAGGATGTGGCTACATCCGTTTCATTTACTGGCGCAGGTGACACAAATGGGATGAGTTTAGCAGAGAACAATATGTTGCACCAGGTGTTCCTGAGGATAGTCCCATTTCAGGTGATGCAGAGCAGATTATTATAGCTCTTGTGGTGAAGTAATGAATTTTCTAGAGTGTTGTGTGACAGATCACTACGCTGCTCCGCCTTCTTCACAAGAGGTATGCAGGGTATCATCTAGTTGGGAGATTGGTTCTCATGTTGATTTGTTTCCCTCTCTTGGAAGCAAATCAGAGATTACATCTCATGCAGCTGATTTTGATCGACAACGTATTGAGCCACAGAGATGGAGAGATCAGTTGAAGGTTACAGGAGAGAAGGTTGATTCAACCTTATCTCATTTTGATTGCACTCATAAGTATGTTGAGTACCTGTTGTCTCTCAGATTTGCAACCTTCCTAAGTTGCAAAACTTAGCAATCTGGAGAAACATGGGATCTTTCCAGGCCTGTGGGTCACCTGTGATGCAAAGAACCTCTAGAGAAGGTCGGCTTTCTAACTGGTTATCACCTAGAAACTACTGGACTAATGTCTTTGCAGGGAAAAGAGTAAGAAGGATTACAAGAAAATGAAAAATACTATCTAAGGTGATGCACCAAAATGGTTATCAGAGACTACACACGTGACTAACACACTATAGAACCAGTAATAATAAGGTTCTCATACACAACCCAGTAGATCATAACCTTTGCATCATCAATTTATAAGAAGGCTAAATAACAACAGTTCTGTGAAGGAGAAAGATGTTTTCTCACTACTCAAAAACTGATTCTCATTCCTAGCACATCTCACAACCTGCAAAAATACATGTGTCCCTGCATAAAGGCACCAACATGAAATACAGTCCCAAGGAAAAAGAACATCACAAGGATCTGTACTAACACTAAGGACACACAATACCAGAAGAAATGGGAAGGTATAAACTGTTTATTACTGCTAAAAAGGTGTTACAATGCTGTATTACTCTGAAAATGGGTAACAAAACTATTCACTTCTGCAGAAGAACTCAAAAAATTACAATATACAGTGCAGTGAATAGCAAGAACTACTGAATAATGAACAAGGAAGAAGACTATATACTTCTCCAAACAGCTACAACAAGATAAGCATGAGCAACCTCCATTTTCGTGCATCTCATAAATGCCCTCAAAATATCTGCCTAAAGTCCTCCAAAGTGGGCTCTCAATGCAGAAAAAGTCAAGGCATGCCATCACCCACCACAAAAGCTCTAGAAAATGCCCTTAAATGCTCTTTAAGGCCATAAAAATCAAGCCAAATATCTCAATAACTCCTCAACCTGTTTTTCAACCTCACTTTGCAGCATCATAAATGCTTGATATTTGCACAATAAATGACATAAATACACATTATTTCTGCATTTAATTAACATTTGACTAAGTGGTATATAATTACACCACTTAGTTAATGCTCTACATTCCAAAATTTATTACAAACCTATGTAGAAAATAGTGGTATTTAGGACAAATATTTAATTTCCCGATTTTGCATTGTTTAGGGACAAATTAAATATTGTGAAAGAATGACAAAGTAATCGACGAGACTTACTTTGCCATGTGTGATAAACTTGCCTATTATTGCCTTTTGCATTTTTATGACAAATGATAAAGTAATTCATAATTTATTATTTTATTGTTCGTTTACAACATTTAATCTATCTCTAGATTATGCAAAATCGACATAATTAAACACCCTCATAGCTCCTAGCCAAAAACGACACGACTCTCCATACATGAAAAAGATCACCTCCTCATACACTTGCATCATCACGACGCATTACATGGCGATGTCAACACACCTTATAACTCCTAGCAATTCATACATTTTTTAACATACATCATCATGATCACATGCTTATGATAGGTCTAATGCAACATATTTTAAACTGACCCTTATGCCTCCCTATACACATTACAATGCCTTATATCATCATACCCACCATGTGATCTCAACACCAACTCACCTCAGCAAAATACAAGGCACTCGACCCTTATGCTTTCATAATGTTTTTGACTTGACTTTGAAAAAGAATCAAAATGCAGAAAAAACGTCTCACGGCCCCATGTGCAATGTGATTAGGTTTTAAAGACTTTTGCAAGTCTTTACCACAGGCTTCAATTGGATAGAAATGATTTTGTTTTTAAATCAAAAGCCAAAAACTACACAAATGTGAATTAGGTATATTCGACCTAAAAGAAGAAAAACCTAAAAATCATTCATTTTCATTTTATTCTTTTCTGCTGCCTTGATGCCGCGCCGCCATGCCTGTAGGGTTCGTGGGCAATCTCCATGATTTTCTGGTCGATTCTGAGTGTTTCTCAATGGCTCATGTCTGAAAATGAAAGGTAAAAACCTCTGTGCAACATATTCGATCCATTTTCTCATTTTTTGGCGATGAAAACTGGGTTTTTTGAGCCGTGACCTAGCACATTTCTAATGTTTTTCTCATTTTTTCTTGGTCGACTTCCTCGCATCTATTATTGGCTGTGTTTGAGGCCGCCATTGGAAGTTGTTTGAGGAAGAAACTGCGTTTTTTAACAAAACAAAAGGCAAAAAGAACAGAGGTAATCCCTTTTTTGTTGTTGATCTCTTCTTTTTTCTGAGATTCATTGTTGTATTTGCTGCCCGGGGCCGCGATTCTGATGGCTCTAAGTATTATACTTAAAATGAGTTACAAAAAACCTTCGATTTTTCCTTTACATCTGCATTTTTCCTTCATTTTCAATCGCAGATTTGCTTTGACAAACAGAAGAAAGAAAAAAAAGAAAACTTTGTTGGCTTCAAGCTGCGACCTTTTACTTTTCTTGGTATCTCTGCACTTTCCTGATGCTTACCTTGCATTTTGACTGTGCTGAGGCGCGATTTGAGCATTTCTGGGTATTTTGCTTGAAATGAGTTACAAAAAACTTTACTTTCTCCTTTGTATCTTCATTCCTCTGGCTCAAAATGTGCTCCAGCCATGACAAAAACTTGTAAAAGAAACATTTACATTTTGTGCATTCTTCTGCCAGAGGCACGTTTTGAGCATTCTGTGTATTTTGTAACTCGAAAATCTGCATTTTTTTGTTTGCCTTCTGTAGCATGTGGCTCGATTTTGAGGTATTTCTGAGTATTTTGCTTGAAATGAGTTTCTTCAAAAGCAAGAATATGTGCTTCAGCAACATCCGCAACACTCACCCGTCCAAAAGCTATATTTGGAAATGTGGAAGAACCGCTCATCAATTGCAAAAAAATGCAGCACAGCTTGTATTCAGGGTAGGCTGCAAGAGAGGGCCAACCATTACCGGATGTATTGTGACAATATCAATGCCCTTATCCTTTGCCATTTTCCATGTAGTTTCTTCTGCCAATGTCTTTGATAGTAGATACCAAGACTGTAGTTCCCTGCAATAATCTGCCTCTTCCATGCTTTATCCTCTGTTACATATCCTGCCTTGGACAGTCTTGTCACTGCTGCAACTCATTTTTTCTCCTTATCTTTTGCCTTTACACATGGCATTATCATTGCATCTCTAAACACTGTTCTTTCTGTAGCAATTAATCATCCTATAGGTAACTTTCTTATGCATTTTTGCACAATCATCATGAAAAAAGATCGTTTCTGGATTTAAAACATCATTCTGTTTGGATATCATTCACCTCAATGGTCAAAACACTTCATAAGCAATTTTACATTTTACTCACAACAAAAAGTGGTAAATATTTGTCATATTTTTATTGGCCTAGACTGGGCTTTCAACTGTTGAAGTGGATGATATCCAGAGTTGATTGATGCATGACTGTCCTTTTTAATGAGCTGCTTTTATACTATTCAATTGTTCTATCTGCTTTTGACTTGGGATATGCCAGTGATGACATTTTCGTTGTATAGCTTGGCAACATTCAAAATAGTTTGACTTTGAATCACTGAAGATAAAACATTATACATCTATACTTAACCTTTCTCTTGCTGTCCTCTCTGTGTATGAATATACTATATTCCATTTGGCATGGTTGTACCTTGCTTGCTGCTGTCCATTTCATATGACTGTCCTTTTTGACATGATATAAGGTCGTTACATGCATTCAAAAGTAATTTGACACTTCAATCATGACACAAATGAAAAAAAGGTACTACCCGTTCCATGAATGTATGGCCGTACTAGTTTGTCTCTTTGCATGTCATCTCTCTTTTGGCTGTCCCATACATGACTGTCTTTTGACTTGAATTTGAATAAAGACTATAACATGTGATATTCAATGATAAACTGTTCTTCATGCTGTTCTATTAAATGGTTGTTCTATCTTCAAGGTATATCTGGACAATAAAACATACTTTAATCACAACATGAAGACAGAAAAAGCACCTTCTATTGATCACTGTACCTTCTAATGTATTTGCACTTGACACCTCTTGGATGTGACATCTCTTTGATCAATTCAGTATACTTGTCAAGGTATTTCCTGCCATAGCATTCTGAATTCTTCCTCTTGACATATGATAGTAATGATATTGCATTGCTTACTTTATGATCTTTTTGATGACATAATGGATTCACTATGGCTGTACCACATGGTATTTGACCTGGCTGTCCCACATGGCATTTTATGATATAGCTGCTCTCTCCATCTGTACTTGTTCATTTATGAGATATGGCAGCAACTAGAATGTAATGTAACATATAACAAATGTCATTGGTAGCTCTGGTACTTGGTGTTCATGATGCAAGTCACTCTACTACTGTGCTTTATATCCTTCAATGTACTTGACTTACATGGACTGCCTTGAACTGATTAATAATATCACACTTCACCCATGACGAAGAATGGAAAAGTACCTGTCATCCTTACATGCCTTGGCCGTTTTTCATAACGTGAGAGTTCTATTTGCTGCATCTGTGATTGATCGTTCATTATGGCTGAAAAAGTCACGCATCTTGGATATTTCTGCATTAACGTCATTGTACTGAGCATGCTAAGCTCGACCCTTATGGGAGCCCATTTTCTCCACATGCTTATTTTATAAAATATGAATCAACAAACTGATTTTCTCATACATCTGCACAGGAAGCAAACATGTTAGATAAAAATGTACCTTTGTTTATGATGTGATGTGACTTGTATGATCTATCTCTTTCTGATGTAGCACTTATGTTTGCTCGTTCTGACTTTTCTTATGCTGATAGGATTACTGACATACTGCTGCTACATAAAAGTAGATAGTACTTTTGAAGTTCTAATTGTGTATGAAAAGATTTGAGACCCCGAGCATTAACAAAAACTATTTTCCAGGTACACTAGAGCTCAAACGGATGGAGGAAAACAGCAGCCGGATCGACCACGAGATTCGTCATTCGCAGGCAATGACAGGTCCCCTCTCTTTTCCCATATAATTTGTTTCTTTTCAAAAGTAATATTTACTGTTATGTAGCCTATTTCAGTTACTCCTACGGCTTGTGTGGGAGCATCCTATTTGACATTTATGAATACTGAAAAAGCCCTTCCAAAATCTGCAATGTTGTATTTTTCATCTTGATTGTAAACAACTGCATTTAATTGAAGCTCTTTTATGGCATTTTTCTCTTGGCAAAACACTTACTAATAACAGATATGCACCCCTCAAAAATTATAAAACTTAACCAACTCCACTTGATTGAGTTGGAAAATAAAAATGGGTAACATTTCTGGCGACATCTGCGTGGTGCTTGCTTGCTAAGTACCCAGACTAGCTGCCTAAAACTATCTATTGGGCATAGAGTCACTCATACTTGACAAAAACTTGAAAAACATTTCTTTCCATTGCTGCAACTTACTTTAGATTGCAATCTCTTCTAATCCATCAAGTGCATGGGTATGGTTGATTGCAGTGAACCAACAAAAATCACTGTCATTAATGATATGCATCTACTTGATGAGTTAGAAGGGGATGATCAACAAGAACACCTCTTTAGCAAACTGCTGTGATTTATTACAGATCTATGAGGGGGACAAGTATGATGTGTGACAGTGAATACATGTATTCACTGTTTCATATGATGGTTGTCTATGCATACAACTGTAGTACATTACAATAGTTTCACCTCTTGCACATAACCAGACCCAGGACAACTAACAAACCTGTGCGCAATCGCACTTAGGGGAATGAAATCTGCATCTAATCTATTGTGCAGCAACACTTATTTAATAAGTGCATGTGCTTCTGGATTCCACTGTGTATGTTTTTGAATCAATGTTTCGGATCATACTCAATGATCCATCATTAGGAAGAGGAGTGTTGAAAAATAGATAGCAGACTTGAGCCTTATAAAGGAAATAGAGGGGCAGGGGAACGGAAAACCAAGCGCTGTGGTTGAGGGGAGAAAAATAAGGGAAATACAATGAGCAACAAGGGGGCAATTTGGAAGCACAACATGGGACAACAAAAATTAAAAAAGGATAAGAATGAAAGCTAAAACTAAAGAAATATAAAACACGAACAACAAGAGCAATAAGAGTGATGAAAGAGCACGAAAATATGTTATTAAGGAAAAAGGAAGTAAGAGCAAGTAAATAGATATGTAAGTGTATCTAAGCATGCAAAGTAAGTAGAAACAAAAAATAAAAAATTAATATAAATATATTACTATTCGTAATAAGATAGATAAAAGAGAAACATTAAACTAATAAGAATTAATATATAAATATATTGATATAGAGACAAAAAATATATATGACTAATATATCATATTAATATATGAAGGTAATGATATAGAAACACGGAAATATATAATAGTATATAACAATATATTAATAAAGAAATGAGAAAATATATAAATATATTAAAGAGGTAATAGGATAGATAGATATATTAATATGGTAATAGAAAGATATGTTAGACATGAAAAAGGAGTAAGAATAGAAAGAGATAAATAGTGAAATAAAATAGATCAATATGAAGGCTTTTATCATATATATATATATGTATATGCACCAAGCGTGCACACACGTAAATCCCAAACAGAAAGTGCAAGAACAAACCATAAAATCAAGAAAAGTAAAAAATGTATGGTACAGAAGCAACAATGATCCTGCAAAAATAGTAAGTAAGAAGATGGCCGAAGGCGAGGACAGGGGGGGGGGGGAGAGAGAGCGGGAGAAAGATGGGGAGGAGGGGAGGGGAGAACAGAAAGAAACCAGGAGCGGGAGTGAGGGAGGGTCAAGAAGAAGAGAGTAAGGACAAGAGCGTGATGGTGCTCAAACATGACCATTTACTGGTTCTTTGAAATAACTTCCCATCCTCAACAATTTACAATATATCACATGCTCATGAGTAGCCTCAAGGAGGTGGATAATTGACAAAAGTATAACCAACTGCTGTAATGCGATTTGGAGAAAGAAAACAAGTCCACCTACCTCATGATTTTGATCATGCTTGTTGTTGTTCTGAGGCATATAGGCAGATTGGACATGCTGCTCCTTTGTTTCAATCTTCTCCTCAAGTGCGAGCATGACTGAAAACACCTTGTTAGGCTTGATTTGAGCTAGATGTTTGATAGGACATCCGTTTGAATTGATGAACCTTAATCTCTCTTTGCTGGCTTCTTGCTCATGTATTACCGATTCCTCATCTTGCTGATTGGAATGTCCCATTTCTGTGTCAATAATTGCTCTTGAAAATGAACCATCAAGATGTTTAACCTCTTGATCAAGATGCTGATACCCCTGCTGGATAACTGAGAAAAGCTCCTCAATTTGTTGCTCATTTGGTTTCTCCTCCATTCTAGAATGCAACTCTTCATCAACAAATTTTGGGAGTCCTTCAAAATAGTTCATGTTGTCCTCTTCTATAGGCTGTAAGGCATTTTCTTCTACAACTTTTCCTGAATGAAGGATGCAACCTTCATCCTTGGAACAATTAAAAGAGGATCCATCTTTGTCAAAAGGAGACAAAGGCTGATCCAAAAAAGCAAACAACTCTTCCTTTTCAGTCCCATCACCAATTTGTTTGAAAGCTTGCTATTTCAAATGTCCAAGATTTTCCTCCTCCAAAGGTTTTGTTTCACCTTCTGATCGTGAAAAAGATAACTCAAAGTTATACTCAAATTGGTCCCCTTTGTAGCAACCCTCTTGAGGAAACGAAACATGAATGTGTTCCTCGTGTTTGTAGCATTCTTTATTTTTCAAAGCTGGCTTGACATCAAGGTTATCACAAAACTCCTCCAGATCATTCCAAAAACTAACTTCATCATGATCCTCCTAAGGAATGTTGGCCTCTTGAACATGCTTGATATCTTTGGGCTTCCCTTCAAGGTCTAAAAACTTTTTGGTTCGAGCACCTCTTTAACCTCAAGAACAAGGTCGTCCTTTTCAAAGTACTTCTCCAAAGTGTTGTCTTCTTGCTGATTCAATGAAATATCTCCGCTATCTTGAAGAAGCTCCTCTTCACAAGGCTGAGTTGAGACATCAGCTCGTTCCTCTTCTAGGTCGAGAAAACATGGTAGCTGCTCAAACAGCCTATTTGTCAGCCCTTCATCACTTTCAAGTACCGATTGTTTCTGTGGCATAGCACAGACAGTACCTTCTTGGGACAGCAGAGTTTGAGGAGAGACAGTATGGGATCTCGGCTGGTACTCACATTCGTGATTTGCAGTTCATTAGGAGTGCTTTGGAGGAGATTAAATTAGAATATCTCCAATTATTTCATGATAGGGAATATGCTATTGGGTACGCAGAGAAGGTTGCTAGAGTATCTCCCCAGTTAGCTATTCAAGATCCGATACATAAGCCATCATCTGATTTGAGTGATGGGAGTGATGAGGAGTGTGTTCCCCATGACCATGACAATCAACCGTTGACACAGGCAGGTGCTTTTTATCTTGATTGCATAGTGAGGAGCGCTCATCATTTCTCCTTTAGTCCACACACAGATGACCTGATGATGCGTAAGTGTGGATTGTCTCGGGATTTATACCATCCATTGTGGGATGAAGGGTTGCCATCTACAGAAGATGGAACTCGAGATTGCAGGTGTCTAACTTAGATATATTTAGAGGATTACTTGTAGGGTTAGAAATTAGATTACCATCATGATGATGTGTACCAAATAGAGTCTGCAACTTCTTTGTCTCAAAAATTTCCATTGGAGACATGGCTTCAAAGAGGTTGTAGCATCAGTAGGCATGATGGCATGTTTAGTCTTTACAGCGGTGATGGAGGAGAGTTTAATCATTCCCTCAATTCGGGAGGAGCAATTACATATCTTCCAGCACCCATGAGGGATAGACAACACATCCATAGGAGATTTGCAAGGGATGAAAGGGGGTGTTGTGATGCTGACACTTCGAGTTACATCTGTTGGGATAAGCAGGAGCCAGGATCAACTAGGAAGATAATTCACCACAAGAGAACAATGAAAAGCATGATACGAGAAGAAAACAAATGATTGATTGATTATTTACAAATGTACAAATGCCTATTTAAAGGAAAGAAAATATATGATGGGTGAACAACTACCCGATACAGGAAAACTACCTTACAAGTAAAAAACCACCTCACGGGAAAAACTAATTTCCCTATGTTAAACTTAATACTCTAACACCCCCCCTTAAGTGCAAACTTAGGGAGAATTATTATGCAAAATCAAGATGCAATATGGGTCCCGGCTACACAACCTTGTTAGGTACCCATTTACAATGCAAAAAAGAAATCTCTCATAACTGGAGAAAAACCCTGTGGGAAAAAAACCCTCCCCAAAAGAGAGAAAGAACAACAAAAAATGATGCATGTATGGAGGACTTAGTCATATCCCCCCAAGTACTACATACATCCTCTATATACAATCTATGCCCCCCCCCATAAGAGGGAAAAAGAGAGACTATATAGCCCCCCACAATGTGTAATCACCTGCAAAAATGGTAAGTGCCTGAAGACAGAACATGATCCAATGTCGACAAACAACTTGTCTCCCTTTTGGAAGAAACAAAACCATGTATAGGTGTAGGTATGCTTCCCACTCCAGATAGAAATTGAGAGAAAGAAGCATGAAGAATGAAGATGTCTCTGAGATCTGCTCGTGTTGCTGTTGTTATCAAAATCAGCTACACTCGTTTTTTGTAGATAACCCCTACGAAACTTGTCCGTTTCGTAGCCTACACTCTAAGTTCGCAAATCGAGATAAGCCTTCTTGGCCTCGTGCGAAGTCATCTGACGTTGTAGAATAGCTTGTGACAATCCTCTAGGTCGATTACTCGCGATTCGTGAAAATCGACTAGGTCGTAAGCTTGTCACAATATCAATTTTGATCATTTTAGGGTGTTAGTAAATTTTTAAGTCTTTATGTGCAATGTTGGCAAAATCTGCCGCTCTTGCATACTTCTTTGTTTTTATATGTAAAAGCAGCCAAAAATGCCGCTTTCGCATGCTAGTCTTGTTTTTAATTTAGACATGCCCGAGCAACGATTTTAGCCGCCTTTACATGTTGCATGTGGATGACACATGTTGTGTCGACTATTTCCCCCAACTAAGTAAGATCTTGCGAATCATGAAATTTCAGTGGCATTTATTGCCACTCGTGTTGGTTTTAAGATCTTGTCTTTTCAACCTTTTTAATGTGTAAAATCATTTTATTTTGTGATTTCTTTCTCCCTTAACCTTCCAGTCGACTATTGAAACCTTCCAAGATTGTTCAATCGCACTGATTCCAGATTTAGACAAATTTTGGGTCACCAAGGTTGCGTTAGGGTTTCGGCTTATTGTCACAAGTAGGTTGTTACTTTTCGTTTTCAATTTCTGTTTTGGAATAGGGTTTCGTTAATCCTTTAAAATGATTTTTTTGTAAGCATGTTTGTTTATCAAGCTTTTTGGTAAAAACTTTTGTAAAGCCCATGTTTCTATTTGCTATCATTGTTTTAAAATGACTTGTTCTTTGACATATTGAACCCTAGTCTTTCATAAGTTTTGTTGAGGTTCTTGAATAGGGTTTAGGTTTTAGGTTTTTTCCGTTTGAAAAATTGTGGGTATCGTTGCTATTTTTCGCCGACAATACCTTGTTTTCTTTCTAAGCTGATACATGTGCCTTGTAATTTGCTGCCCTTCCACAAAAGTTTTGATAAAGTGGTATGCACCGTCGGCGGATTTTGCCGACCAAACATCAAAGCTATCCCATATGCATTAGCGGCAATTTTTGCCGCCATTTACACAACTTGCAGTTTTACTCAAACATGCGAACCTGTTCCACATGCAAAAGTAGTAAAAATCACCGCTATTACACAAAATCCAACCTTTATGCAGGGTCAGCAAATTTTGCCGCCCTGACACCTGCGAACTATCCCATACATGCAAGGGTGGCAAAATTTGCCGCCCATGCATTCTCTCCCTCAGTTTTTTCTAACTCTAAGAGATTTTCAAATTTACTTTCTCGAGCTCGCTTTCCTCTATTTTTTTTTCGACCCGCTTGCGCTCTAGCCCTTTCAAGCTTACCCCCGTAGTTGTGATTGTCGACATGCAATTTTCCTAGATTACCAGTATTTCCCCTAATTGCATGATCATGGCTTTTGTTGTAGTTTCTTCTGCAGATTTTCTCTCTTCATCGACACTCCTTCTGTGTTAGTTTTTCAAATGACTAAGCTGTCTCCAAATAAGTCGAAAGCAATGAAGTATAAGTATCAAGGCGTTTTTCCGATCACCTCAATTACCTCCAATATTGATGATATTCAGGATACGGAGATTGGCCATGTAGACATGGCTGAGTTCGTGGAAAGGACTAAGTCTACTAACCCTAGTTCTGTGATGAAGAAGATTGTTGATAGCAATATTCACTTGGAGTTATCTTTCCCGGTGGCAGCTCACAATACAGAGTTTGTTCTGCAATGTGCTTAGTTCTACAACAGAGATACTAGAGCAGTGGTGGATATGAATGGCAATGTGATCATCAGATTGGATCCGAAATTCATTGATAAAGTTTTCATGTGTCCTGCTGCTATAGAAGTTGTGAAACTGGCTTGGTACTTGCCATGCACCTGTAGAGTCAAGGAAAAAAGACTAGGTGTAAGGTTCAAGGAGTAAGAGCAAAAGGCGAGAAAAGAGGCTTTATTCCCAAGCAAGCGAAATAAATTGAGTTAACTTATGCATGTGGGACTAAATTTCATGAAGCCTAGTGCATTGGAAGGAAGGAATAAGAGCATTCTAGGTGAAAAAAAAGACCTGTCTTTTGGTTGCACAAACCTGTCCTTGGAGGATGAACTTCTGATTTTTCAAATAGATTTCTGATTTTATGAGGGATTTTCTGGTTTTCTAATGAACTTCTGAATTTTGTGCAGAAACTTGTGGTTCTCTAATAGATTTGTACCAAGAAATCTGCCCTTCAACTTCAGCAATTTCAACCTTTCATGAAGAATTTGGTCCTGGAATGATGAATTCTGCTCTTGGAATGCAGAAATCTGCTTTAATCCTACAAAAATTGCTACTCCTATGAAGGACTTCACCTTGGAAATGGTAAAATCTGCTATCCCTTGATGAAATTCGCCCTTCAAATGATGAAATCTGCTATTTTAGTGATGAAATCTGTTATTTTTCACTAACTTCTGCTTTGGATTTGAGTTTTGGATTGGTTTTGAAATGAGCTTGGGCGCCCTCCTTATATAGGCGTCCAAGCTTCTCTCCACACGACCGACTGGGCTTGGACGACCTCATTTTTGTCTTTACCCCTTTTTTATCTCTAACCACCATAAAAATACTCTCCTGGCTGACCTAACCACTAATCTGGCCAACTTGAAATTTTGGCATTTTCCTCCAGGTAGTGACGCATTTTCTGGGTGGTCGAGGATTCTTGATGGTCAGGGAATCATTAACCTTAATTCCAGATGGTTTTGGATTTTGCACCTATCCTCGTTGCATTTTTCACTTGGTTCTGGATTATTACTTGTCCTGGAGAAATTCCTTGACTTGGGCGCATTTTCCACTCCCTCAGGGAATTTCCCTATCCTTGGCGCATTTTGAAGGGGGTTCTGGAATTCCTTGTCGCTAAGGAATCCTTGGCGCAAATTCCAGAGGGTCAGGGATTTTGCGCCTGAGGAGTCAAAGCTTTTAAGGACATATTGGATTCTTCTATTATTTTGACAAGTATTTTCACAATTTTGACAAGGAAACCTTCATTTGTCTTTAGAACTTCATGCTATGATGCGCATTTTTCCTGACCTCAGGGAATCCATTAACCTGAGCGCATTCCTCAGTGGCATGGAATTTGGAATGTGGAGGAATCCTTTCCAGGAGTCAGGCGCATTTCTCATAGTGTCAAGGAATCTTCCCTCTGAGCGCAAATTCCACCCTGTTCAGGAATCCACTATCCAAAGCGCAAGTTCCAGAGTGTCAAGGATTTCTGACCTATGGCGCACATTTCACTCCCAACTGGAATCTTCATCCTAAGCGCATCTTCCAGTCCGTTCAAGAACTCCAGTATCTGGAACAAGGTCACAACTTTCTCAATGGCGTGGAATCTTTTACTTGGGAATGATTTTTTGAATTCATTGTTGAAATTTCACTAAGTCCTAGAATCTTCACTTGTGGAATTCCCTCCGGGAATTCCTCCAGACAGAAAGTCGCATTTTCTAGGGTTTTGGACCTCTGGTGCAGATACCAGTGGGTCAGGGAAGGATTATCTAGAGCTCAAATTCCAGAGGGCTCAGGAATTCCTCCCTCTGGCACAAATTCTAGTCTGAACTGGAATCCACCTCCTGAAGCGCATTTTCCAGCCTGCACTGGAATCTAGCATCTAGGTCGCATATTTCAGTTTGAACTGGAATCATTCCTCTAGGTGAACTTCCTTCTGGAGCGTGGGTCTTGGAATGACTCTTGGATTCATCGCTTGAAATTTTACTAAGTCTTGGAACCTTTCTTATTGAATTTCCTCCGAATCATGGCCTTGGGAGCTTTTGGGATGGACCCTGGGGCGGGGTCCAAAGCAGATACCCTCTGGATTGAGCCCATCAGAATAGGATAGTTTGTTCGGAACGGGGCTTCATGCCGAGAGTAAGAGGGTGAGAGGGTTCATATCCTTTGAAAAGATGGATCCCCGCCATGGACTGGCTAAGTCTGCCTAAGGACGGCCTTTTAGGGTTTCAACATATGCAGGAGGAAATCCTTCACCTTCATTGCCTCGAGCACCCTGAGAGCTAGCTTATTGGAACCTCATTCTTGATCAAAATGGAAACCGAGCAGAAACTTCAGAAACAGAGCAAAAACTCGAGCCGGGCCAAAAGAGAGGGGGACCCCATTTGCAATGGGGGTGATGTTGTAAAGAGGTCACAACAGAAGGATGGACCAATTTGCAAAAACAATTCCAGCCAAACAGGTCATATCATTCATTTTTTGGTTACTGCTATTCTTGCTACAAATTCGGTCACAAAGCTATAACAAGTTTCATGAAAAGAAAATTAACTCTAGTGGACCTGAAAATAGAGTGTTTCAAATGCAATAATCTTGGGCATACAGCAAGGCATTGCAGAACTATTTTTCCAAGTACAACTCAAAAGGATGAAACTCAACCCAAAACACATGGGGAGAGTATGAAAGTTTGGAAACAGAAAAGAAAAGAAGAAAAAGAAAGAGCTATGCTTGTTCAAACAGCATTTCATGTGCAAAATGAAGATCATTGGTACATTGATAGTGGTTGTTCAAACCACATGACCGGTGATAAGAATAAGTTTATCCATCTACAAAAGATAGATGGAGGATTAGTAAGGCTTGGAGACAACACAACAACAAAGATTGCAGGAAGAGGAACCTTGAGTCTAGACAATGGGAAAACAAAGACAAGCAATGTTCTATATGTTGAAGGCCTAAAACACAACTTACTAAGTGTAAGCCAAATGTGCAAACAAGGTCATACCTTAATCTTTCATCAAGATGGTTGTGAAATTAGAAAGAATGGAAGACATATTGCAGATGCAAATAAAGTTGAAGATAAGTTGTATGTTATAAGGGAGACAAGAGGTCAAAAATGCCATATAAGCCAAGAAGATGAAAGTTGGTTGTGGCATAGAGGAATGGGACATATGAACTTTGACAACTTGGTTAAGATAAGCAAGAAGGAAGCTGTAAGAGACAAGCCCAAAATTTGCAAACCAAGTAATATTATTTGCAAACATTGCCAACTAGGGAAGCAAACAAGGGTATCTTTCAAGACAAAGGAGTATTCATCATCAAGGCCATTAGAACTTGTTCACACAGACCTATGTGGACCCACTAGAACAAAAAGCCTACAAGGTGAGATTTACTTTATGCTTCTTATTGATGACTTTTCTAGGTGACTTGGGTAATCTTCTTAAAAGAAAAATCAGAAGCTTTTGACAAATTCAAGAAATTCAAGGCACTAGTTGAAAATGAAACAAGTCTTAAGATAAAGTGTTTGAGATCTGATCGAGGGGGAGAATTCACCTCAAATGAATTCATAGAATATTGTGAACAACATGGAATTAAGAGACAATATTCAGCTGCTAGAACACCACAACAAAATGGGGTTGTGGAAAGGAAAAATAGAACAGTCCAAGAAATGGCAAGAACTATGTTAAATGAAGCCAAACTACCTGACTCATTTTGGATAGAAGCGGTTCTTACATCAGTCTACATTTTGAACAAAGGACAACTTAGAGGAAATATGGATAAAACTCCATATGAACTATGGAAAGGAAGACCTAGAACAGTCAAGTACTTCAAGGTTTTTGGAAGTGCTACATAAAGAGGGATGATGAAAATTTGGGAAAATTTGATTCCCGCTCTGATGAAGGAATATTTTTGGGTTACTCCTTAAAAAGCAAAGCCTATCGTTGTTACAACAGAAGATTGAAGAAAATTGTTGAAAGCACAAATGTAATGGTTGATGAGGAAATTTACTACAAAATTAAGGCACCCAAATTTGACTATCAAGAAAAAGGGTGTTGGGATGAACAAAAAGAAGAGGTTGAAGAGAATAATGAAGAAAAAAGTATAGAAACTCCACAAAAAACTCCTACAAAAACACCAAAGACACCATCCAAATTTGTGCAAAGAAATCATCCTGAAGAATTGATTCTTGATGATAGATTTAGATCTACAAGAAGAATGGTGAATTACCAAGAAAATTGTGACTTTGCACTACTATCTAGCTTTGAGCCCAAAACCTTCCAAGAAGCAAGTAAAGATAAAAGCTGGATTGAGGCAATGAATGAAGAGTTGGACCAAATTGAGAAGAACGACACTTGGGAACTTGTCCCAAGACCAAAAGACAAAAATATAATTGGTACCAAATGGGTTTTTAGGAACAAACTCAATGAAGATGGTCAAGTTGTAAGAAACAAAGCAAGGCTAGTTTGCAAAGGCTATGCTCAAGTTGAAGGTGTGGACTTTGAAGAGACATTTGCACCAGTTGCAAGAATGGCAACAATCAGGATGTTCTTAGCCTATGCAAGTCATAAAAACTTCAAAGTATACCAAATGGATGTAAAATTTTCCTTTCTAAATGGAGATTTAGAGGAAGAAGTCTATTTTGAGCAGCCAAAAGGATTTCTACTATCAAAAAACAAGGATTATGTTTGCAGGTTGAAGAAAGCACTCTATGGCTTGAAACAAGCCCCAAGAGCTTGGTATGCCAAGCTTGATAAATATCTTCAACAACAAGGTTTCAAAAGAGGAGTGGCTGATAGTAACTTGTATATCAAAACTCTAGGAGAAGACCAATTGATAGTAGTTGTATATGTGGATGATATTATTTTTGGAGGTAAGAATAATAACATGTGTCAAGAGTTTGCTATGATGATGCAAAAGGAGTTTGAAATGTCAATGTTGGGAGAACTATCTTTCTTCCTTGGTTTACAATTCTCACAATCAAACAAAGGAATCTTCATCATTTACAAGGACAAGATCTACTTAGTGCCAAGTTCAGAGATGAAGCAGAGAGGGTTTTGAGAGCATTCCATGACTTGCCTATGGCTGGACATCCTGGTTACTTCAAAACATACAGGCAAGTTAGAGAGCGTTTCACTTGGAAAGGCCTCAAAGCTGAAGTGTTGAGATATGTGAGAGAGTGCCCGACATTGTAGCAGAATAAGCAGGAGCACTCTTTCCAAGTGGACTACTGCAGCCCCTGCCCATTCCTAAGAGGAAGTGGGATAGTATTTCTATGGACTTGATCACAGGGTTACCTAAAGTCCAGGGTCGAGATTGCATTTTTGTGGTAGTAAACAGATTGATGAAGTATGCACACTTCTTTGCCATTCCTACCACCTACACTGTAGCTCAGGTTGCAGAATTATTTTTCAGAGAGGTATTCCATCTTCATGGGTTGCCATGGAGTATTGTGAGTGATAGAGACAGCAAGTTCCTAAGTAATTTTTGGCAGGAGCTCTTGAAGTTGACAGGGACAGAGCTCACCCCCAACACGAGCTACCGCCACAAACAGATGGACAGACAGAGATTGTCAATAAATGGGTGGAAGGATACCTCCGTAATTATGTAGCAGGGTAGCAAAAGACATGGATTAAGTGGCTTCACATAGGTGAGTATTGCTATAATTCCACTTATCACATGTCTATCCAGATGTCACCCTTCATGGCTTTATATGGGTATGAGGCACCGAGCTTTGTGGATTTATTGTTTGGTGATAGTAGAGTGCCTAAGGCCAAAGACTTTCTACAGGAGAGTCAGGATATCGTGAGGTCTTCGAAGGAGAATATACAAAAGGCTCAAAATCAACAGAACTAGTATGCAGATCAGCATAGGACTGAGCGATCATTTGAGGTAGGTGACATAGTATATTTGATACTGCAGCCCTACAGGCAATCCACTCTCAAGAAAAGTGGAGCAGAGAATCTTAAGCCACACTATTATGGACCTTTCAAGATCTCCAAGTGAGTTGGAGAAGTGGCTTATGAGTTAGAGTTGCCAGCAGGAAGCAGGGTACACAATGTGTTTCATGTATCTCGCCTCAAGAAGGTGTTGGGGCATAATGTGACACCTTCAGCAGAGTTACCTCCTCTTGATGAAGAAGGGAAATTGATTTTGGTACCCGAGCCTATAATCGATACCAGGGAACGCACTTTGAGGAGGACTATCAGAGAGTATCTGGTAAAATGGAAAAACCTGTTGATTGAGGATGCTACTTGGGAGAACGAGCAAATATTGGAGCATCCTGATCTAAGATTGCTTGAGGCAAGCAATCTTAGGGAGGGTGGACTGTAATTTCCCCTTTCTAGCTACAATGTTAGTCTATCATTGGGTTCCCGTAGACTGACAATTTGGTTAGGGAACCATGGTTGGTTTGGCCTTGGATGGGCTATTCAGTGGTATAGAGGTGCTTTGAGTCCAGTGGTTCTAGTTGGCATTCTTAGAGTTGGCTTTGATGGCTTATGGACCATACTTTCTATTTATAGTAAGTTCGGGGTTGGCGTCATTTCGAGAATTTCAGAGTGGGATTATATTCGTCTCGTCAAAACCTTTCCGGCGAGCTAAAGATCACTGAATTCCGATATCATCTTGTCAGTTATTTTAAAGTCTATAAGTTGAATTAATATATTTAATTGGGACTTTAGTGTTATGTTGTAAAGTGACTTTATGGAATAAAAATCAAATGTCACTTTTATGACTTGGGCACCCATCTCTAGGAGGATGAATAAAGTGTTTTAAAATATAATATTCCCTCCTAAAAGCCAACGCCCTCATGGGAAGGAAATAAAAGAAGAAAAAGCAAAGTCATTTGTATGCTTGAATATATGATATTGTGATTTTTTGCCCTGCTAGGGTTTCTGTGAGAAGGGTTTGGAAAGGATTCGAACCAGAGGCTATTGGGAATGAAAACTCCCTCTAGTAACAGCATTCTATAGGCGTGAAAGACGGCACAAAGGTGCTAGATTGGCAAATACACATAGTGTTTACATCCGGAGCTTCAATGGAGTTTGATTGATGAGATTTGTGGAGCTTATTGCTTATTTCATTTGCAGATTTTGATGTTCATTTGATAACAATGGAGTGAGGACAGATTTTGGTGATATTGTGGGAGGATTTGAAGGCTGTTTTATATTTTCCTAGCTGGTCGTACTATACAACTACCTGGCCGTACCATTCATGGTGGTTTATACTGATTTTTGGGGCAGTTTTGGGGCTTATTCCTAGGCGTATGGAGGTGAAATAAATGTGCAGAAACTAATGAAGTATTGCAGGCTCATTTCAGTCAGTTTGTGGTGATAGTTTCATGCCCAGGCCGTACCCATTGTGCTCGAGGTGACTTTGGGACTGCAGAGACTCATTCTTCCTTTTGCATTGCTTCAATCAGCCCATATTGAGACGTCTAGGGCTTCTATGATTGATGTAATCTCCTGCAAGTACAATACAAACATTTCTTGGTGATTCGGAGCTATTCTGTAATACCCAATTGCTGGCCCAGTCCGAGCATATGTATGAAGCTGTAAATCTGAATATGGGTATGTGATGGTAATTGATATTTGGCTATTCTATGATCTGGGTAGTTGTTAGTTTGTTCATATTCATTGTACTTTTTCTGGGTTTGAAATATATGCTCAATATTGTATTGTTCCGACCATAATTGAAAAACTCACCAAAAGCAAAAACCCGCCAAGCTTGAAAAATTCGTCTCGGCAAAAACTCGGCAACTTAAAAAACTGTTTAAATTTCATTAAAAACACATTTTTTTTGCAAAATTCAATGATTAGATGCATCCAACAAGTCAATAAATGAGAAACAAGCTGAGTCTAGTTGTATTTGATTGATTTCAAAGTAAATTGGATACAAAATGGCATCCTCATGAGGAATGCGCTGATACTGATAGTCTGAAACAAAATGGAAATAGCAAATTGTTTTTGTAAAACTGAAACTGAAAGTAAATACTAAATACTACATCTTCCTCTTCCCCTTCCCCTTCCCAAGTCTACTGAAAACTAGGGGAGTGGTAGAACTAGGTCTAGTCCTAGGAATTTGCTGTGGCTCCTCCCTCCTCGGCATGACAAACCGTGGCTCAACCTCCATCCTGGATGTAGATGCTGGTAGTGGTCCTGGTGGCAATGTCTCCTGACTCTCCAAATACTCGCCAAATACTCGCCGAATTTTGAAAAACTCGCCAAATACTCGCCGAATATAGATGCATGACTTACCAAATACTCACCGAGTTTTGAAAAACTCGCGAGTTTTTTCAAGCGACGAGTTTTTCAAGCAAAAACTCGCAAAAAAAAAAACAAGAGTTTTTCTGAAAAACTCGCGAGTCCGCAGAGAAGACTCGGCCGGCGGGAAAAAGTGATTTCGGCGGCGTTTAAAGGTTCTTTTTGACTCATTTTTGGTCATTCTACTTGCTCCAAACTAGAAAAAAACTCCTCCAAACCATTTTACACCTATTTGCAGCAATTTGGCATCGATCGAACAAGATTTTGAGGCGGATTCGAATCAAATTTGAAAGGCAAATCAGATTTCCAGGTAGGTTTTTGTTTTTTTTTCTTTCTCTTTCTTTTTTTGAAATTTTTTCTTCATTTTCGAAGCATCTAAGTTTAAAAAACATCATGAATGTAGTATAAATGGATTTGTATTGATCCAAACAAGATTTATATTCATAAAAACAAGATTCATCACTATTTTGTTTGCATTTTTTCTGATTTTTTCATTTTTTTCACATTTTTTTCATTTTTTTTCATTTTTCTTCGTTCTTCTTATTTCAATCCAATTTTTTTTTGTTTAAGTCTTAGATTAGTTTGCATTTTTAGTAATTTAGAGTAATTTGTTTATTTCTTCATTGTTTTCATATTTTTTCCAAACCCTAGTTAATTTTTTTTTTTGTTGAATCCATGTTTTTTTAGAACAAAATGTTTAACTTTAGAATTTTACGTTAGTTTAAATTTAATCTATCAAGTAGAAATCTAATTTAGGTTGTTTTTTAATTTTCTATTAAAAAACTAACAACTTGTGCTTTCTCTTTGTATGTGCAGGTTAATTTATAATGGCAGATAGAGATGCTTCTATATCCGGTTCAGCCTCAGGCCCTGTTGCATCATCATCATTTGTAGGCAAACGTCCTCCAGGAGCTAGAGATCCTGCATGGAAATATGCCTATCTAGGACCGTACCCTGGCTCAGTTTTTTGCATCAAATGCGAAAATGTATACCGTGGAGGCATTAACCGCCTCAAATAGCATCTTGCAGGCATCAGTCGTCGTGATGCTAAGGCCTGTACTGGAACCACAGAAGAAATAAAAAGACAAATGAATGCCATACTTGCAGCCGCAGAAGAAAGAAAATTACAAAGGGAGAAGGCAAAGGCAGCCATGCAAGCATCCATAGCTTCTTCTCAAGGTGCTCCAGTCAACCTTGAGTCGGATGATGATGCACTTCAGGGCATAGTGGGCTCTCTTCGTGGTCCACGTAACCTAAGGCAACCCACCACCACTGTGAGCCCTTCCTCTACTTCCAGTAGAGCACCAGGATCAGCACCTACACGCACAGTAGATAGTTTTTTTGTGCCTAGAAACACACCTGGATCACAAACTTCCTTAGAGGCAACTGGGTGGAATAAGGAGGTGCATGAGCACGCATACATTGCTTGTGCCGATTTTTGGTATTTCAACAACATCCCTTTCAATGTCGCAAATTCTCCTTACTCGCATAATTTGGTTACTGCACTGACGGTTGCAGGAAAAGGCTTCAAGGCACCTTCTCGCACAGAATTGAGTGGGAGGTTAGTTAATTTAATCTTTTACGTTTTAAGTTTTTGATAAATTTATGTTCTTTAATTCATAGAAATTTATGATGAATTTAAGCTATTTTTTGTTTACAAACAAAATTTTTGTACTTAATTTCACTTTGTACTTGTAGGTTGCTTACAAATGCAAAAGATAGGGCAAGGGCAGTGGTGGAAGACCAAAGAAATGAATGGAAAAAATATGGCTGCTCTATTCTTTCCAATGGGTGGACGGATGGTAAAAACCGCACCATCATTAATTTTTTGGTAGCTTGCAAGAATGAAGTGGTGTTCTTGAAATCAGTGGATGCCTCCAACATAGTGAAAAATGCAGAAAATTTGGCTAAAATGTTGGAGCAAGTTTGCATGGAGGTTGGGATTGAAAATCTTGTGCAAATAATTACTGACAATGCAGCAGCATATATGGCAGCTGGTAGAATCCTCCAAGAGAGACACCACACAATTTTTTGGACACCTTGTGCAGCACATGTCCTTGACCTTCTTTTGGAGGACATAGGCAAGCTTGATTGGGTCACACCGATTGTAGAGGATGCAAGGAGGATCACAAAATTTATCTACAATCACCCTTGGGTTCTTAACATGATGAGGGATTACACCCAAGGGCAAGAGTTGGTGAGATCCGGTGTGACAAGGTTTGCAACGGTTTTCTTAACGTTGCAAAGCATTCTTGGTGCATTGGGGGCTTTGAAACAAATGTTTGTGTGCCCAAAATGGACAGAATCATCTTATGCGAAGAAGCCAAAAGGAGACAAGGTTGCATGCATTATCTTTGACAAAGTATTTGTAGAAAGAGCTACAGAGATTGTGAAGGTAACTTCAAAACTTCGAATTTAAATTCAAATTGAATATTTATTTATTTTAATGTCTTTCATTGTAAATTAGTACCTTTAATCTTTTTGCATTTTTATATTGTAGGTGTCGGAGCCCTTGGTTAGAGTCCTCCGCTTGGCAGATCGGGATAAAACCCCAATGGGGTATCTTTATGAGGCCATGGATAGGGCCAAGGAAGCTATTAAAACTTATTATAAGGGGGACAACCTCAAATTTGATCCCATATGGGAGATTATTGATAGGAGGTGGAACAATCAACTCCACCAACCCATCCATGCAGCAGGGTACTTTTTGAACCCCCGTTTCTTCCATTCAGGCACCTTCTCAGATCCTACTGGAGAGGTTATGGAGGGGCTCACTTCTTGCATTCAGAGAATGACACCCCAGGCTGAGGTGGCAAACCTCATTGTTGATGAATTGCAAGCTTATAGGGAAAGAAGGGGTAGGCTCTTTTCTTCAGACCTGGCTACACGAGCAATAAACAATCAGTCACCAGGTATAAAATTTCAAATTTACAAGTTACAAACTTACAAGTTACAACTATTGATAATTTGATATTTAATATGTTTTGAACTTTTCACTTTCCTAAGTTTCTAACTCTTCAATATTTTTTTTGCAGAGGTTTGGTGGACAAATTGGGGTGGAAATACCCCAAATCTCCAGAGATTTGCCCTCTGTGTCTTATGCCAACCATGTAGTTCATCCAATTGTGAGCGCAACTGGAGCTTATTTCAGGCCATCCACACAAAGAAGAGGAACAAGCTAGCTTAGAAACGCCTCAATGACCTTGTCTATGTGCAATATAATCTTCGGCTGCGCACAAGAAGGGTAGAGGAAATATCAGATGATCCAATTGATCTGGATGAGATAGATCCTTACAGTGATTGGACAGGGCAGGATGAGCAGCCTTCATTGTTTTCTGAGGATGAGATCTATGATTTGGAGAGAGGCAATGGAGGAGGGGGCTGCCGCTGAAATCGATGGACTGGGATTCTCATTGGATGACATTGAGGATGAGGAGGATGAGGAGGATGAGGAGAGTCAGGAGACATTGCCACCAGGACCACTACCAGCATCTACATCCAGGATGGAGGTTGAGCCACGGTTTGTCATGCCGAGGAGGGAGGAGCCACAGCAGATTCCTAGGACTAGACCTAGTTCTACCACTCCCCTAGTTTTCAGTAGACTTGGGAAGGGGAAGGGGAAGAGGAAGATGTAGTATTTAGTATTTACTTTCAGTTTCAGTTTTACAGAAACAATTTGCTATTTCCATTTTGTTTCAGACTATCAGTATCAGCGCATTCCTCATGAGGATGCCATTTTGTATCCAATTTACTTTGAAATCAATCAAATACAACTAGACTCAGCTTGTTTCTCATTTATTGACTTGTTGGATGCATCTAATCATTGAATTTTGCAAAAAAATGTGTTTTTAATGAAATTTAAACAATTTTTTAAGTTGCCGAGTTTTTTGCCGAGTTTTTGCCGAGTCGAATTTTTCAGGCTTGGCGGGTTTTTGCTTTTGGCGAGTTTTTCAACTATGGAACTTCCGACAACACACATTGCAAGAAAACTGAAATCCCTTCTGCATCTTCTCTCTAGTCTGAAAGAACACTCTAAAAAATAAAAATAACACTCAAAAGATTTTAAAAAGAACCAACAGGTGCGGCACATTACATACATCACGGCAAGAACATGGATCCAAAAGTTGGATATCTCCTTCACATTGAGCCCTATGTTTGAGAAAGATGCTATATAACTTGCCACACTTGACTTGGAGGGATATGCGTTAGATTGGTGGTACAATGGTATGGTAACTCAAGGACATAGCCATGTTATCACTTATGTTGATTTTTCACAGAGGCTAATTGATAGGTTTGATGAGACAAATCCTGAGCAATTCTTCAAAGAATTAGCTCTACTCAAGCAAAACGATTCAATTGTAATGTCCCCTTTATGTCCTTAGCTGAGCCGACTTCGCCTAAGCTAAATTGAAGTTAAGTTGAGCCAATTTTGAAAAGTACTTTATAAAGTGACTTTATAACAACTTGGAGAAAGGAAAGTCAGTTAAGTATAGCAAAAGTGACTTGGAGAAAGGAAAATCAGTTAAGTGAAACTTGGCGAAAGGAAAGCCACTTTATAAAAAGGAAACGTAAAATATAATAAAATGACAACTAAAATATTATTTAATTTGACAAGTGGGCCGACCTATTTGAAGGAGAAAAGTGAATTAAAAAATAATATTTTATTTACACATGGTGGCGCACCTCTTGTGGACTTCAAAATTATATCAAATTGGGCAAAAGAGGTCGATCCTCTTGGAGGCTTTAAAAGGTGGTGTTTGGAGGTTCATTTCATCATATTGTATTGTCATTTTGCATATTGGATATTTTCCTTTGAGCTGCAACAACAGGGTCAGCCATTTCTAAGGACGAAAACCCTTGGAAATTCGTGGATTGGACGAAAACCCAATGTCACTTGAGAGGTGAATCCATTCGGGGTTTGCTATAGAGCTTATTTGCAGGTTTTTGACATAGGTTGGAGCTTCAAAAATATATATTTTGCAGGTTTATACCAGCCATGGACGGCTAGGGTTTGAGGACCAAATTGATGAGATTTGTTCCAAATATCAATTTGGCTTGAGGCGATTTGGAGACAAGCTGGTCGCTAGAGTTTGATTTGTCATTATCATATATGGGAGGTCGAATCATGCAAGGAGGCTTCGGCTGGTCCAAGGAATGATCTAGGTGTGTCATATTGTATGCAGATCAAGGGTTATTTGATGTGGTTTGGTCATCTATTTGGCATCCATTATCGCCTAGGGTTAGGCACCATCATTTTGGAGGCATCCTTGGTCTAGCGCTACCATATTGAAGGGTTCGTGGATACTTTAATCATCATTTTGCATATCAGATTTCAGTCTTGTGTAAGGTGTTGTTATATCAAACTTCAATGCTCATAATCAATCATCCTTCATTGCTATTCAAAGCATATCTTTGTACATTTCAAGGAGACACAATATCGGGTATGCGGAACAAATTTAACTATTCGAATCTTTAATTTGAATAGGGTTTGTAATCACTGTCATAAGTGTATCAGACCTGTCATAAATTGTAATCAGACTTGTTATGGTGAAAATAAAGATATGATCGGTGTGGTATTTTGAAGTTTTATGAATGCAAAAGTTATGTGTTATGTTTCTACTATATTGGCATATGTATATCCTATGAGAACCATCACAAACAAGCATCAAAACAAGTATTAAACTCAGAAAATTAGAACTCAGTCACATTGCATGACAAGTGTTTGACAAAATGTCAAACCACTATAATCAAAAATTCAGGGAAAAAACTAGACAGGGTTCTTATAGTGGTATCAAAGCTTAGTATCCTGCCAGCGTGGAGGGTGAAAATCAGTTAGTTTAATGCACACAAGTGACAAGACAAACAGGTACATTGCTAAGGGAGCAAAGAAGACAATTTCAGTGGGCACAACCCTACCCTAAAGAGGACACTATATCAACTGCAATAGCTACAAGGCAACCACAAACAGGTTTTGGAACAGCTAGCACAATGGGAGATAGAAGAGATGGTAGTCCACCTAGAGATGAAAGAAATGTTGGTGACTTATTGAGGGATATGGCAAGAGGACAGCAGCAAATGACTAATGCCTTAATGCAGTTCCAACAACAACTGATGATAGCTATTGGGAAAATGACTCAAAATGTGGGAAACTTGAGAGTTACCCAGCTCATACAGGTGAAGGAAGTGTTGCAAGTACACCCAATATTGGCAGAACTCATGTTAGCACAAGTGATAGACCATTATAGTCTACATTCCTTCCAAGAGAAGAAGAGGAAGAAGTTGTAGAGGATGAAGAAGAGGCACCTTTGGCGGATGAGTTTATTGCCATGCATGATGAGTATAACTCTCTTCCAGCACGTATTAGAGATGATCTATCTTTCAACCAATTCATGAGCCAGCAAAAGGATAGAAGAAGAACAAAGGTTGAACAAAGGGCCTAGGAGGCAAGATTGGCAAGATAAAGAGTTTAAGCAAGTTTTGGGTAAAGTAACTCTTACCAACTTTGATGGCAGCGGTAAGAGTAGTGCACGAGCATATGATTGGTGGCATCATGGTTTGGTAACTCAAAACCATGCAATGATTCATTCCTATGAAGAATTTACAAACAAACTCATTGTTAGGTTTGATAGAAAAGATGTGGAGGTCTACTATAGGGAGTTGGCACATATAAAACAAAGTGATCATGTGGATACATACATCAATGAGTTTCAAAAGATCGTTGTTATGGTTCTTGATTTGCTCGAAATGTGAGTTGTGATGTTGTTTGTAGAAGGATTGAATGCAAACTTGAGAGGTATGGTAAAGGCTTTCAAGCCTAGCAAAATACAAGAAGCAATTCAAACAGCACTTGACTTAGAAACATCAGCTTCTACCAATCAGCCATATAAGAAGGGTTCTAAGCATGAAAAATCATATCAAAATTTACTTGAACAACCCAAGCCTACAAAGTTTGAAATACCACCAAAGATGGACCAAGAGCTAAAGAATAAACTAAGGAGGAAGAAACTTTGTTTTATCTTGCAAAGAACCATGGGAACCAAGACATAGGTGTCTTAGAAAAGGTAAAGTGCACTATATAGAGATTACTGATGATGTGGAACTAGACACTAGTTCGGAAAGTGAACATGGACAGCCAACACCACATATTGAGAGTGATGGTAACAAAGGGAATATGATCACTTATCTTTCAGGAGCTCCAAGGTATAATCCACTTCTATTCCAAGGCATCTTATTTGGGTGTAAGGTCATGGCACTTCTTGATAGTGGAGCTACTCATAACTACATTGATGAGAGTTTGGTGGTTAAGAGGGGATTGCATAGTGATGATTTTGAGGGATTTGATGTGACTACACCAGGTGGTTTAATTATTCCATGCAAGAAGAAAATCAGCAAGCTTAGTATCCTCTTTGGTGAGTATACACTTTGTGATGACTTCTATGTTCTTGACTTTGAAAGATAATGATATTGCTCATGGGATGCAATGGTTACATTTACTTCATACAGTCATTCAAGACTTACAAACCATGGAGTTGAGTTTCCAACATGAAGGCAAGCAAGTTACAATGAAAGCACTCAAGCACACAATGCCACACCAAATTACAGCCAAGAGTATGAGTCATGGACAAAGAAACACTTCATTTTGATCATTCACAAGTACTTTCTATGCAAAAAGAGGACATTTATGTAGATTTTTCAGTGTTTATCAACATGGGGCAGCAAAAGCAAGATGGGGAATCACAGAATTTTAGGAAGTTTGTTGAATACATGTGGAGGATTGTAGCACTTGTAGCAAGAAGGTTGCATAAACTCTCTTTTGCAAACCTTGTGCAGCATAGCATATCACATGAGAACTCATATCAAAGTCCTAGATTAATTTGGGATCCGGGAATTGGTTGGAGTGTTTGGGCCTAATGCAGATTTGTCTCATTCGATTGCTTGAGGACAAGCAATCTCGGGGTGGGAGGACTTGTAATCTCCCCTTTTTGTCCTCCTTAGCTGAGCTGACTTCACCTAAGCTAAATTGAAGTTAAGTTGAGCCAATTTTGAAAAGTACTTTATAAAGTGACTTTATAACAACTTGGAGAAAGGAAAGTCAGTTAAGTGTAGCAAAAGTGACTTGGAGAAAGTAAAATCAGTTAAGTGAAACTTGGAAGAAGGAAAGTCACTTTATAAAAAGGAAAAGTAAAACATAATAAAATGACAAATAAAATATTATTTAATTTGACAAGTGGGCCGACCCATTTGAAGGAAAAAAGTGAATTAAACAATAATATTTTATTTGCACATTGGCGCACCTCTTGTGGACTTCAAAATTATATCAAATTGGGCAAAAGCTATGTTACCGGATTTGCAGGTCGCCCGGCCAGATTCGGGTCCGGTTCACACTAGGTTCACAGTCCGGTCCGTCTGTGGGTCCGGACAGGGTCCGGCCATAGAAGACTGGGTCCGTCCCGAACGAACCCGAGCGATACGGGTGCGAACCCAAGCCTTAAAACGGCTCATCGAAGCCGCACACCACCGACCAAACCACGCCCACCAATGCTTCGATGCGTTGCACCACCACAAAACGACACTCGTTGCCTGAAACCACATGCGAACGGTAGTGCTCCACAACTTCTCTCAGCCTCCTGTATTCTCCTTCCTCCTCTGCGCTTTGCCGCCGAACTGCAAAGTCCGGCGATCTCCAAACTTCTTGCGATGCTTGCTGTGCATACATCATTTCCGCCCTGCAAAAATCTCATTGCTCAAAACCATAAAACTCCATTGTTCGTGTAGGCACGAGAGAATCCATCGACACCGATAGGAACAACTGACGAGTTTAATTCCAGCGTGAATTTTTTTAGGCGTGAGACAATTCTGAGCACTATAATGCTCACATATAAAAGCCTATCGGCTAATTATTTCAATGATTCTTTTATTTGTAATTAATGTTAAACTTAATATATTTATATATTAGTAATATATTATTATATTTTAATTTATATTATATTATCAATATTTTATATATTATAATTCTTATATTTTTTTTTTTTTTTTTTTTTTTTTTAAAATGCGCCTGGTAAACTTTTTAACGTGACCGGCAACGCTGGTGCGACACGCCCTCCGGCTCCACGCGAATGCTTTTGCCCGGAGCAATGAACCGGTGAGGCCACAACTGGGGGACCTCATCCCCTAGGAAGAACACTTCAAACCCACGAGCTCATTGGCCCAGCGAAGGCGTAAAGCCTTGCGAGCTCGTTGGCCCAGCGGGGGTTTGAACTCTGGTGGCCGCCACTACATCCTGAGCGACTTAACCACCGAACCATGCCATCATCGGCATATAATTCTTATATTATAAATATTATAATAAATATATAATATTTATATATTATAATATTTATAATGTAATATTTATAAATATAAATATTTATAATAATATACATATTACATTATAAATATTTATAATAAATATTAGATTATTAATAATTTAATATTATATTATATATATATTGTATGAACGAACCCAAAAATGAACCCAACCCCCAAAAAAATTTTGGCCAAACCCAGGAACCGAACCCACGAACGCGAACCCGAACCGGCATAAGAGGTCGATCCTCTTGGAGGCTTTAAAAGGAGGTGTTTGGAGGTTCATTTCATCATATTGTATTGTCATTTTGCATATTGGATACTTTCCTTTGAGCTGCAACAATAGGTTCAGCCATTTCTAAGGACAAAAACCCTTGGAAATTTGTGGATTGGACGAAAACCCAATGCCACTTGAGAGATGAATCCATTCAGGGTTTGCTATAGAGTTTCTTTGCAAGTTTTTGACATAGATTGGAGCTTCAAAGATATATATTTTGTAGGTTTATACCAGCGATGGACGGCTAGGATTTGAGGACCAAATTGATGAGATTTGTTCCAAATATCAATTTGGCTTGAGGTGATTTGGAGACAAGCTGGTCGCTAGGGTTTGATTTGTCATTATCATATATGGCGGGTCGAATCATGCAAGAAGGCTTCGGCTGGTCCAAGGAATGATCTAGGCGCATCATATTGTATGCAGATCAAGGGTTATTTGAGGTGGTTTGGTCATCTATTTGGCATCCATTATCACCTAGGGTTAGGCACCATCATTTTGGAGGCATCCTTGGTCTAGCGCTACCATATTGGAGGGTTTGTGGATACTTTAATCATCATTTTGCATATCAGATTTCAGTCTTGTGTAAGCTGCTGTTATATCAGACTTCAGTGTTCATAATCAGTCATCCTTCATTGCTATTCAAAGCATATCTTTGTACATTTCAAGGAGACACAATATTGGGTATGGGGAACAAGTTTAACTATTCAAATCTTTAGTTTGAATAGGGTTTGTAATCGCTGTCATAAGTGTATTAGACCTGTCATAAATTGTAATCAAACTTGTTATGATGAAAATAAAGATTTGATCAGTGTGGTATTTTCATGTTTTATGAATGCAAAAGTTATGTGTTATGTTTCTACTATATTGGCATATGTATATCCTATGAAAACCATCACAAATAAGCATCAAAATAAGTATTAAACTCAGAAAATCAGAACTCAGTCACATTGCATGATAAGTGTTTGACAAAATGTCAAACCACTAAAATCAGAAATTCAGGGCAGAACTAGACAGGGTTCTTACATTAGTGGACACCTACATTTCAGAGTTTCAGAAGCTTGCAGTATTAGTTCCGGATATGGCGGAGACTAGATTGACATATCTATTCATTGAGGGACTAGAGGAGCCACTTCACGGATGGGTGAAAGCCCTAAATCCACCTTCTTTGAGAGAAGCCATCAAGAGGGCTAGAGGGATGAAGTTTTCAGCACCTTCTAAGCCTAAGTTTTAGGGCAAAGCACACTACATTGAGGTCATGTCCGATGTAGATGATGATGAGGTCCAAGACACAGCTACTTCAGGGAGTAATGATGAGGAGCAACCATTGGAGCTTGGTGCTATAGTAGAGGATACAGTACAAGGTACTATTGCTACTCTATCAGGAGTCCCCAAGTACAATCCTTTTAGAGTAAAAAGAGTCCTAAAGGGACAAAAGGTTGCATGTTTGGTTGATAGCGGGGCCACTCATAACTTCATTGATGCGGGGTTGGTGGCGAGGAGATGATTGCATGCAGAGGAGTTCACGAGTTTCAGTGTGATGGTTGCGGATGGTTTCCAGATGAGTTGCACGAAAAGAATTCCACAGTTGAGTATCCAAATGGGTGACCACACAATCAGTGATGATTTCTATGTAGTTGGCATTGGAGATACAGATGTGGTTTTGGGAATCCAATAGCTACGTTCTCATGGCAAATACACACAAGACTTCCAGAAGATGGAGTTGGAGTTCATGTCAGATGGGATGTAATGTCCCCTACTTAGCCCAGACAGTTAGATGAGGAGGTTAGCCTATTACCAAGTTCTCGTAGGCTAATGGCTTTGGTTAGGGAGCCTAATTGGTTCATATCACTAGGACTTACTATTTATAGTAAGTTAGGCAGGACAGTTCACAGGCAGTGTGGACTTACTTTCTATTTTTAGCATTGTCGGATTGGAGCACCTAGCACTTTGTTTGTGGTTAATATTCCCATCTTGGGCATTGGAGAGGAAGTGATTTAAAAGAAAAAGAAGAGCTCATTTTGCATTATTCACTCACTTGCAAATTTGATATTATCATGCATTACTTTGAAGCTTTGAGCTTTGAAGGTTTGTACTTGATTCTGTTGAGATGAAAACCTCTTCAGGATCACCTTCTTCGTGCTTGAGAGACAGCATCAGGAAGGTTTGGGGAAGTCTCATCCAGGGGCTTCAACTGGGCTTTAGTTTGATTCATTTTGGTGGAGATTTGGGTTGGAAATGGATACATCTTATATAGTTTTTATGGTGCAACTAAGAGAAGATTGATAGAGGGACAGATTCATGCATATTTGAGGGTACTTTAGTGGTTGATCTCCTCTTCTTGCTAGGCCGTACTATTCTCCTTGCAGGCCATACCTCATACAGTGTTGATTTGATGTGTTTTGGGGCTGTTTCTGAGCCTCTAATCTATGCATTGAGGATAGTAGAGGGACTGCAGAGATTTCAGGATAGATTGTAGGCTTATACAGGTGACTTGTTGTTGTACTCACCTTCAGCACAAGCCGTACACAGCTGATTTTGGGCGTGGGCTTTGGGGGTGTTCAAAGACTTCATTCAGAGTCCCATTTCCTTGTGATGGGATTGCCTATTGTCTCAAATGTTATTGCATCTCATTGTATGATGAGACTTTGTCATTTGTAGGAGTTTGGAGCAGATTTCTGATAGCCTATATTGTTGGTTCACCTTCAGCATATGTATGAAGTTGAGGGACTCAAAATGGGTATGTTATTGTAATTCATATTTATGCATAATACGAACTGGGTCTTTGTTATTTTGATCATAACTATCATAGTCTTTCTGGGTTCTCGTTATATGCTTTGTATTCTATGGTTTCAATGCAAAACAATACATGCAAAAACATCTATAAACCCTAAACCAAAAAACAGTTAGAAAACAAAAAAAAAACAAGCCATAAAACCCTAGCCGGAACAGTGCATATTACAGTGGTATCAAAGCGCACAGTATCTCGCCATCCTGTGTGGTTATTTGGAACAAGTAAAACAGGTGTTAAGTAATGCAACCAAGAACTCACCAATACTACCTCAGAAGGAACAGGTCACAACCAGATCTCGAGATTCCTCAACATATAGATCCTTTCGCAGGTGAAGGCACAATAGTAGTACCAGCAGAGGAAATGGGTGACCGAGACCGTGAAGAGCCTAGTACCCGAGAGATGTTGAACGATTTGTGTAGAGGACAGAGAGAGATGCAACAAAATTTCAATCAAATGATGCAAGTGATGACCAATCATTTTCTTGGGAACCCTGGTAATAATAATAACCATGACAGGAACAGGAACAATAACGGTGATAGGTACATGGGTGATAGGAACATGGGTTACAAGAACATCGGCGACAGGAACATTGGTGACAGGAACAATGGTGATAGATACAGATATAGGGATGATGAGGACAGGAGACATGAGGGCGAGGCATCGGTCATTAACAAAGGGGGCACACAGTATACAGCATATAACAGACCGGGGATACCCACCTTCACTCCTAGAAACAATGCACCTGAACCTGAGCCAACCCAGTTGGAGTTCCAAGATGTTATAGTCAGGGATTGGCAAGCATCCAGTGATGAGTTCAGAGCAGAGATATCATTTCGCGAGTATTTAGACTTGCGGATGAAACACAGGCCAAAGGGTGGTGTTGATGTGGTTTTTGTGACAACATTAGAATAAAACACTAGGTATTCTATCCTCTCTTGAGAAAAAGCATCTCAAACGCTGAACTATGTGATCGAGTGAGACTGCGCCAAGGTTCCTTGGATGTCAGGTCTTGACGTGCACAGGGATACACTCAATGGAATGATGTGATCTTGCTGATAATCACAAAGGGACTTACGTTGAATTACTCCTTCATGGACATGGAATTCACTCCTTACTCCTTTGATTTGTGACTGAATGGAACTCCTTCACAAAGGGGAAAACTTGGAATTTCCAAGTTCCACTCTTGAAAAGGCGTATGATTTGACGATGAAGCTCTTGAAAACTAATCCTAGTGAAGATCTAAAAAACAAAATGCAAAAGAAAGAAAAGGGTTCAGGAATCTAACTGATGCAAAAGCCAACTGCTGATTCATGGAAACTACAACCACACTCTGTTTCGTCATGAGGCAACAACTATGCAGAGATGGTGCAATCTTCTGGGGTGTTAATGACAATTTTCAGACTGCTTAACATAGAACATGGAAATGAAATATGCAAAGCAATCGAAGTTAAGCTTGAAATGAGTTCAGGCCAACCATACACTGTGATTTGCAAGCCACAAACCACAAATGGTATGAACTAGGAGTTTCAATCATGCACCAACAACAATGCTTTCCATCATTCTAACTAATGCAAATTGAAAGACAATAGAAATGAAACAATTTTGATCTTGGAGCTTATGATTTGCTTCAAAGAAATCAGAAAACCATGTCATAATCCAAAGAATACTACAAACACCAATTCACAATGTTCATATATTGATTTGGAAAATGCCTTTACAACAATCTTGCTAGTTCTTCAAAGTTTCTTGCTCCAGAAATGGAGTGCTACAGGAATGAACAACTAACTAGTTCTCTGCTCTGATGGAAGATGAAAGACAAGAGAATGGAAAAATGGAAGAAGGGGGAAGAGAGA
This sequence comes from Cunninghamia lanceolata, assembly GCA_027924645.1. Taxonomy (NCBI): domain Eukaryota; kingdom Viridiplantae; phylum Streptophyta; class Pinopsida; order Cupressales; family Cupressaceae; genus Cunninghamia; species Cunninghamia lanceolata. The sequence goes on from BSBN01001861.1 coordinate 183,518, forward strand.
GTTGAAATGAGGCATCCAAGCCTTTATATAGGCAGCCAAAAGTACAAAAGGGGGGGGAATCAGATTTCCTTGGAATCCACGCCAGAATTAGGTCACAGGAAACCCTAGGAAGGAGGTAGGTAAGACTGCCACCCTTCTGACGCATGAGAATGTGCTACCTGTCTTGGACGCCCACCTTGACTTGTCCTCTGAGTGAACTTTGGACTTGGAATTTTGTCCTTGACTTCTTGGATTGATCTTCCCATCTGGAACTGGAATCCTTGACGTGGAACTTGAAGTGTATCTTCCATCCTGTTATCCTTGATGCAAGCATTCTTTGTCATTTGAAATCTTTGAAAGGACTTCTGATCTTCCTTTATCCTTTATGCGAAGTCTCCCTGTCACTGAACTGGAATCCTTGATGTCACCTTCCTTGTATCATTGAGATGTCTGAATCTTTCTTTTCTTCTTGTGGAATTCACATGTAGTCTCCTTGTCTAGCGTTGGAACTCTTCGTATCCTCCTTGAAGGGTATGGATCAGTGTCGAGTATCCTCCTCATGGATAGTGATCCTCGTCTTGGATTCTTGCAAAACAAAGGAAACCTCGATTAGTCATGATGCACAAAATCCTTAAATGCAATGCAATACTTGTAATGTCCCCCACTTAGCTCATCACTCTGGGAGGTCAGGGTTAGCCTATCATAGGACTCCCGTAGGCTAACGGTAGTGTTCAGGGAGTCAGTTGAGGACTTACTATTTATAGTAAGTTGCGGCAGAGAAAGTTTCCATATTTAGCAGGGTAGTGCAGAGGCCGAGGCACGAGATTCGGGAGTCGAATCTTCTAGAGATATGTCGATTTAATATAAGTTAAATTAAAGATTTAACTTATTCATTTGGTGGTCACTTTAAGTTATGTTATAATTTAATGTTATAACCTTAAGTTATAACTTAAAGTTAAAATGTGTTGTGCCTAGGGAGGAGTGCCCATCCCATGAGGAAATAAGGGGTTGTTTTAAAATTAAAAATATTATAATTTCCTCTCTTTCTTGGGCGTTGCGTTTGAGGGAGTTATAAGGGCAAAAAGAAAGTTCATTTCTATATGCTTGCTTATGTGATTTTGCTCTGATATTGAGTTGCTCCAGCATTGGGGTTTTGAGCTTCATCCAGGAGTTCCATTTGTGCATTCAGGAAACACATTGTGATGGTTGTTTTAGCGTTGAATGAAGATATCTTCGAGACATTTTTGTTGCAGCGTTTAGGAGAGCTGATGGAGGACAGAAATACTGTTGATGGTCTGATTTTTATTGCTGCAGAGATTTCCAAGGCTGGCCGTACCCTCTCAGGCAGGTCATACACCTCCATAGGGCCGTACACTTTCTAGAGGGGCATTCACTTTCTTTGTGGGTTGTTTAATGTTTCTATTCCCATCGATTTGCTGCTGCAGAGAAGTCTGTATGATCAGAGGAGAGTTGGAGGACATTTTAAGGGGTTTTGTTTGCTGATTTAAGGCACCAGCTAGGCCGTACCTCTTGTAGAGTGACGTGGGCATTATGGGTACTCTTCATTCTTCTATGGCATCAACTTAGAGCTTCTTCCTTGGCATTTGGTGCATCTATTTGCTACTGCAGCCCCAGAAACAGTGTTAACATTCTTTGTAAGCAATTCCTAATGATATTTCATGGCAATATAGTGTTGGTGTATTTCGGCAATGAAGTCAAGTTGAAGTTCACCAAGTGGGTATTGCATTTTAATTAGTTTTAGTGCATTTTATGATCTGGGTTGTCTCTCATTTATGCAAATTAGTTGTATATTTTCTGGGTTTGTTTATCTACTTCATATTATGTACATGCAATGCAAAAAACACACATGCAAAACAACCCATAAACCCTAAACAACAGAAACCAAAAAATGCAAAAAAAAAAATTTAGTCAGTGCAAAACATATACAGAGGGGTGTATGTTACAGTGGTATCAGAGCGGAAAATTTTGCCATCCTGTGGGGTTAATATGACATGCGGTGAAAAATGAGACATGCGTTCGACAGACAGATATTCTTTTAGAAATACCAGGGCAAGGCAAGGAGCACAGGAAAGAGAAATACCACAGTTTGTAGAACCTGAGCAACCAGTACCCTTAGTAGATCCATTTGAGGAACAGATAGTGGTTGCAGCTACTGACGAAGATTCCTTAGTTTCACGCACAAACCCATTTTGAGGAGAGTTGCCACATCATTCAGAGTCTTCAGAGAAGATGGGTGACAGGGAAGTTGATGAGTCGAGTTTACGAGAGATTCTGAATACGCTCACCAGGAGCTCAGTAGCCCTAGAGAGGGAGTTGAGGGATTCCCGACAGGAGTTGAGGGACTCACAGGCAGAGATAGCACATGTCCTCGTGCAGCTGAGAGATGGAATCAATAACAGAGATAATCGTGACAGGAACAAGTACAATGGTGACAGAAACAGAAACAATGAGGGTGATAGGCATAGAAATAATGATGGTGACCAGCACAGGAACAATGACGGAGACAAGAACAGGCATAACGGGGGTGATAGACATAATGGCGACAGGAACCAAGGGGACAGGAATAACGGAGAAAGGAACCAGGGTGAGAGATACAGGTCTAGAGATGATGAGGATGAGGTCTTAGTGACTCATAGGAGGGCTTCACAGTTTACAACAGGTGACAGACCTGGTATTCCGACCTTTGCTTCCAAGAACCAAGTTCCTGAACAGGATCCCACACAGGCCGAGTTTCAGGAGGAGATTCTAAGGGATTGGAGAGCTTCTAGTGCAGAGTTCAGAGCAGAGATGACTTTTGCGGAGTACTCTGACATTAGGATAAAGAATAGACCTCGCAGAGGAGGCAGACCCCAAAACCAGGAGTTACAGAAGAAAGTGAGTAAGATGACACTTGCCTATTTTGATGGATCAGGAAAGACCACCGCTAGGGCTTGGGTGCAGAAGTTGGATAGCTACTTGCAGATCAGTCCTATGCCTGAGGAGGATGCCATCACTTATGCTGCATTACATTTGGAGGGAGTGGCACACAAGTGGTGGAGTAATGGGAAGGTCACATTGGGCATGACCAGATTACCTCATATGTTGAGTTTACAGCCCGTCTGATTGATAGATTTCACAAGAAGGATCCGGAACTTCAGTTTAAGGAGTTAGCACAGCTAAGGCAGAATGGATCATTAGACTCCTACATCTCTGAGTTTCAAGACCTATTCGTTATGGTCCCAGACTTATCCGAGCGCAGATTAGTGATTCTCTTTATTGATGGATTATCAAATCCACTTCGTGGTTGGGTTAAGGGTTTTGACCCTGCTACACTCCAGGAGGCCATGAAAAAGGCCGAGACATGGAGTCATCAGTGTGGAGGAGTATATTCCAGTCTAAGGGATTTTCTCACAGGAGGGACAAGGAGAAGGAAAAGAAACCATTCCACAGAGATGTTGATCAGCACAAGGATAGATCCAACAGGCTAACAGATGAACAGTTGAATGAGTATAGAAGGAAGAAATTGTGTTTTCATTGCAAAGAACCATGGGATCCTTCGCATAAGTGCTCACATAAGGCTAAGGCTAAACTAATTGAGTACTATTCAGCTAAGGAGCCACAGTCGAAGGGATCAGACACAAAGTCAGATTAGCATTCAGAGCATAGTGACAGTGGGGACGAGAGAGCTTCACTTCGCAGTGTTGACAATGGAAGTGTTATTGCCCAGTTGTCGAGTTTTCAGAAGGTTGGCTCTTTCAAGGTGCGTGGTGTACTAGGTGGGCAACGTATTATCACCCTTCTCGATACTGGAGCCACTCACAATTTTATTGATGAGGGGTTAGTTGCTCGCAGGGGGCTGAAAAATGAAGAATTCGAAGGCTTTAAGGTGATGGTGGCCGACGGGTTCAAAATGCATTGCACTAGGAAGATTTCAGGGCTGAAAATCATCATGGGTGATTATGAGCTAGTTGATGACTTCTATGTGGTTGGTATAGGGGAAACAGATGTAGTGCTTGGCATGCATTGGATGAGCTAGTTGGAGGAGTTCACCATAAATCTTAAGAAAATGGAGATGAGATTTGAGTATAATGGGAGGAAAATATGCCTTAGGGGAATTTCAGATGGTGGACCTCGAGTTGTATCATTGAAGAGAATGGAGAGGCTCTTGAGACATGACCAGGTTGAGTGGGAAGCAAAGTGCCTTATTATGCCAGAATCCCCACCAAGAGAAAAGGATAGCTATCATCCAGATATCCAAAAGTTGCTAACCAAACACAGTAAGGTGTTCGGGGACATACCACCTAGAGTGCCTCTTGATAGAGGCATAGAGCATGTCATTGAGTTGGAGAATGGGACTAAGCCTGTTGTACCCATACGAAACTTTTCGTATATGTGCCCAAACATACCTCCCAAGCACTGTGTAGCCTTGTCATTACTGCGCTAACCCTGCAGGTACAAAGATATATCGAAAGATAGTGATCCAATGCCCGAATGAACGAGATTTCGACAAGCCAGTCAGGCACGGAGTAGTGAAAGAATGTCAAAAAAGGGGAGGTCAAAGTGGTGAATTGGAGGCCAAAATGACATAAAGGAACCAAGGGAAGCAATGCAAATACATCTGGCAAGTCAAATTTTGAAATTTTGGAAAATTTTGAAAATTTTTCTGAGGCATTTTTGGGCATTCTTGCCTTGAATGAGCACCATTTTTTAGTATAAATCCATGGAGGAGGAGCTTGAATGATAGTTTCAGATCATATGAGCTTGGTTTCCAAACTTCAAGACATTCCGATGTCCGACGGAGAATTTACGGCAAAGATAAGATCTAGAAGCAATGATGAATGATGATGATCCAGGCTACCTCCGTCAGAGTTTTCAAGGTCAACTTCAAGGATTCTCAAGGTCAAATTCATGATATATAAGCATGGAAATGGTGAAGCAATTGCAAAGATTCATGCACCAAATCCATGGAACGCTCACGAGGTTTTTCAATGGCCAAGTAATGAAGTATTTGATCAAGGCAAAGTCACCAAGGAAAGGTACTCAAATCAAGGAAAAGCCACGCCTTTTTGTGATCTAGAAAAGGCGCTCAAAACACCCATATCTCACGCCTTTTGAGGCATTTCAAAATGGCACTCTAAATGCCCAAAACCCACGCCATTTCTCATCCTCCAAATAGGCGCCTAATTTGTCCCAACCCCACGCCATTTTCCATATCATGAATGGCGCTCAAAATACCTATTTCTCACGCCTTTTTGAGGCATTCCCAAAGGCGCCTAAAAACCCTAAATTCCACGCCAATTTGCTCATAAGGAAAAGGAGCCTAAGTTGCATCATTTGCACTCTTTTTGGAGGTGTCTAGTTTGCTTGGAAATTGGCGTTGAGGAGAGAGAAGGTTGGCATCAGGAGAGAGAGGGTTTATTCCTATAAATACTCTTCACCTTCCTCATTTCATTCATTGTTTGTGCAAAGTTGGAGAGGCAGAGCAAGGTCCAAGTAGAAGAATGAAACCCTAGGAGGAGGGCATTCACCATAAAGAAGGCATTCGACATAGTTTTTATCATATTCTTGGCAAGAGGATGGTATTGGGGCTGCGCTTCACACATGGCGGCCATTAATGGACGGATGAAAGCTTGCATAAGGCAAATATGAAGGCTTTGAGGATTGGATCTTCACACACAGGGCAAGGATCATCTACTCTTGCATCATCCTACATCTTTCCTTCACCCTGAGAGGAAAATTTGTCCACCAGAAGGTCTCTTTCTTGCACTGGCGGCCATTGTTGAAGGTTTTTGAAGCTTTTCTGGATCTACGAAGTATAAAGAGGGCAATTCAATCACTTCTATCCTTCTTTTTCTTCATTCTCTTCTTTCACAGGGTCCATTTGCATGTTCCCAAGGCAACGTCCAAACCTAGGAGGCCATTTTTGGCAAATTTTCAAGGATTTTCAGCACTGGTCATGATTTTTTCGAAGGCAAATCACCACCTACAGCCAAGATAAAATTGATTTTTGAGGCTTATTTGTCCAAAATTTCTCATTTCTGACACATACCCACCTCGGCAAAAGGCATTTTCCATCATCCTAGACCAGTTTGAGCTCAGATCTGTAAAATCTTTGAGGGTGCAGCTCCAAAATTTCTTTTTCCAAAGGCAAAATTTTAATTTTTTCACAAAAATTAAATTTTGGATAGCGAAAAGAAAATTTGTTTTTCTTGGGCAGCAAACATACAGAGGACCAAATTGTCCATTTTCAGTGCATAAAGGTCATCAAAGAAAGCTTCTTTAAGTCATCATGTAATATTCGTCAGTCACCATCGAGGCCAAATCTTTGCTCAAACACGAATATTCCAAGGTCAAAGAAACAGACTTGTGCCAAGTCTCGCCCGAGGGTTTTGATTTAGAACCACTGATAAACTCAGAGAATGCAGCTGCAAGAAATTTGAAGAACTCTGGGCTTATTCAAGCTGGATCCTTTCCTATCGCTGCCCATAGTCTTGAATTTGTACTCTCGTGCATTCAACACTATGTTCCTGAATCAAGAGAGGTCAGATCAAGAGATGGAAGATTGATTGCCAGTTTGAAACCTGATGACATAGAGATGCCCCTCGGCATTCCTCTTTTTGAAGAATCACTCACCCTGGACCTTGAAGAAAGTGACAGAGTTTGGACCACCGCCACTGATAAATGTCAAAAGTTAGCTTGCAAATGGCTAAAAGAAAGAAGGAATACGCTTCCGAGGAATGTGGGCCGAGGCCAATTCAAAGATGAATATGCTATCATGATCACAATGCTCAATCGGGTCATAGGCCAAGCTGAGGGAAGGAGTTTCAGGACATGGATGTTCTATGTGATCAATACCATTGCCAATGGAAGTGCCACTTATGAGTGGGCCACTCTCATAAGTGATTGCATTCACCGACAAATCATTGACTTCACACGAACTCACTAGTTCAGGATGGCATCCTATTTGCTATTCATGGTGGCCAAGCAGCATCACTTTGCCAGGTTGAACTTTGTGGGCTCTTTGCAAAACACCAGGATTGTCAAGCTGTATCCTCAGCTTGAGTTTTCAGTCTCAAAAACACTTCCGGCGAGTCAACGATGCATTCTTGATGTTCATGGTATGGGACTTGGAGAACCAGATGCATGTCAGATTATCAAGAGAAGCCAAAGCAGTAATCTTGAAATGGGCGGATTGGTATATTCAATTCCCTACCTTCTCCTATATCAGAGCCTACGGGTTTACATCATGTCCATACATGCTTCCACGGTATCCATCCGATGAGGTTGTCTTCATGTTTTCAGAGTCTCAGAAACACTTCCGGCGAGTCAACATTGCATTCTTGATGTTCACGGTATGGGACTTGGAGAACCAGATGCATGTCAGATTATCAAGAGAAGCCATAGCAGTAATCTCGGAATGGGCGGATTGGTATATTCAATTCCCTACCTTTTCCTATATCAGAGCCTACGGGTTTACATCTTGTCCATACATGCTTCCACAGTATCCATCCGATGAGGTTGTCTTCATGGAGTTCCTGCGCCAGATAGAAGTACACAGTTTTCTACGCAGTAGACATAAGACGACAGTGAATTTTCCTATTCAAATGGGTGTTTTCAAGTGCAAAAGTGCTGCTGATGCAAAAGTAATTGGTGAAGAAATGTCCAAATTCAGCCTAAAGACCTTCAAGGAGAAATGCACATATGACCCTAATCAAGTGATGAAATCCAGACTTAGCGGCAAATTTGCCCATGTACCAACTATGGAGGATTTCTGGGTCAATTGTCAGGATGAGTATGAGGTTCGGTGAAGGAGTTACAGTCGCTTCACCTTGGAGTAGATTCTAGCTTTCCTTGACGAGAGTGGCAAAGACTTGCACGAGGATGGTTTAATTCTCTCCCCAAAATTTGTCAAAGAGGGAATTGATTCACAACCATTGCCGGCAATGGATTGGTCACTTCAAGAGATCACCTCCATTGCAGAAAGAACCAAAGGAGTGGTGAAAAGAAACTAGATGTTCATTAACAGTCAAAGGAGCAAGAGGACGAACACACCCTAAGACAAGGCATCTACAGCAGAGCCGCCATCTTCACCTACTCATTTGACTCCACGCTTGAAATCCAAGGTGGTAAGTGAGAAGGCCCAAACGACTGCTATTATCAGGGAAGAACCCTTGAGGGTGACCCCGAAGAGGAAGGCACAAACCCCAACACAGCAGCAGCCAGAGGCAACCCCTTTGCCACCAACTGAGCCTAGTTCGCCTACCACTTCTATTTCTACTTCTTCTTCCTCATCAGAAGAAGGGAATTTGCCGGCACCACAGAGGATACCTGAACCTCACCGATCTCCTATACCTATTGATTCAATACCACTTAACTCATCTGGAGTTAACGATACAGGAGAACCTGGGGTCGTGCAAGGAGTTGAAGTGAACACCGTGATGGAGGTGGACCTAGAGTTCGAACCCAACATAGTGTTGGATTTTGACCCAGAGATGGATATTCATTTTGCACCTCCTGAGGCCAAAGTCACGCCAAATCTGGGTGCTGAAAAAGAAAGCCGTCCAAAGCCAACATTTCGAGAATCTACTTCATCTTGGCTTCATACAGCAGTCAGTGAAAAAAAGAAATGGCCATCCTATCAGCTGGATTTCAGTGCTTTGGCAAAGACTTTCAAGGAGCCATCTATAAAGAAGCCCAAGAAACAGTCGAGGATTCTAAAGACAAGTGAAGGAGAGTTGGTTTTAGAGACAGTTGTTCCTCCTCAGGACAAAGCAATTGAAGAAGTTGAACATGAGGATTATCATATTGTCAAGACTTGTTTCGGTCATAACATACGACAGACAGCAGTGAATATTTTGGAGGCTGCTACAGATACTATGAGAAACAGGGTAATGAAAGATGGAGAGGACAAGGCTGCCCTCAAATCAGAAGTCAAGCAACTACGTTAGTACATATCGCAACTTCTGCATACTCCTTCGCCTCCTTCACTCTTTTTGCCACAAGTGATGGAGTCTACCGATGAGCAAAAACAGTTAAGTTAGCTGGTAGTGTATGGCAAGCACACTAGGGATTGGGTGGATCATTTTATAGTAAAGAATGTTAACTTTCTAGAAAAGTTATCAGAAGTGGTGTCCAATTCTAAGGATGTCCTCCTTGGAATCCAGAATATGATCGAGTGTATGAAGGACATGGAGCCAGTATATGATAGATTGATGGTCAGGTTGTGTGCACTTGGTTTGAGGCCCATAACGGCAGATCAGAAGGCTGCAATTTTCTCCTGAACTCACCAGTATTCCTTCTTGGTTTATACCTCAAAGAATATAGCCTTGGAGTTGTCTATATGGAAATAAAAGCTCCTAGGCATTGAAAGATATGCCATTGATTTTGTCCAAAACATTCCATGCAGGTATTTCAGTGAGGAAGGCGTAAATTGCCTCATTCATGTTTTACAGGAGTTCATTCAGCTGATCCGTGGAAAGTTTTGTGGAGACCCTCATGTTGACAAAATGTACCTCCCGGTTGATATTGCATCCAAGTGCGCCAAGGCTGAGAAAGACTTTGAAGTGTTTGAAAAAATTACAGAGGAAGCTGCCATAGACTTGCACATGAGGACGGTTCACCTTGAGTCCGTGATTATGCCAGATGAAGCCAAAGTTGAGGAATTTGAGAGAAATCTCAATTCTCAGACTTAGCTTATTTTTCATTTTGCAAGAGGGAATTATTTTTGGCAGCAGGAGAGATTTCCAAAGCAGTTTCTATTTTGAGAATTGTCTTTGTTAATTGAAGTTAAATTTATTTTTAGATTTTGCTTTTGGAAATCATGCAAAATATCTTTGAGTTGGAACTCAATGTATAATAACATGCAAGTTCAGTTAACTGAATTGCATGACAAGATACTTTTAGTTTTAATTGCTAATAAGCTTGCGTGCTTCCCATGCAGCAATTAGATCTAGAGTGAAGAGTGTTAGTTAACTCTTCCTTTTATTTCCTTGCATCTTGGCTATTTAGGTATAAATAAGTGTATTCTACACACTTAAACTCTCTAATGGTAAATGCTAAGACTAATTTTTACTCGCATTTTATTGTTCAAGCACTGTTATTGATTCTTGCTTTTTGAATAATGAGAATACGTATCATGGTTTCAGAGATCTATCGTGTTGTCAAGAGTTATGCAAATTGTTCATGACTTTGTGCATGAGCAATTATTGTGAGTTGTATTTGTTCTTTTGTTTTGAAAACCTCCAAGTTGTCCTTCTGATTTCTTTATGCTCTGAATTTACTTGAAGAAATCAGAATTGTTTTAAAGATAAAGTTAGTTATTTTCTTCTGGAAAGCTTTAGAAAATCTTATAGCCTTGCAGAAGAGCTTCATTGCCTTGTGCTCGTGCCTTGAGAAACAAAAAGTTAGGTTATTTTGTAAACATCTTTTTAATTTTCTTGTTTAGGAGCTTCCCCTCCTAATTCGAAGAACTGTCCTATTGTACACGCTGTCCGTTTTTCTTTCTCACCGAAAGGTGCGAAATTAAACACTAACAAAGCCCATCATGATCACACCATACCGCACCATCCATAGAGGCTAAAAGATGAAATTGAAAAAACCATTAAGGAGCTTCTGGAGATGGACATATTAGGCCGAACAAAAGCCCATTCACTTCTGCAGTTGTGTTGGTCACAAAGAAGGATGGGACAATCAGAATGTGTATAGACTACAAAGCCCTAAACAAGAAAACTATAAAAAACAGGTATCCAATCCCCAGGATAGATGAGTTGATAGATGAGCTATATGGTGCTTGTTATTTTTCTAAGATTGATTTGAGATATGGATACCACCAAATCAGGATGCGGGCAGAGGACATTGAGAAGACTGCTTTTAGATGCCACTATGGTCATTTTGAGTTTTTAGTCATGCCTTTCGGTTTGACTAATGCACCTGCTACTTTCCAGAGTTGTATGAACCAAATTTACAAGCAGCAGCTCAGGAAATTTGTTTTGATTTTCTTTGATGATATTCTGATATTCAGCAGGACTTGGGAGGACCACTTGAGACATCTAGAGGAGGTTCTGAGCATCTTGGAGAGTAATTCACTCTATGCCAAGGAATCTAAGTGTGATTTTGGTATGACAGAATTGCTTTACCTTGGCCACATTATCAGTGGAGGGGGAGTCAAACTGGATCTAGAGAAAATTAAGGCAATACTTGATTGGCCTCCACCCACAAACATTACACAGCTTAAGGGGTTTTTTGGGCTTTGTGGGTTTTACAGACGGTTTGTTAAGGGGTTCTCACAGATAGCAGCACCATTGACTAATCTGACGAAGAAGGGAGACTTTGAATGGAGTGACACAGCCCAGCAATGCTTCGACAAGTTCAAGCACTTGATGTCTACATGTCTGGTATGAGCGATCCCTGACTTTGCTAAACCGTTTGAGTTACAGTGTGATGCTTCTGGAGAGGGGATCGGGGTTGTGCTTATGTAGGAGAAGCACCCAATAGGTTTTGAGAGAAGAAGACTTCAGGCTGTGGAGAGGAGCTACTCGGTATATGACCGAGAGATGTTGGCCATTATGCATGCATTGGCCAAATTCAGGCAGTATCTGGTTGGGCGTAGATTCATAATCAGGATAGATCATAACAGCATCAAATACTTCATGAACTAGAAAGACCTGAATGACAGACAACAAAAGTGGGTCAGCAGATTGCAAGCATATGATTTTGACATCGAGTATGTCAAACGAAAGAAAAATGTAGTTGCAGATGCCTTGTCCAGACGACCCCACTTGTGTTTGGTAGGGGAGATCTCTGCTGATTGGAAAGAAGAGATCATGGCAGAGTATGTTAAGGACTCTTGGGCTGTGGGAGTCATTGAGGGCACAGTCAGAGATGAGAGATATTCTGTGGTAAGTGATTTGATTATGTACAAAGACAGGATATTCTTGGTGCCCAATTCACAATTTAAGCAAAAGATTATCAAAACTTTCCATGACACACCAATGGCTGGCCATCCTGGATTCTTCAAGACATACAAATAGATTCAGGAGAGGTTCACATGGAAAGGACTGAAAGATGAATTGCAGAAGTATGTTCGTGAATGTCCGATTTGCCAACATAATAAGCATGAACATACCTTCCCTGTAGGTTTATTACAGCCATTACCCATTCCCAATCAGAAGTGGGAATGTATCTCCATGGATTTCATTACAGGGTTGCCGAAGGTACAGGGTAAGGACTACATCTCTGTGGTGGTTGATAGACTCACCAAATTTGCACATTTCTTTGCTATTTCAGCAACCTATACAGCTGCTTAGGTGGCTGATCTATTCTTCAAGGAGATATTCAGGTTACATGGGATACCCAGGAGCATAATCAGTGACAAGGACAACAGGTTCCTGTGTATATTTTGGCAGGAGTTGTTCAAGTTGTGTGGTATAGAGTTGACTCCTAGCACTAGCTACCACTCGCAGACTGATGGACAAACAGAGGTGGTAAATAAATGGTTAGAGGGGTACCTGCGTAATTATGTTTCGGGGCAGCAGAAAGCTTGGATTAGATGGTTGCACCTAGGGGAGTACTGCTACAATACTACACATCACATGTCTATTCAGATGACTCCTTTCAGGGCACTATATGGTTATGATGCCCCATGCTTCACATATCTCTTGCTTGGTGACAGTCAAGTGCCTAAGGCTAAGGGTCTTTTGCAGGATAGTGAAGATATTCTCAAGGAGCTTAAGGAGAATATGCAGCAGGCACAAAATCAGCATAAATTGTATGCTGATAAGCACCGAGTGGGGAGGAGTTTTGAAGTCGGAGACATGGTGTATTTAAGGCTCCAACCCTACAGGCAATCCACTCTCAAAAAGAGTGGAGCAGAGAAGTTAAAACCCATATTTTATGGTCCTTTCAAGATTATCAGACGGGTGGGTGAGGTGGCTTATGAGCTTGAGCTTCCATCAGATAGCAGGGTGCATAATGTGTTCCATGTTTCCAAACTAAAAAAAGCTCTCGGCCACAATATAGTTCCATTTGCAGAGCTTCCACCATTAGATGAGGAGGGGAAATTAATTCTAGTACCAGAGGCTATCATTGACACCCGGGAAAGACATTTAAGGAAACGGGTCATCTGAGAGTACTTGGTTAAGTGGAAGAATCTGCCAGTTGAGGATGCCACATGGGAGGGTGAGCAGATATTGCAGCATCCAGAGTTGAGGTTGCTTGAGGACAAGCAATCTTGGGGAGGGCGGACTGTAATGTCCCCCACTTAGCTCATCACTCCGGGAGGTCAAGGTTAGCCTATCACAGGACTCCCGTAGGCTAATGGTAGTGTTCAGGGAGTCAGTTGAGGACTTACTATTTATGGTAAGTTGTGACAGAGCCAGTTTCCATATTTAGCGGGGCAGTGCAGGGGCCTAGGCACGAGATTCGGGAGTCGAATCTTCTAGAGATATGTCGATTTAATATAAGTTAAATTAAAGATTTAACTTATTCATTTGGTGGTCACTTTAAGTTATGTTATAATTTAATGTTATAACCTTAAGTTATAACTTAAAGTTAAAAAGTGTTGTGCCTAGGGAGGAGCGCCTATCCCATAAGGAAATAAGGGGTTGTTTTAAAATTAAAAATATTATAATTCCCTCTCTTTCTTGGGCGTTGGGTTTGAGGGAGTTATAAGGGCAAAAAAAAAGTTCATTTCTATATGCTTGCTTATGTGATTCTGCTCTGATATTGAGTTGCTCCAGCATTGGGGTTTTGAGCTTGGCTCTTTGGCTTTGATCTTCGATTTGCAGAGACGGAAACCTTTGCATTTCGCCTTTCCTCGTGTATGATAGAGTGCATCAGGAAGGGGTTCGGGAGCTTCATCCAGGAGTTCCATTTGTGCATTCAGGAAACACATTGTGATGGTTGTTTGAGCATTGAATGAAGATATCTTCGAGAGATTTTTGTTGCAGCATTTAGGAGTTGATGAAGGACAGAAATACTGTTGATGGTCTAATTTTTATTGCTGCAAAGATTTCCAAGGCAGGTCGTACCCTCTCAGGCAGGCCGTACACCTCCATAGGGCCATACACTTTCTAGAGGGGCATTCACTTTGTTTGTGTGTTGTTTAATGTTTCTATTCCCATCGATTTGCTGTTGCAGAGAAGTCTGTATGATCAAAGGAGAGTTGGACAATTAAGGGGTTTTATTTGCTGATTTAAGGCACCAGCTGGGCCGTACCTCTTGTAGAGTGACGTGGGCATTATGGGTACCCTTCATTCTTCTATGGCGTCAACTTAGAGCTTCTTCCTTGGCGTTTGGTGCATCTATTTGCTACTGCAGCCCCAAAAACAGTGTTAACATTCTTTGTAAGCAATTCCTGATGATATTTCATGGCAATATAGTGTTGGTGTATTTCGGCAATGAAGTCAAGTTGAAGTTCACCAAGTGGGTATTGCATTTAATTAGTTTTAGTGCATTTTATGATCTGGGTTGTCTTTCCTTTATGCAAATTAGTTGTATATTTTCTGGGTTTGTTTATCTACTTCATATTATGTACATGCAATGCAAAAAACACATGCAAAACAACCCATAAACCCTAAACAGCAGAAAACCAAAAAATACAAAAAAAAAAATTAGTCAGTGCAGAACATATACAGAGGGGTGTATGTTACAATACTAAGATAAACCATAGAATAAACTTGCATGATTGATCAATTTCATTCCAAATTCTTGAATAAACAAAAGATTTTCTTCATTTTCCTTGCATTTTTCACATTTGGACTAACTTTTCCTTCATTCCAGGATTATCAGGCAGAAACTGGGTGGATTCAGGAGCTGGAGGTCTTGGATTTTCCTCATGCTAGAGCGCATATTCCATGTCCATCCGGATTTTCTCTTGAAATTCCTTGTCGCAATTTTCTTAGTGTCTTGGAATTTTCGTGTTCAGAGTTGGGAATTCAGGAATTCTCATCAAGGAATGATGAGATTTTGACAAGGATTGATAAAATTTTATCAAGGAATTCTTCCAAGTCAAGGCACATTTCCAGGGAGGTCTTGGATTTTTCACCTCTGGAGTGCAATTTCTTCCTTACCTTGGATTTCTTCATCCTAGTCGCAATTTTCACTTTGACATGGATTCCTTTATCCTGGTCGCACATTTGGAGGTGGTCATGGAAAATTCCATGTCGCACTTTTATCTGCCCTTGGATGAATTCTACTTTTAGTTGATGAAATCTGCCTTTGTCTTGGTGAATTCTGCTCTTGAATTTGCTTTGAATTTGTTTTGATTTGAGATTTCAAGCACCTCTATATATACCCATGCGAATTCCTCTCTGTTGATGATTGTTTTTAGGCAAGTCAACAATAGAGTAAAACACTAGAGTATCCCAATCTCTCTTGAATAAAGCCTCTCGAATGCTAAACAAAGTGATCAATCGAGACAACTCCAAGGTTTCTTATTTATGATTCATGATGGGTTAACTCAGTGATTACATGTGACCTTGCTGATAATCAAAAAAGGACTTACATTAGACGACTTCTTTCATTTAGCTTATCTCTCCTTCAGTGTGGATGACGTATATACAAGACTTCAAACTTTTGTCTTGAGATGATCAAAATTTGAGGTTCAAATCCCTTTCTCAATCAAGGCGCAATCTGAGGGTTGTATAGATGAAACTTGACTTCAACTTGGGTGCTCATTTGAGTTGGGAGGAGCTAGCATTTGATGATTTTAACACTTAGGCTTCAAGGCTCCAATACAATGTTCTTTTGAAGGCAAAGGGCGCCTAAGGTTCAAGAGATGATAAACTAGTTCAATTTGGAGGTTTCAACGCAACACAAAGGTATCTAGAGAGATTATACTTTAAATATTTTTCAATATACCTTTCAGGATGTTTGAGATAGGTCTCAGATCCACCAGATTTAACATGTAGATTATAGAATTTGGAGGATCCACCAGATTTCAAACTTAGTCAATTTTTCAGTGTTTTAGAATATTAGGCTACCAGACTTAGTCATTTTCAAGATCTCAAACATTCATCAGGATTGGTCTGTGTTCATTATTTGGATTTGATTAAGACTCTTCATTACTGCAAGTTCATGTTCAAGATGAGACCTCCAGTTATAAAACAAAAACTTCTAGGAGAGAGACTTATTGTTGGATTGGCATTTCATTACTTCAAATATATATTACTAGGCTAGATTAGATGGCTTCAAATAGTTTGCACTCCTAGGCGCTTCGAGGTAATTGCACAGAGGGTAAAATGCACCTAGAGGACTCAACATAATCATTCTCACTTCTGGGCGCCAAAATGGTTTATATGGAGGTGAAAAGGCACCTAGTCTTAAAGTTCCCAACCCTCACCTCAAAACCTCATGTCTCATGGGCGCAAAAGTCAGTATATAGTTGCATGAAAGGGCGCCCAAGGTCTTAAGACACTTCTCCATTGTTAGGCGCCATTTAGGAGTCATTAAACGTGCATGAGATGATAGGCGCAACTTAGAGGTCATACTAGTCTATACTAGCGCCTAGGATTGGATGTATTCTTCTTAAAAACAAGGCGCATATCTAGGGTTCCAACTTCAATTTCAATCAAGGCGCCCTAATTTTAACTTGTCCTTGCTCAAGGTGCTCATTTAGGTTTGTACCTTTAGGCGCCATCTGGGCTTCTGCAAGTGGGAAAATGCGCCTAACCTCTTAGAGCAAACATTGCGCCTAGAAATGTAAGTCTGCAAGGTAAGGTATATTGAAAAATATATTTAAGTATAATTTCTTATACTTTAAATATTTTTCAATATACCTTTCAGGATGTTTGAGGTAGGTCTCAGATCCACCGGATTTAACATGCAGATTCTAGATTTTTGAGGATCCACCAGATTTCAGACTTAGCCAATTTTCAGAATTTTCAGGATCAAGATACCAGACTTAGTCATTTTCAGGATCTCAAACATTAGGATCAGGTCATCAGGGGAGTATAGGACTCAAACACCACTGACTTCATCATGCAATAAACTAAAGAGATCATCAAAACTTCATGCAAAGCATCAGAGCTCAAAAAAAAGGGGGGTCCCCATTTGCAATGGGGTGATGTGTGATTTGGTCACAACACTCTCCACAAGGCCGACCTGGCCGACTTAAATAAGTCTTAAAAGACTTTTCTTAAGATTTTTTATTCCAAGCGGTGACTAAGGTCGGCCACCGCCTTAAGGACCTTAAGTTGAGGATTTTTGCTTGCCATGGAATTTTCCCTGTCCAAGAGCGCACTTTCCCTTAGGTCGGGGATTTTGCCATGTCATGGAATGATTTCCTTGAAACGATTCTTCCTCGGCGGAGGGCGCACTTTGCAGAGGGTCTTACATTTTTTGACTTCATGGATTCTTCCTTAGACTTCATGAATTTTCATATTTCCCTTTAGATGACTTGGGAAAGGATCGAATGTCTTTCTATATCCCGAAAAGTGGTTTTAGTAAGTCGGCCACAACCTTAGGATTTTTGTCCTTATCCAAGGCGTAGATTTTTCTAAGTCGGGGATTTGGACATGTTGTGGATTTTCCTTGTGTTTTCAACTTCCT
Organism: Cunninghamia lanceolata; assembly: GCA_027924645.1. Classification (NCBI taxonomy): domain Eukaryota; kingdom Viridiplantae; phylum Streptophyta; class Pinopsida; order Cupressales; family Cupressaceae; genus Cunninghamia; species Cunninghamia lanceolata. The sequence continues at coordinate 201,044 of BSBN01001861.1, forward strand.
CATCCAAGGCGCGGATTTCAGGTGGTCGCGGATTATGCTATGTCTTGGATTGGAATTCCTTGTTCTTTGGCACGAACTTCATCTTCCTTGGACTTTCCCTACTGAAGGCGTGGATTCTGGAGTCTTGGATTCTTCCTTGTCCATAGTGCAAATTTCACAAGGTCATGGATTTTCCTGAGTTGTGGAACTCATGTTCTGGATTCCTCATCTAAGGCGTAAATTGTGGCAAGTCATGGAAAAGTTCCTTGTCACATTTTCCTCCTTGCCTCTCCAGATTGAACTCTTCCTTAGGTGCATGCTTCGTATTCCTCTGGATTTTGACGTTGTGGAATTCCTTCACTGAGCAAAGGCGCATTTTCCCTAGGGTCCTGGATTTTGACGTTGCAGAATTCCTTCCCTGAGCAAGGGCTCATTTTCCCTAGGGTCCTAGATTTTGGAGTTGTGGAATTCCTTCCCTGAGCAAGGGTGTATTTTCCCTAAGGTCCTGGATTTTGACATTGCAGAATTCCTTCCCTAAGCAAGGGCGCATTTTCCCTAGGGTCCTGGATTTTGGAGTTGTGGAATTCCTTCCCTGAGCAAGGGCGCATTTTCCCTAGGGTGGGAATTTTAGGAAGTCATGGACTCTTAATTCCTTAGAATTCTTTTCCTTTCCTTAGGTGCATATTTCATCAGTGCGTGGATTTACTCAGGTCCTGAACGGGAATTCCTTATCCTTAGCATGAACTTTTCCTTACTTCGGACTTCCTTATCCAAGGCGCACCAGGATCTCAGTTATGGAATTTTCCTTGTCTGGAATTCCTTGTCCAAGGGTCGCCTGCACTTCAATCATGGAATTTTCCTGAGTTGGAATACCTTGTCCAAGGGACACCCGCACTTCAGTCATGAAATTTTCCTGAGTTGGAATTCCTTGTCCAAGGGACATCTGCAGTTCAGTCATGGAATTTTCCTTGTCTGGAATTCCTAGAGTTGTGTTGTGGGATTCTCCATGCTTCTAAGTCAGGAATTTAGGATTTTCCAATGGAATGATGAGCTTTGACATGGAATGACAAGCTTTGTCGCATTCAGGACCTTGGATTGGAACTTCGGAAGAGGAATCTGGATAGACCTTGGAACGGGATTCTAGACAAGAACTTTGGAATAGGATTCCTGGAGAGGAACTCTTGGAACAGGGTTCCTGGATTGGAACTCTTGGAACAGGATTCCTGGATAGGAACTTTGGAACATGATTCCTGGATTGGAACTCTTGGAACAAGATTCCTAGATTGGAACTCTTGGAACAGGATTCCTGGATAGGAACTTTGGAACAGGATTCCTGGATTGGAACTTTGGAACATGATAGCCTATTCATCATGGATTCTTGTGCTCAGAGTGAGGGACTTAGACATTTACTATGGAATGATGGACTTATGTCATGGATTGGTCAGTTTTGATCAAGGAATGATAATTAGGGTTTCATTCATCCTCAGGAAAATCACTCCTTTTTTCACTACTTCAAGCATCCTTCATGTTCCCTGCGAGCTAACTGCTTGGAAATTCTGTCCTAATCAAGTGGAAACTGAGCAAGAAACTGCGAAATCAAAGCAAAACTAGAACCAGGCCAAAAAAAAGGGGGTCCCCATTTGCAATGGGGCAATGTGTGAAAACGTCACAACAGGTGGTAGACAACAAAACATAGAGCTGCAGAAGAAGGTTAATAAACTTAACATACCTTACTTCGATGGATCGGGGAAGACCATTGCCAGAGCATGGGTGCAGAAACTTGACAGCTTCCTTCAGCTCAGCCCTATGCCTGAGGAGGAGGCCATCACATATGCAGCTTTACACTTGGACAGTATTGCCCATGAGTGGTGGCACCATGGGAAGACCACCTTGGGACACGACTGAATTACATCTTATGCTGAGTTCACAGGTCATCTCATAGACAGGTTCGATAAAAAGGACCCCAAGTTATAGTTTAAGGAGTTGACACAGCTTAGACAGTGGGGTTCAGTAAAGAGCTACATTTTAGAGTTCCAGAAATTGTCAGTGATGGTGACGGATATCTCAGAGTGTAGATTACTGGTTCTTTTTATTGATGAACTCACAGATCCGTTACGAGGCTGGATTAAGGGCCTCAACCCACCTTCTCTCCACGAGGCTATGAAGAAGGCTAGAGACATGGAATTCTCGTCATCTAGAAGCAAATTCCAATCAAAGGGATTTCCATATGGGAAGGACAAGGAGAAAAAGCCTTTCCAAAAAGAAACAAATCAGCTAAGAGAGAGAGAGAGAGAGAGCTAATTAGTTAAACAATGACCAGCTCAATGAGTATAGAAGGAAGAAGCTTTGCTTTCACTGCAGGGAGAATTGGGATCCTTCACATAGGTGTCTTAACAAGCCTAAAGCAAAGCAGATAGAATACTTTTCAGCAAAGGAGTCAAATTCAGAGCGGTCAAATCAGCCATCAAACAAAGAGGAGAGTGATAATGAGAATGCATCACAAGGTAGCAGGGACAATGAGGGAGTGATGGCACAACTTTCTAGTTTCCAGAAAGTTGGCTCTTTCAGAGTTAGAGGAGTCCTTAGCGGCCAGCGCATCATCACCTTGATAGATACTAGAGCAACACAACTTTATTGATGAGGGCTTGGTGGCTAGACGAGGACTCAAGACAGAGGAGTTTGAAGGTTTCAAGGTAATCGTAGCGGATGGCTTCAAACTCACTTGCACCAGAAAGATTTCTGGGTTGAGCATCAGGCTTGGAGAATATGAGCTTAAGGATGATTTCTATGTTGTGGACATAGGTGATACAGATATAGTATTGGGCATGCATTGGATGATGACCATTGGGGAGTTCACCATGAACCTAAACAATTTGGAGATGAAATTCGAGTCCAATGGGAGAAAGATAGTACTCAGAGCATTGTCAGATGGAGGACCTCGAGTAGTTTCTCTTAAGAGGATGGAGAGGATGTTGAGACATGACCAAGTAAAGTGGGCAGCTGAATGTTTGATCGTGCCAAAGAGTCCCCAACAACCTAAGAGCAGCTATCATCCAAACATATAGAAGTTGTTGACCAAGCACATCGAGGTGTTTGGTAGCATACCACCAGGAGTACCACCTGACAAAGGCATCAAGCATGTCATTGAGCTCAAGGACGGGTCTAAGCCTGTGATTACCACTCCCTATCGTCATCCTAGGAGGCTCAAGAATGAGATAGAGAAGACTATCAAGGAGTTGTTGGAGATGGGGCACATCAAACCAAGCAAGAGCCCATTTGCGTCTACGATAGTATTGGTCAAGAAAAAAGATGGGACCATTCGGATGTGCATCAACTATTGGGCCTTGAATAAGAAGACTATAAAAAACGGGTATCCTATTCCCCGCATTGATGAGTTGATAGATGAATTGCACGGGGAGTGTTATTTCTCAAAGATAGATCTAAGATCAAGATACCATTAGATTTAGATGAGGGAAGAGGATATAGAGAAAACAGCATTCGGGTGTCATTACGGCCACTTCGAGTTTTTGGTGATGCCGTTTGGGTTGACCAATGCTCCAACGACTTTCCAGAGCTACATGAACCAAATTTTCAGGAAACAATTGAGGAAGTTTGTATTAATCTTCTTCGATGACATTCTAATTTTCAACAGGTCATGGGAAGAGCATATGAGACATCTGGAGGAGGTTTTGAGTATCCTTGAGAGTGAGTCTTTATATGCCAAGGAGTCCAAGTGTGACTTCGGCATGACAGAGTTGTTATATCTGGGTAATCAGTGCAGATGGAGTAAGGGTTGATCTAGAGAAAATCAGGGCAATCATGGAATGGCCTCCACCGACAAACCTCACTCAGCTTAATGGGTTCTTTGGATTGTGTGGATTTTACAGGAGGTTTGTGAAAGGCTTCTCACAGACAGCAACACCACTGACAGATTTGACCAGGAAAGGAGCCTTTGTGTGGATAGATGCAACACAAAAGTGTTTTGAACACTTCAAACATTTGATGTCTAACTACCCAGTCTTGGCGATCCCCGATTTCTCCAAACCTTTTGAGTTGGAGTGTGATGCCTCGGGAGAGGGGATAGGGGCAGTTTTGATGCAAGAGAAACACCCAATTGTGTTCGAGGGCAGGAAGCTTAGGGGTGTGGAGAAGAGCTAATCGGTATATGACCGAGAGATGTTGGCCATAATGCATGCATTCGCCAAATTCAAACCGTATTTGGTTGGTGGAAAGTTCAACAAAACAGATCATAACAGCATAACATATTTTATGAACCAGAAGGATCTAAATGATTGACAGCAGAAGTGGGTCAGTAGGCTCCAGGCATATGACTTTGACATCGAGTATGTCAAAGGCAAGAAGAATGTAGTTGCCGATGTGTTATCCAGGAGACCCCACTTGTGTTTGCTTGGGGAGATATCTGCTGATTGGAGAGAGTCAATTTCAGCAGAGTATGCTAAGGACTCTTGGGCAGCAGGAGTAATTGAGGGCACCATTCATGATGACAGGTATTCTGTAGTGAATGATTTGATAATCTATAAAGATAGGATATTTTTGGTGCCTAACTCTCAGTTCAAAAGTAAAATTCTAAGGACTTTCCAAGATACACCTATGGTTGGCCATCCCGGGTTCTTCAAAACTTACAGGCAGGTACAAGAGAGATTTACATGGAAAGGACTTAAGAATGAAGTCTATAAGTATGTTCAAGAATGCCCAATATGCCAACAAACTAAAAATGAACATACTTACTCAGCAGGGTTATTGCAGCCTTTGTCGATTCCCAACCAAAAGTGGGAATATATCTCCATGGACTTTATCATAGGGCTACCAAAGGCTTAGGGGAAGCATTGCATCTTTGAGGTGGTCGACAGACTGACCAAGTTTGTACACTTCTTCGCCATCTCAGTGACACATACAGCAGTACAGGTAGCTAACCTCTTTTTAGGGAGATATTCAGATTACACGGGATACCTAAGGGCATTGCGAGCCATAGGGGCAGTAAGTTCCTAATCTTGTTTTGGCAGGAGTTGTTCAAGTTGTGTGGCACTAAACTAACTCCCAGTACCAGTTACCACCCACAGACTGACAGCCAAACAGAGATAGTGAACAAATGGGTGGAAGGGTATCTCCGAAATTATGTATCAGGGCAGCAGAAGGCTTGGATTAGATGGTTGCACCTAGGGGAGTATTGTTACAACACAACTTATCACATGTCTATCAGGATGACTCCATTCAAGGCCTTATATGGGTATGATGCCCCTTGCTTCACAGATTTGCTACTTGGTGATAGTAGAGTGCCGAAGGAAAAATACTTGTTGCAGGAGAGCCAAGACATCATGAAAGAGCTCAAGGAGAATATGCAACAAGCACAGAATTAGCAAAAGCTCTATGTTGATCAGCACCGGGTAGAGAGGAGCTTTGAGGTTGGAGATATGGTATACCTTACGCTCCAACCCTACAGGCAGTCCACTCCAAAAAGGAGTGGAGCAGAAAAACTTAAACCCAGATTTTATGGTCCGTTCAGAGTAGCCAAGAGAGTGGGGGAAGAAGCTTATGAGCTTGAGCTACCAGCAGATAGTCGAGTGCATAATGTGTTCCATGTTTCCAGGCTTAAGAAGGCCCTTGGCCATAATGTGGTTCCTTTAGCTAAGCTTCCACCATTGGATGAGGAGGGGAAGCTAATCTTGGTTCCAGAAGCCATCATTGATACACGTGAGAGGAATCTCAGGAAACGGATCATCAAGGAGTACCTGGTGAAGTGGAAGAACTTGCTAGTTGAGGATGCAACGTGGGAGAGTGAGCAGATACTTCATCATCCTGAGCTGAGATTGCTTGAGGACAAGCAATTTTGGGGTGGGCGGACTGTAATGTCCCCTACTTAGCCCAGACAGTTGGATGAGGAGGTTAGCCTATTACAAGGTTCCCATAGGCTAATGGCTTTGGTTAGGGAGCGTAATTGGTTAATATCACTAGGACTTACTATTTATAGTAAGTCAGGCAGGACGGTTCACATGTAGTGTGGACTTACTTTCTATTTTTAGCATTGTCGGATTGGAGCACCTAGCACTTGGTTTGTGGTTTCGAGATGGCCAGTGAGTTATTTATCGATGTATAAGTCAAATTAAATATTTAACTTATAATATATACATGGCTTAAGTGACTTTATTTTATTAAAGTGACTTTACTTTATGGAACATAAGTTATGACTTTAAGTGTGGTGCTAGGAGATGGGTGCCCTCATAAGACATTGGGGACTTAATGAAATAACATTAAATAATAAAATATTCCCATCTTGGGCATTGGAGAGGAAGTGAGTTAAAAGAGAAAGAAGAGCTCATTTTGCATTATTCACTCACTTGCAAATTTGATATTGTCGTGCATTACTTTGAAGCTTTGAGCTTTGAGGGTTTGTACTTGATTCTGCTGAGACGAAAGCCTCTTCAGGATCACCTTCTTCGTGCTTGAGAGACAGCAACAGGAAGGTTTGGGGGAGTCTCATCCAGGGGCTTCAGCTAGGCTTTAGTTTGATTCATTTTGGTGGAGATGTGGGTTGGAAATGGATACATCTTATATAGTTTTTATGGTGCAACTGAGAGAAGATTGATAGAGGGACAGATTCGTGCAGATTTGAGGGTACTTTAGTGGCTGATCTCCTCTTCTTGTTGGGTCGTACTATTCTCCTGCTGGCTATACTATTCTCCTTGCAGGCCGTACCTCAATTAGTGCTGATTAGATGTGTTTTGGGGCTGTTTCTGAGCCTCTAATCTAGGCGTTGAGGGTAGTAGAGGGATTGCAGAGATTTTAGGACAGATTGCAGGCTTATACAGGTGACTTGTTGTTGTACTCACCTTCAGCATAGACCATACACAACAGTTTTTGGGCATGGGCTTTGGGGATGTTCAAAGACTTCATTCAGAGTCCCATTTCCTCGTGATGCGATCGCCTATTGTCTCAAATGTTATTGCATCTCATTGTATGACGAGACTTTGTCATTTGTAGGAGTTTGCAACAGATTTCTGATAGCCTGTATTGTTGGTTCACCTTTAGCATATGTATGAAGTTGAGGGACTCAAAATGGGTATGTTATTGTAATTCATATTTATGCATAATATGAACTGGGTCTTTGTTATTTTGATCATAACTATCATAGTTTTTCTGGGTTCTTGTTATATGTTTTGTATTTTGTGGTTTCAATGCAAAACAATACATGCAAAAACATCTACAAACCCTAAACCAAAAATAGTGAGAAAACAAAAAAAACAAGCCATAAAACCCTAGCCGGAACAGTGCATATTACATGGGAGGAAGGTAGTGTTGAGAGCCATGGCCAATGGTGCACCAAGGATTGTGACAGTGAAGAGGATGGAGACTTTGTTTAGACATGGTGATGTTGCATGGGCAGCACAGTGTTTTGTGTCTTCCAAGTCTTCTTCTAGCAGGAGTTAGCAGTATCATGTGGACATCCAGTTAGTACTAGATAAGCACAGTGTAGTGCTTGGAGAAGTACCTCCTGGCAGACCTCTACATCGCGGCTTTGAACACGTAATAGAGTTGGAGGAGGGCTCTAAGCCCGTCATTACTACTTCCTATCGTCATCCTCGGAGATTCAAGGAAGAGATAGAGAAGACGATCAAGGAGTTGTTGGATATGGGACACATCAGGCCTAGTTTTAGTCCCTTTGCTTCTTCAGTGGTCTTGGTCAAGGACGGCACAATGAGGATGTGCATTGACTACCATGCCCTAAATAAGAAGACCATAAAGAACCGGTATCATATACCCAGGATCGATGAGCTTCTAGATGAGTTGCATGGCGCAGTTTACTTTTTGAAGATTGATCTTCGCTCGGGATACCATCAGATTAGAGTTTGTGAGGACATTCACAAGACAACATTCAGATGTCACTACGAGCACTACGAGTTTTTGGTCATGCCGTTTGGTCTGACTAATGCTCCCGCGACTTTTCAGTCTTGTATGAATCATAACTTCAACAAACAGTTGCGAAAGTTTGTATCAGTCTTCTTTGATGATATTCTGATATACAGTAAGACATGGGAGGATCACCTCAGACATTTATGAGGTATTGGTTATCACGGTTGCACAATCACTTTTTGCTAAGGCTTCCAAAATGTGATTGGCATTGGTGGAGTGAAGGTACACCAGGAGAAGATACAGGCTATTATGGATTGGCCGCCACCGAAGAATATTTCAGACTTGAGAAGTTTTTTTGGGCTCTGCAATTACTACAGGAGGTTTGTGAAGGGGTTTTCACAGCCAGCAACACCTCTTATAGATCTCACTAAGAAGGGCTCATTCAAATGTTCAGATGACGCTCAAGCAACATTTGATAGACTCAAAAAGGTAATGAGCACTTGTCCTATTTTAGCACTTCCCGATTTCTCTCAGCCATTTGTTTTGGAGTGTGATGCATCAGGTGAGGGGATAGGAGCTGTTCTCATGCAGAATAGACATCCCATAGCCTATGAGAGTAGGAAGCTGAGAGATGCAGAGAGATTGTATTCCACCTATGATAAGGAGATGCTCGCCATCATGCATGCATTGGCAAAGTTCAGATAGTATTTGGTGGGTAGGAAGTTTGTGGTGAGGACTAACCACAATAGTTTGAGATTATTTCTAGAGCAGAAGGACCTGAAGGAGAGGCAGCAGAAATGGATGAGCAAGATCCAGGCATATGATTTTGACATTGAATATGTCAAGGGGAAGAATAATCTGGTTGCTGGTGCTCTATCCAGGAGACCTACTCTTTGCTCTATGTCAAAGATTTCAGCTGATTGGAAGGCTCACATTTTGGTTGACTATTCCTAGAATACTTTTGCATGTGAGCTCAGGGACGGCAAGATTCAGGATAATGGGTATAAGGTGATTGGTGATGTGATCTATTACAAAGATAGGATCTATTTGGTACCTAAGTCTAAGTTGAAGGATAATATTTTGAGCGTTGTTCATGATACTCCATTAGCAAGACATCCAAGGTTCTTCAAAACCTACAGGCAGGTCAAAGAGAGATTCTCATGGAAGGGTCATAAGGATGATGTCTTGCGACATGTTCATGAGTGTTTGACTTGTCAACAAAACTAGTCAGAGCATACTATCCCAACAAGTTTTGTAATGTCCCCATTTTTGGGTTCTCTTGCAGCGCAGTTGTAGCTGACTTTCTGGGTTTGCGACACCCTGATCAATGGAGTATTTCAATGCCACCAATGTGCTTAGGTGTTCCAGTGGAGCCATATGACACTTTCCAGACGGATTTTGGACAACTTATCCGTACTTACCATTTATAGTAAGTGCTTGCATGGCGACAATCTTTATGGGTTTTTCTGGGTTTGTTCTCTTTGGTCCTCAAAGAACACTGCTATTTATAGTGTCAGTCTGGACACTATTTTGGTGACTTGGCTGGAGAGCCAATTGGCAAATACAGACGTTGTTTTGAGCTCAGAATTATCAGGAGTCTGTGATGACGCTTTCCAAAGCGTTTTTGGACACTTTGCCCATACTATTTTTAGTAAGTCAGGTTGGTCACTGACTTGGTCAGTTGGCAGTATTTCTATGTCGGGAATGTCAGTTGAATGCGTTGATGGCAATGTCTTGGCAATTGATATAGTTCGGGGCGTTTATTTTAAATAACGTTAAATATTAAAGTTAAATTAAATATTTAACTTTATCATTATTTAAATATATTAAAGTGACTTTATATTCTATGAGGGACTTAATGAAAAATTAAAGTGAATTAAGTCACCACTTTATGAGTTGGGCAGCCATGGTAAAAAGGTGAAATGTTATTAAAATATTAAAATCCCAAAAAAGGGTGTTGGAAAAGAAGAGAGTAACAAAAGTGAAAATTGAAGTGATTTCTCCTCATTCACTATTGCAATTTCTTCTAAGTCTGAGCTTTGTTCATTGTGAGAAAGGGTTTGAACCAGCGACCTTGGAGACAGAAACCTCCATTGCTGAGAGCATCTGCAGGGTTGAAAGACACTCCCAGGGTGTTGTGTGAGTGGTCTCAACACGGGGATCACATTGGAGCTTCAATGCAAATAGATAGCTTGTCGCGGAGAGGATTCTATTGATATATACATCAGTTTTTGGCATGGGGATTTTGGTGTATTTTGGTGAGGGTTTCAACCTCCTAGATTGGTCGTACCATCTCAGCATAGGGTCATACCATGTGGTGAGGGTTTTGAAGTTTGTGGAGGCATCTACTACAAGTAACTTTGCCTAGCTTTGGCGTGAGAAGAAGTAACTATTCTGCAGTCATTTTAGGGACAGCATAAGGTGGTTGTACAACAATTTGAAGCTTGTTGCTGCTGACCTGAGGCTGTACTGTCCCAACAGGGGACGTGGGTTCCCAGGAGTCTTGTTCTCATCTATTTTTCTGCATTTTGTCACTAGTTGAGGCGCCAGCTTATTGTAAAGGGTGCAGTCTTGTATCTCAAAGAACTGTGATTAAATATAATGGTTGTTCAATGATTTATTGATGATCCCAATTGTTGTAACATCAATTTCAGAACTGTGTTGTCATTACCAGCAAATGGGTATGCAATCTTTTAATGTTTTCACTCTTTCTTTATATGGGTAATGTTTATAATTGCTCTATTTTACATTTCCATCAAATATAAGCATCGGGGTGTTAGCATTTCTTTTCATTATCAAAATATATGAATATGCATGTGTTATGTCAAATGCACAAAAACCCAAAACATACCAGGTGACAACTAAACCACAGAAAACCAAAGAGGGCAGGAAATTACAGGTTTACTTTAGTTGTTGCCTATTCCAGAGCAAAAGTGGAAGAGTATATCTATGGATTTCATTACAGGTCTTCCAAAGGTCCAAGGCAGATATTGCATCTTTGTGGTTGTTGATAGATTAACTAAGTATGCCCATTTCTTTGCCATTTCATCCGAGTATAAGGCACCTCAAATGGCGGAGTTGTTTTTCAGGGAGGTGTTTAGACTCCATGGACTTCCTAAGACCATTGTCAGTGATCGGGATAGCAGGTTTCACAGTGTGTTTTGACATGAGCTATTCAGATTGGCTGGTACAGAGTTGACCCCGAGCACTAGTTACCATCCTTAGACAAATGGGCAGACAGATATTATGAACAAATGGGTGGAAGGCTATCTGCGCAATTATGTTGTGGGGCAGCAGAAGGCTTGGGTTAGGTGGTTGCATTTGGGACAGTATTGTTACAACACCTATGTCTTTTGTAGACTTAGCATTCGATGATAGTAGAGCTCAAAGAGCTAGAGATATGATGCAGAATAGTCAGGATATCCTTAAGACACTTAAGGATAATCTTCACAATGCCCAGAATCAGCAAAGATGTATGCAAATAGGCACAAAGTGGAGAGAACTTTTGAGGTTGATGACTTGGTTTTCTTGTGCCTCTAGCCATATAGACAGTCTACACTAAAGAATAGTGGCGCAGAAAAGTTGAAACCTCGGTTCTATGGTCCCTACAGGATTGTGAGGAGAGTTGGAGAAGTTGCATATGAGCTAGAGTTGCTCGAGGGTAGCCAGATTCACAATGTATTTCATGTATCTTGCCTCAAAAAGGCAATTGGGCAACATCTTACTTCTTCTCTAGAGCTTCCACCATTGGATGAGGAAAGGAAATTGATTCTTGTTCCCAAAGCTTTTCTGGATGTCAAGGAGCGTAGATTGTGTAGTAGGGTGATCAAGAAATACTTGGTGAGATGGAAGGACTTGTCCATTGAGGATGCTACTTGGGAAGGAGAGCAAATTTTGCAGCATCCGGATTTTGCAGCAATTTTCTATACAACAAGGCAAACAAAACAAACGAACTGTACAAACAACTATACAAATATGCACACTATGATACACATGACTTTCATGGCACTACTTCAGGCTTGAAAATAGTGTTTGAGAAACTGTCCAGTAACTGGTAATGGAACATCCTCACCAGTTAAGGTCTTAAGCCTGTAGGTACTGTCTCCTAGAATTTCCGAAATTTGAAAGGGACCTATCTAGAGTTTATCAAACTTACCATGATCTCCTTTCCTTTCATGTGCTTTGTCCCACATCAGGACTAGATCTGAGATTCTAAAAGCCTTAATTCTGGCTCTTTTGTCAAACCAGCGCTTGACAACAGCCTGATGTTTAGCAAATTGGTCAATTGCTTTACTTCTTTTTTCTTCTAGGTGCATCAACTGAAACAACCTGACTTCTTGTTTGTTATCTATGCCTAGGTACTCTTGTGCAAACTGTAATGTAGGGATCTTTAAGTTAACAGGGAGGATGGGATCCACCCCATACACTAGGTGAAAAGGAGAATTTCCTAATGCAACCTTAATCCTGGTTCTATCTACCCACAAGGCATAGTTCAATAGGGTATTGCACTCCCTTGGGTTCTTTTCTATCAATTTCTTTATGATGTTCAATAAATTCTTATTTGTGGATTCTACTAATCCATTCCCTTGGGGATAGTAATTTGAGGAAAATTTCAAGATAATCCCATAATCAAAAGCCCAACTTGATAGTTTAATTGAAGCAAAGGCAGATCCATTATCACATACCAAAGCATAAGGAACTCCATACCTGGTTACTACATTGCTTTCCAAAAACTTGATTACATCATCAGCATTACATGTCTTACTGCTGACAGCTTCAGTCCACCTGGTACAGTAATCAGTAATAGTCAAAACATACCTGTGGCCTGAAGATGATGGAGGATTAATTAGTCCTATGAAGCCCATTCCCCATTGAGCAAAGGGGCGCATCTCCATCACTGGCTGTAAAGGTTGAGTAGCATATCTTTCTCTCTTTGCAGCAACCTGACACATATGACAACATTTGATGTGTTCAGCAGTATCTTTAAAAATAGTGGGCCAGTAATACCCTGCCCTGAGGATAGCATGAGTGGTAGCTAAGGATGATCCATGTGCAGTTCCAAACTTGTCATGCAACTCTGATAGCACCTTGTCTGCTTCTTGCCTTTCCAGGCATCTAAGATATATTCTGTCATAGTTCTTCTTGAAAAGGACTCCTTTTATCATGTATTTATGTGATCTTATCTTTAAGGCTCTCCTTTGTGAGGCCTGCAATCTTGAAGGACATCTTCCAGTAATTAAGATGTGCCTGATGTCTGAATACCATTCTCCATCTTCTCTTGCATCTATGACATACTGCTGGCTCATAATGTTAGGATCAATTTCTGATATTATCTGGCTCAATGCTTGCCCTCTTACTAATTTCATGGGTGTTATGTCCATATCATAATCTTAGAGGACAGTGATCCATTTAGCTCTCTTCTCCCCTGGTTCACTTTGCATTAAGAGCATCTTTACTGCTGCATCAGGTACTACAGTAATCACTTTACTTCTCAGGATGTAGTGCCTGAACTTCTTAACTGCTCGAACCAGAGCAAGTGCCTGTCTTTCAACATCCATGTATCTGAGTTCCGCATCTCTGAAAGGACAACTCATGAAGGCTATAGGCTTTTCTTCTTTAGCCTCATTTCTCTGTGTTAATACTACTGCAGATGTATGCTCTGAAGCAAATGAATAAATGTAAAAATCTTTGGTATAGTCTGGACTGATTAGAACTAGAGCATTAGATATGGCTTTCTTAATATCTTCAAAAGCTGCTATAGCTTCAGGTGTCCACTCAATTTTGGCATCCTTCTTGAGCATGGCATTTAAGGGTCTGACAATTTCTGCAAAGCCAGTAATAAACTTTCTAACAAAATTAATCTTACCAAAGTAAGATTTGAGCTCCTTCTTACTTCCAGGAAGTTGTATCTTCATGATTGATTCTACCCTCTCAGGGTCAATGATAATCCCATTTTCTGTTATCAGGTGGCCTAATAACTTCCCTGTGGTTACCCCAAATATGCACTTCTTAGGGTTTAGGGATATTCCATATTGTTCACATTTCTTTAGCACCTTCCTGAGGTCTTCTACATGATTTCCTCTATCTTTAGAGAAAACTGTCAAGTCATCCATGTATATGACTATGCATTTACTAATTAAGCCTCTGAAGGCTATATCCATCGCTTGCTGAAATGTGGCTCTAGCATTAATTAACCCAAAAGGCATGCGCCTATAAGCGAATATTCCCCACTTTGTGGTGAATGCAGTTTTCAATCTGTCTATTTTGTCTACCATCACCTGGTTATAACCTAAGAAACCATCCAGAAATGACATCATCTTTGCACCATTCACAATCTGTAAAACCTCATCCAGAGAAGGAAAAGGATAGTTATCCTTCTCAGAAGCTCTATTCAAATTCCTGAAGTCTACACACAATCGGATGTCACCATTTTTTTTTCTTACTGGGACCAAGTTTGCCACCCATGTGGAATGTCTCACAGGAAATATGATCCTGGCATTGAACAATTTCTTAACTTCTTCAAAAATGATGGGTTCCAACAATGCATTGACACGTCTTTGTTTCTATCTGAAAGGATTGACATCTGGCTTCAAAGGTATAGTATGAGTGATGATTGATGTATCATAAGTTTTCAACTCATCATATGTCTAGGCAATGACATGAATGTAATCTTTGAGCGCTTGAGTTATCCCTTCCAGCTCTTCTTCTGTACATACTTTTCCAATCAAGACATTTCTTTTTTCATCATCCTGTCCAATATTGACCTGTGAATATTCTCCTCCATCTGCTTTTGGGAGATCCTTTTGTTTCAGCATGTTGTCTAGATCAAATGCTCTTTCCAACTCTATCATTCGCTTAGGAATCTTGTTACTAAGCAGCTCTAGGATTTCTTCTTCTTCCCAGACATGGTCTTCCACATTTCTTTCATCTATGATCTGTGCATCAAAGACATCCCTGTTGGAAATAAAGTCCAATATATGTTGATCATCGTCAAATAGTTGAAGGTTAGTTACATTATCTAGTACAGAAGGTATTGATACTAATTCAACTGAGAATCTTTTCAAACCGGATATGGACAGAGGTTCCAGAGTGCTGGCAGCCTGGGCTAAGGCATCTGCCCTGTGATTTTGTTCTCTGGGTACATGGGTGATGTTGAATGCATCAAAATCTTCTATCAAGTCCCATACCCTATGTCTGTAATTGGACAGCTTCTTGTAATTGCAAGAGTATATACCTCTTACCTGTCTCACAACCAATTCTGAGTCTCCATAGACAATGCAGAATCTTCACTTTCTTTCTAAGTGCAAATAATATCCCATGAATCAGAGCTTCATACTCTGTCACATTATTCGTGCATGGAAATTACAATCTATATGCGGCTAAATAGGATTTTCCAGATGGATCAATAAGATCTATTCCTACTCCAGCCCCTTGTTTTGACTTGGATCCATCAAACCTGAGGATCCATGTCTTATCTTCAGTTAAAGGCTTGTCTGGGCCTTCTCTTTTCTTTTTAGCTCTGGCAGCTGCACCGTTTGATATCCATTTTAACTTTGATGTTTCAATTTTCTCAAACTTCACCTTATCTGGCTTATGTGAAGCTGATATTTCTTCTTTCCTTTTATTATCAAAAGAAAAATCTTTTGGACTAGGCAACGTCTGCCTTTCTAGAATATGCAGACACAATGAGCAAGCAGTTTCTGAATGTGGTGCTTCATGTAACCTGCACCATCCCTCAATCAAGACATCCTATGGAGATCTTCGCTGCTGTGTCATCTTTTGAATCTCTTTTGATAAAAACTCTTCAAACTTGGACAAATTACTGCCCCTATCTTCATCAGATAACTCATAATCTGATTCTACTAAACAATCACTCCCTGGGGTGATCTTATTTCTTTTAGCATTACTTTTGTTACATACCAGTATCTCCTCTGTCATCTGAATATGACCTTCATCATGATATGTGCATTCTCCTATTCCTGCAGATGACTGGGAACTGGGGCTATAGACGCTTGCTGGCAGTGGGGCTCTACTTAGGAGAATTGTAACGATAACCTTGTCGGGGCTATGGACACTTGCTGGCAGCAAGGCTCTATCCGGTGGGCTGAGGCAATGACATCAACTAGGTAGTCTAATATCAGTCACTGGTTTGTTCAACTGATTTTCAAGATGAGGATTATTAATCACGTGCACCCACTTAAACTGAAGGGAAGATTCATGCACTTTATTGAATACATTAGGTCTCAAATTAAATGATTCATCATCAACAAATAGTAATCATCATCAATGAGCAGAATTTAGCAGCGTTTTGGAGCAGACTTGTGCGCCACCATTTGCATGAGGAGCGACCAAATTTTGGACGTAATTTTGGTGTTTATTTTGCCACTAGCGCTGGAGGAAAAATTCAGATCTGGAGCAGTGACAATCAGACCCGATTTCGCCCTTGTTTGAAGATTGAAATTGGTGCTTGGAGACTTCACTTATCTAGGGTTTCCACCCTATATTGGAGTGCCACCTTTTGGGAGTGATTCGAAGGGTTTTCGTAGCATCATTGCCTACTTTGGAGCAGCAAACTTGTTAGCGTTTAATTTCGCACGTTTCAGTGGGAAAGAAAAACGAACAGATGTGCAGTAGAACTGCTCTTCGAATTTGTACTAAATACAGAGGTTGAATAAAGCAAGTACACAATTTGGATTGATTAAACAAATTAATGACACACAATTATGAATGCCAAGACCAGATCAATTATAAGGCAATGCAAAGATACAAATTATTCCCTCAATTTCACCTACAACGCAAAGTTTGTAGATTTGTTGAATCAATCTAACCTTCAACACGAATAATACATTTTAATGGATACTTGGAAGCAAAATAGGCAACTAGAATCCATTAATAAACACAACAAGAACACGATCAGGTGAATACGATAATGACAATCTAAGCAAATGAGGCATGAGAATTGTCCTTGCTTTTTATTCTTTGATTGAACACAAGACTGGATACTGAAAATTGAATACTTTTGATTCCTTTGATTAAATCTAGAGATCGAAGGAAACAAATGAACATAGCTGATTTGATTTAACACAAAAGAACAAAGAAGATCTAAAACGAATGTTTAAGCACAAAGTCATAAACAATTCCTCTCAATCTCAACAACACAAAAAGCTTCCATAAAGACAATGCATATTTTCATTCTCAAAGTAATAAAAACACACAACACCCTTTGAACAATAATATGCAAGAAAAATAATAAGCTTCAGCATTTTCCCTCTAGAAATTTAAGTGTAGAATACACTTATTTATACTCTAAAACAAAAGGTGCAAGGAAATAAAAAGAAGAGTTAACTAATACTCTCCAACCTAACCCTAAAGCTGCTTGGCAAGCTTGCAAGCTTATTAGCATTTAAAATAATAAAATAAGTCTCATGCAATTCAGTTTACTAAACTTGAATGTTATTACAATTTGAGTTCCACTCAAAGATATTTTGCATGACTTCCAAAACAAATCCAAAAATAGATTTATCTTTGAAAAGCAAAGTCAGTTCTCAAAATAGAAACTGCTTTGGAAATCTCTCCAACTGCCCAAAATAGAATCTCCTGCAAATACTGAAAAATGGCTAAGTCTGGGAATTGAGATTTCCCTCCAATTCGTCAACTTTAGCCTCATTTGGTATCATGATGGAAACAAGGTGAACAATCTTCATCTGCAGGATGACACTTGCATCTTCAATGGTCTTCAATAATTACATATACTCCTTGTCCTTTGAATATTCATGGATGAGTGCCGATTTGGCCTCAATATTGATGGAATAATATTGCATGGTGACTTTGTCACTTGGAGAAGGTTTCCTCTTCGCTGTCCCGCGTTGGAAAAGGTAAAATGAGACCTTTTTAAGCTCACTGTCCAAGAAAATCAAACTTTCCTCTTCGCTGTCCAACTCTGATTTTTCATGAAAAAGTGTATTTTTGCATTTGAAAAGTGAAAATATTGAGCTGTACCTTCAAAAGTGTGCCAGATTTGAGAACTAGATGGTCTAGAAAGATGAGAAATGCCTTTTCCCGAGGTGGGTCAATGATAGAAATGAGGGAAAATGGACAGAACAGCCTTGAAAATTCCTTCTCCTATGGCTGGAAGTGGTGATTTTTGCTTTGAAGTTTGAACAGTCATAACCAGCAACAAAAAGCTTCAAAAACCCTCAAAAATGGCTCCCCAGGTGAAGCGTTGTCCTTTAAGCATGCAAATCTGCCTTGGAATGTGAGAATGAGAAAGAAAATCATGCCATGACGTGTCAAATCAGTCCTCTAGGTGAAGCGCTGCCTTCAATCCCTCATGGATATGCCTTTATTTGATAGAAAAACCTCCTCCCTCTTGAGCACTACCCTCAAATCCTTCTTGAAGCTCTTGTAAATTATGAAAACAATGAACAAATGGCTCCTTTATAGCTTGGTTTAGCCTCCTAGGGTTTCACTATGCTTTTCTTCTATTTTTAGAGTGCTTTTATTTTGCCTTTCATGCAAAAATAACAAGTGAAGTTGAAGTGAAAGCATCTTCTATTTATAGCTTTTATTCCCCCTTGACAAAGCGCTTTTTCCTTGTGTTTTGGCCACCCAAATTAGAAGGGGGCGTTGGCTTTTTTTGAAGCACTTTTTGGGAGGAATGTGCACCAAGGGAAAGTGCGCTTTTCCCTTGGTGTGCACACCAAGGTGGTGCGTGCACCTTGGGAAAAGTGCACTTTTCCCAAGGCACAAATTTGCCTTAAAAAAATTTTGGAATTTTGTCTTTCACTTTCACCAAAAAAAACTTGGTTCTCTTTTACCTTTTTCAATGCTCTTTTTCACGCCTTTTTGACCTTGAAAAACTTGTATTTTGCCTTAGGAATTTTTGACGAAGATCTCTTGGATCAATGTCAACTTTATCCGCTTGTGAAGCCTTTTGAAAGCACATTTCCAGACGAGTTCACTCCGAATGACGAAGAGTCTTGAAACTTGAAATTTGGACTTTTGAATTTTGAAGCCTTTTCTCCTTGGTGCACGCACCAAGGGCAAAACACTCCAAAATGGCTTAGAAAATTTTTCCAAACTTTTCAAATTTTTCAAAATTAAATTTTGAGTCACCAAATGTTTTCTCGTTGCTCTTCGCCGTTACTTTGCAACGATTCGGTCTTCAATCCATCACTTTGGCCTCCGGTTCTAGATGGTCTTTCACAGCTCCTAGCCAATTTGGCTTCTTTAAATCCTTCTCCATTCGGGCCTTGTATCAATTTCCTTTGATGTATCTTGTATTTGCGGGGTTAGCAAATAATGACAAGGCGACATGGTGCTTGGGAGGTGTGTTTAGGCATATTTTTAGGGTGTATGCATAGACGAAAAAATTCGTATGGGTACAACATTAGGCTCTGTCTGGGGACCATGGTGTATACTTGCGGCGTAGGAGAACCACAAAATCTTTGGGATTTTGCAAGTGTACCAGTGCCTTATCAATTGAGCAATAAAGTCAGTACATTTACCTAAAATCACCTAAAGGTGGAACTCTGGTCTACCTAACAGAACACGACAAATAAACGATACATAACTGGGAAAAACAATACTAAATAACGAATACATTACTGAAAGGGGAAACACAATACAAAACAATTTAACACACGAAACGCTCTTTTTTCGAGCGAGGACGAAGAAAATGAAAACTGTTACACAAAACCATCAACGAGTTTAAAAAAATAAGAACCTCTTCTCCTGAGTTGGGAAATTTGTCTTGGCAGTATATAGTCTTTCTTCCTCTGCAACACCTTGAAGAGCCATGATTTAGGTGGGTAGACACGATCATGCCATGAGAAGTTCATGATGAACTGATTGATCTGCATGAGCCTTAGTGGATCATCTTCTTCCATAGCGAAAAACCTCCGCAACAGGTGAAGGTACAAAACCTCCTTTTGAAGGTATGAAGCAAGGTCTTCTGGCCAAAGTATGCTTGTGGGAATGGTAACCACAACATATAGAACTTGACATTCTTCATCCATGTCTTCAACATACGCAACCTTGAACTCGGTCCATGTGTTATCCTCTGGAAAAGGTCGAAGCTGCTCATACAGAATCTCCATCACTGATTCTTGGTTTATCGGATCCACAACTGTTAGCAACAGCTTATCTAGTGATTCAGGTACTTCTTCATCATTCTCATCAATCATGTCTTCGTCCATCCAATCCTCAGAATCTGAATGTGATAAATCATCAAGATCTGAATCTTTGAGCTCTTGATCATCATCAAAGTATACTTGCTGGATAACATCTTCACCTAGTAGCTCACTTCACCACAATTTTGAGTCTCGTCAGCTTCCATAGAGTAATCTCCTTCAATAAATGTATCCTCGAGACCATGAATGCGGACATCTGGTAGCATCTCATCTTCAGCAACCACATACCTCTCTTCCTCTGTTATGCAAGCAAGATTAGGCATATATTCTTCTAAGCTTTGTGTTTCTTCTTCTTTTGCTTGATTGATTTCACATATGGCATATCTCACCACACACTTGTCAAGAATTTCTGATTTCTCCATGTGATTGTCTTTAGTGACCAGAACCGAATATTCCATAAGCTTTTCTTCTCCACGAGCTTCTTTACATGTTACATCTTGTGTTGATCTTATCATCTCTGTGATGTCTTCTTGCACAAGTGCATGGATAACCTCAGAAGGTCTAGCATCATCTTCTTCCCCGGTGTGTATGAAATTATCTGGAGACAAAGATGAAGATGGGCTAAACTGCGAAAGAAAATTGACAGTATCTTCAACTAAAGATTCAGTCTCCAAGTGATGCAAAAAACTATCAAGATCCAATGATGAATCTTCCATATGATCTCCTGATTTGATAAATGCCTCCAAAGATAAATCATCTTCAACATGAAAATTTTTCTCTTGCTCCAACTATAAAGCTTCTTTGGTCTTTTCTCCTTTGAGTGTATCTAACACAGTTTCTTCAAACCAACCTTCAAAAGATGAGAAGAACAAATTGCATTCACCATTGCTCTCTGCAGCATATTTAATTTCTTTTTCTTCACAATTTTGCTCTTGAGAGATGTGTTGCACTTCTTCTTCTTCCTCAAATAAAGTATGCAAGTCGGGCATTTCTTCAAGTTCTTCCATCAACGAACCTTCTTCATATTCAAAGAAATTATACAAATTTTCAGCTTTTGATGAACATTCATGTTCCATATGCAAACACATGATGTTGCTTGAAATAGAGTTAGGAAAATGATTCCTTCTAATATTTGATTTACACTAGGTAAATCCCTTGATAGAGCCGCCATCGGATTCATCTAAGAGAGGTTCAGGATTATTCGAAAATCCTTTATTTTCATTTGATGCTTTTAATATTTGCATGAATCTTCTCATCTCCAGGCAATTTTGTCCATCATGTTGGTTTGTTGCGTGGAACAAGCAGTAGATTTGTATTGTAGAAGACACATCTGCCTCTTGACGCACAGGTGAAGCAGGTTGATCACTGACAGTTAATGAAAGAATCTTGCATATTTAAAGGAGATAAAACTTCCCACAGAGGTACAACGTTCAAGGGCATCAATGGCTTGATTGAATCTCTCTGGATCTTTCCTGAAGTGATCATATGATCTTCTAATTTAACATCATACTCCTGAGCTTCTTGCAGTTCTGTAGCGTGTCTTTGCTTGTTGAGGTAGAAAGAAACTTCTGAAGATTGTGCATTTGTGAAACAACTTAGCAGAATTTCTGATGAAGGATTCAGGGTGTTCACAACTTTGCCAACGAGACGGTTAAACCTAGCCATGAACTCTCGCATCGGCTCACTTCTGTCTTTCTTAATGTTTGAAAGTTGTGCAAACAAGACATGACTGTCTTCTGCAGGCTTGAAACAAGCGAGAAATTTCTCTCTCATCAACTCCCAACTTGTGATAAAACTAGCAGCGAGGTGATTAAACCATTCAGCTGCTGAGCTTTGCAATGATTCCACGAACAAACGCACTGCAACATCTTCATGTGCAACGACAAGAATCCCGCAAGTGGTGGTGAAGGCAGAAATGTGCTCATCAGGATGCTGCTTGCCATCACCATGAAACTTCGAAAAAAATTTCCTTGAGCCTTCAGGAAGTTCATGGCTTTCCGCCAATGCTAACAGACCAATCTGATTTCCCCATGGCCGAGGTGGGCGATTGTTGACATGATTGCCTTCTTGATCTGCCATAGGAAGTCTTCTTTGAAATTGAAAAATTTGTGAACTCTGGATCTTTTGAATTCCCAGTAGATAAGATGGAGGTCTTATGTCGATCCCCAGTAGAGTCACCAAAAACTATTAGCGTTTAATTTCGCACCTTTCGGTGGGAAAGAAAAACGGACAGATGTGCAATAGAACTGCTCTTCGAATTTGTAGGGAAAGCTCCCAGTAAAATAAAACTTAACTAAAAACTTTACAATCTTTTTGGGGTTTGCAATGTGAGGAAAGGCAGAGACACACAATCGACAACAAAGCAAAGATTTTTATGCTTTTTGACTGAAAACAAAAACTAGGCTAAACGCTTACACTATTCAACTAAATACAGAGGCTGAATAAAGAAAGTACACAATTTGGATTGATTGAACAAATTAATGCCACACAATTATGAATGCCAAGACTAGATCAATTATAAGCCGATGCAAAAATACAAATTATTCCCTCAATTTCACCTGCAATGCAAAGTTTGCAGATTTGTTGAATCAATCTAACCTTCAGCACGAATAATACATTTTAATGGGTACTTGGAAGCAAAATAGGCAACTGGAATCCATTAATGAACACAACAAGAACACGATTAGGTGAATACGATAATGACAATCTATTGTCCTTGCTTTTTATTCTTTGATTGAACACAAGAATGGATACTGAACATTGAATACTTTTGATTCCTTTGATTAAATCCAGAGATTGAAGGAAACAAATGAACATAGCCGATTTGATTTAACACAAAAGAACAAAGAAGATCTAAAACGAATGTTTAAGCACAAAGTCATAAACAATTCCTCCCAATCTCAACAACACAAAAAGCTTCCATAAAGACAATGCATATTTTCATTCTCAAAGTAATAAAAACACACAACACCCTTTGAACAATAATATGAGAGCAAAATAATAAGCTTCAGCATTTTACCTCTAGAAATTTAAATGTGTAGAATACACTTATTTATACCCTAAAACAAAAGGTGCAAGGAAATAAAAGGAAGAGTTAACTAATACTCTCCAACCTAACCCTAAAGTTGCTTGGCAAGCATGCAAGCTTATTACCATTTAAAATAATAAAATAAGTCTCATGCAATTTAGTTAACTGAACTTGCATCTTATTACAATTTGAGTTCCACTCAAAGATATTTTGCATGATTTCCAAAACAAATCCAAAAATAGATTTATCTTTGAGAAGCAAAGTCGGTTCTCAAAATAGAAACTGCTTTGGAAATCTCTCCAACTGTCCAACCTAACCCTAAAGTTGCTTGGCAAGCATGCAAGCTTATTAGCATTTAAAATAATAAAATAAATCTCATGCAATTTAGTTAACTGAACTTGCATGTTATTACAATTTGAGTTCCACTCAAAGATATTTTGCATGATTTCCAAAACAAATCCAAAAATAGATTTATCTTTGAAAAGCAAAGTCGGTTCTCAAAATAGAAACTGCTTTGGAAATCTCTCCAACTGCCCAAAATAGAATCTCCTGCAAATACTGAAAAATGGCTAAGTCTGGGAATTGAGATTTCCCTCCAATTCGCCAACTTTAGCCTCATTTGGTATCATGATGGAAACAAGGTGAACAATCTTCATCTGCAAGATGACACTTGCATCTTCAATGGTCTTCAATAATTCCATATACTCCTTGTCCTGAATATTCATGGATGAGTGTCGATTTGGCCTCAATAGTGACGGAAGAATATTGCATTGTGACTTTGTCGCTTGGAGAAGCTTTCCTCTTCGCTATCCCGCATTGAAAAAGGTAAAACCTTTTTAATCTCACTGTCCAAGAAAATCAAACTTTCCTCTTCGCTGTCCAACTCTGATTTTTCATGAAAAAGTGTATTTTTGCCTTTGGAAAGTGAAAATATTGAGCTATACCTTCAAAAGTATGCCGGATTTGAGCTCTAGATGGTTTAGAAAGATGAGAAATGCCTTTTCCCGAGGTGGGTCTTGTTGTGACGTTTTCACACATCGCCCCATTGCAAATGGGGACCCCCTCTTTCGATCACTTTCGCCGTCGTTTTTTGCTTTGATCTTGCAGTTTCTTGTCCTAACCCATGAAGCTAGGAAAGAATGTCCAAGCAGTTAGCTCACAGGGAACATTAGGAATGCTTGACATAGTGAATTTCTCCTGAGGATGAATAATGTCCTACTTATCATTCCTTGATCAAATCTAGCCAATCCATGGCATAAGTCCATCATTCCATAGGAAATGTCCAAGTCCTTCACCCTCAGCATAAGGCTCCGTGATGAATAAGGAATCCTGTTCCAAGACTTCAGTCCGGAAGTTCCTGTTCGGGAATCCTGTCCCGAAGTTCCTATCCAGGAATCCTATTCCAAAGCTCCTGTCTGGATTCTTGTCCCGAAGTTCCAATCCAGGGTCCTGAATTCAACAAGGCTTGTCATTTCCATGTCAAAATCCATCTTTCCACCTTAGAACCCTCTCCGTTCCCGGCATGGAACTCAATTCTAATCTTGTTCCAAGACTCCATGTCCCACTTAGGAAGTCATTCCTGGACTCCAGTCCAAGAATCCAGCCCGGAGGTCCAATCCGGAGTCCTGTCCAGAAATGCATATCCCGGAGTCTCGTTCAAGGAATTTTGACCTGGGATCCCGTTTCAAAGTTTATCTAGATTCTTCTGCCAACCAAGATTGCGGAGTTCAACAGAGACTGTCACTCCTTGGCATGATCATCCTTCAGTCATGGAACTTAGTCCCGGCCTGACAACTCTAGTCCGGAAGGTCAAAACTAAGGGATATCTCTGTAAATCTCAGTCCGGCACTCAACCTCATTTCATGGCTTGGAAGATTCGCAAATTCGACTTAGGGCAATTTCAGGAGACAATCAACGTTTAATGAATCCCCCTCTGGTAGGCTGGAATTGCGACAAGGACACTTTTTGTCCTGGTCGCAAAATCCAGTACCTACTGGATTTTGCGCTCAAGGACACTTTTTGTCCTTGGTCGCAAAATCCAGTACCTCCTGGATTTTGCGCTCAAGGACAGTCTTTGCCATTTTCCAGCGTCTTCAGGGTAAAGGTATATTAAAAAATATATTTAAGTATAAGTTGAGAGATTGAATTTCTTATACTTTAAATATTTTTCAATATACCTTTCAGGATGTTTGAGATAGGTCTCGAATCCACCGGATTTAACATGCAGAATCTAGAATTTGGAAGATCCACCAGATTTCAGACTTAGTCATTTTTTCAGGATTTCAGGATTTCAGGCTACCAGACTTAGCCAATTCCAAATAGGTAAGTTGAAAGATGGAAGAAACGAACCTTGTGTCTCGCCATCAGATTCCCGGAGGATGGAAGGAACGAAGGATGGAACAAATAAACCTCGTGTCTCACCATCGAAAATAGACTCTCGGAGGATGGAAGAAACGAAGGATGGAACAAATGAACTTCGCATCCCGCCTTGGAAGTAACAGATTCCGTGAGGATGGAACGAACGAAGGATGAAACAAACGAGGATGGAAGAAATGAACTCCGTTTTCTGATCCTGTATCAACATCTGAACCTCCATGGAGTAGCTAGGAGAATGAACCTACTGCAAAACTAGAATCCCACTTCGAAACTCAGGAAAATGCAAATCCTTGACTTAAATTCCCTGAAACTGAATTCCTAAGGCAAGTGGCGCAAATTCCAACACTTGTAGGATTCTGCGCTCCAGGACAAATTTTGTCCTGAGCGCAAATTCCTTAACCTTCTGGATTCTGCGCTCCAGGACAAATTTTGTCCTGGGCGCAAAATCCTTGACCTTCTGGATTCTGCGCCCTTGGACATTCCTGATCCAGTCTGGAATGGGAGACCTGCAGGATGAAATTCTGGAACCCAGTCTGCCAGCTCTTGCATGGAAGAATTCCTCGCCTGTTATACCTCGAAGTCCGGAATCCCTAAAGGAGATGGAAGGTACTTATGGTTTTAAAAATGATGGAGTCTCTGATCCCAGTATAAAAAAATCTATCCCTGCCAAAACAGAGTGATGAAACCCTTAGCAAATATCCAAAAGACTGAACATAAAAGTCCAAGGACACATCCCGCCATGTTCCTCCACAGAAAGCAAAATTGCAACCTTCCATCTGAGTAAGATTCCATAGGAGAATATTCCAGGACTTAGCTGGATTTTAGCAAAAGTTCTAGAGTTGTGCTGGGGAAGAAAATCCAAAACATTCATAAATTCCCGACGTCGCAAAATCCTAAACCTCAGGGATTCCCCGACATGGCAAATTCCCCGACATGCCAAATTCCCCGACATTGCAAAATCCCCGACATGGCGAATTCCCCGACATTGCAAAATCCCCGACATTCATAAATCCCCGACCACCGACATGGGAGAAAAGGACAAAAAACTAAGTCGGCTAGTGATAAGGTATGGCGGCTAAATTTCTCCTCCTCCAACCTAGGTCGGCCAAGTGGCAAAGAAGGACAACTTACCTATAAAAGGGGCAGCGCCCAAGTCATTTCTAATCATTCCAATTCAAATCCAAAGCAGAAAACTACATTCTAGGAGCAGAAATTCATTCTTCAAGGGCAGAAATTCATCCTCCAGGACAAGTGGAATTCCAAGATGAGCAGAAATCCCCGACTCCCAGGAATCCCCGACCAACTGAAATTCCTCCTGTCCATCCCTGGTAACCCTGGTATGAAGAATACCGGAGAATGAGGGAAATCCTTTGTTTGTTCAGAAATTTATAAATGAAATTGATCAAAACTTGCAAAATCATTCATGTTTCATTTCATATTGCATTGCATTTATGGATTTTGTGCATCATGACTATTCGAGGTTTCCCTTGTTTCGCAGGAATCCAGGACGAGGATGGGCTTCCATGAGGACGGAGCTCAAGGATGATCAAGGATTATCTCAAGCATCATGAAGTTCTAACACCGGAGAAGAGGACTACTTCCAACGCCAGACGAGGAGACTATATGTGGATTCCACAAGAAGAAAAGAGAAAATACACTTCATGTCCAATATCAGGGATTCCAGTTCCGGACAGGAGGATCAATCCTTGGAGAGCCAAGAACAAAAGTACAGTTCGCCATCCATCAAGAAGAACGGGAATCCACGCCAAGGATGAGGAATTCCAACCCAGGAATCCAGGACAGGGAATTCTATTCCACGACAGGGAATTCCAACTCAGGAAGGAATTCCACTCCAGGACATCATGGAATTTGCGACCAAGGAAGTTCCAGACAGACAGGACATTCCTATCCAGGAGTCCTAGACAGGTGGCGACCAGGACAGCTGGAAGTTTCCTTACACATTCTGACGTCCTAGACAGGTGGCAGTCTCCTACAGGAACATTCTGACGACCCCACTTGCTTTTCTAGGATTTGTAACCCAGGGCACATATTTCAAGGAAATCTGATTTCCTTTTTGCCCTAAGATATTTGTGTTTGCCTATAAATAGGCTGAGGGGCCTCATTTGAAAAGGTCTTCTTCTTTCTTCTTTCATTTCTTAGGCTCCTAGAACACCGTAGTTAGTTAGCTGTTCCTTTCTGTTGCACTCCATTTCTGGAGCAAAGGAACTTTGAAGAATCAGCAAGATTGTTGTAAGACATTCCCAAATCAATACATGGACATTGAAGATTGTTCTTGATATTCTTTGGATTGTGGCATGGTTTTCTGACTTCTTTGAAGCAAATCATAAGCTCCAGGATCTAAGCTGTTTCATTTCTATTTTTCTTTCAGTATTTCTTTAGTTAGAATGATGGAGATTATTACTATTGAATGATTGAATCTGCTTGTTCATACCATTGGTGATATGTGGCTTGCAAATCACCGTGCATGGTTAGCCTGAACTAATTCCAAGTCTAACTTCGGCTGTTCTGCATGTTTCAGTTCCATGTCCCTTGCAGGAGCAGTCTGAAAATCCTTACTCCCCCTCAGAAGATTGCACCATCCCTGCCTAGTTGTTGTCTCATGGCGAAGCAGAGGACTGGTTCCAGTTTCATCTTCAACAGCAGTCATTTCCATTGATTAGATTCCTAAACCCTTACCCCATCTTTTGCATTTTCTTTTAGATTTTCGTTAGGATTAGTTTTTTGAAAGCTTCATTGCCAAATCATCCGTAAACCAGAAAGTGGAACCTAGGAATCCCAAGCTGTCCATTTGTGAAAAAGTTCCATTCGCCCACAAGTACGAGTCCTAGGAGTGAATCCCATGTCTATGAAGGAGTAAGCCCACGTAAGTCCCCCTCGTGATTACCAGCAAATCACATCATTCCACTGAGTCTATCCCTATGCACGTCAAGACCTGACACAAAAGGAACCTTGGAGCAGTCTCATTCGATCACATAGTTCAGCGTCTGAGAAGCATTATTCAAGAGAGGATAGGATACTCTGTGTTTTATTCTAATGTTGTTGTAGTCACAAAAACCTCATCAACAGGTCTGTGATAGAAATGAGGGAAAATGGACAGAACAGCCTTGAAAATTCCTTCTCCTATGGCTGGAAGTGGTGATTTTTGCTTTGAACAGTCATAACCAGCAACAAAAATCTTCAAAAACCCTCAAAAATGGCTTCCTAGGTGAAGCATTATCCTTTAAGCATGCAAATCTGCCTTGGAATGTGAGAATGAGAAAGAAAATCATACCATGACGTGTCAAATCAGTCCTCTAGGTGAAGTGCTACCTTCAATCCCTCATGGATATGCCTTTATTTGATAGAAAAACCTCCTCCCTCTTGAGCGCTACCCTCAAATCCTTCTTGAAGCTCTTGTAAATGATGAAAACAATGAACAAATGGCTCCTTTATAGCTTGGTTTAGCCTCCTAGGGTTTCAATATGCTTTTCTTCTTTTTTTAGAGTGCTTTTATTTTACCTTTCATGCAAAAATAACAAGTGAAGTTGAAGTGAAAGCATCTTCTATTTATAGCTTTTATTCCCCCTTGACAAAGCACTTTTTCCTTGTGTTTTGGCCGCCCAAATTAAAAGGGGGCGTTGGCTTTTTTTGAAGCGCTTTTTGGGAGGAATGTGTGCCAAGGGAAAGTGTCCTGTTCCCTTGGTGCGCGCACCTTAGTTAAAGTGCACTTTTCCCAAGGCACAATTTTTCCTTAAAAAATTTTGGAATTGTCTTTCACTTTCCCCAAAAACAACTTGGTTCTCTTTCACCTTTTTCAATGCTCTTTTTCACGCCTTCTTGACCTTGAAAAACTTGTATTTTGCCTTGGGAATTTCTTATGATCTCTTGGATCAATGTCAACTTTAGCCGTCTGTGAAGCCTTTTGAAAGCACATTGCTAAACGAGTTCACTCCGAATGACGAAGAGGAGTCTTGAAACTTGAAATTTGGACTTTTGAATTTTGAAGCCTTTTCTCCTTGATGAGCGCACCAAGGTGGTGCGCATGCCTTGGGCAAAGTGCTCCAAAATGCCTTACAAAAATTTTCCAAAATTTTCAAATTTTCAAATTTTTCAAAATTGAATTTTGAGTCGCCAGATGTTTTCTCGTTGCTCTTCGTTGTTCCTTTGCTCTTTGAATCCTTCTCCATTCGGGCCTTGTATCAATTTCCTTTGATGTATCTTGTACTTGCGGGGTTAGCAAATAATAAGGCGACATGGTGCTTGGGAGGTGTGTTTAGGCATCTTTTTAGGGTGTTTGTATGCATAGACTGTAATGTCCCCTTCTACATATATGGTTAGTACATCATTGGGTTATCATGGACTAGCAGTTTGGATAGGGAACTATGGTTTGTCAGGGCCTTGGAGGTGTTTGTCGGTGATGGAGTTGTGGTTCGAGGTCAGTTGATCCAATTGGTACCCTCAGAGTTGGCTCTATTTGCTCTTGGCCGTTACTATTTTTAGTAAGTTCGGGTTCAGTGTCCATTAGGGATTTTCAAAGTGGGGTTAGATGTGTCTCATCGAGATCTTTCCGATGAGCTAAAGATCATGGCATTCTGACACCGTCTTCATATTTATTTTAAAGTCCGAAGTTTATTAATGTTATATTTAATTGGGACTTTATAAGCAAATATTATATTGTCACTTTATAATCTAAGTCGCAACTTAAAAGTGACCCCCTTAGGAGTTGGGCGCCCATGGGAGACATAAGGGGATGAAATTAAATATTAAAAACAAATGAAATCCCCTCCATTTGGGGCGTTGGGCTTGGAGGGGGAGATAAAAGGTGAAAAGCAGCTCATTTTGCATTATGCTCTGTTTGATATTTCTCTTTGTGAGCTCTGCTATGGTTTTGAGGGTTTGAGGATTTGAACCAAGCTCTTGAAGACGAAAACCTCCCTGAGTGACGGCATTCTACAGGTGTGCAATACCACCCAAAGGTGCCATTGATGGTGGATGCATTCAGTATTTACATATGTGCTTCAATGGAGTTATGAGATGAAGTTTTAGAGCTGATTTGCTACATCTATCACCAGTGATGGAGTATTGTAATTTTCTGAGGGATTGGAGGCAGATTTCAGTGTGTTAGAACTTAGAAGTGAGTTATTGTTGCTATATTGAAACCCCTTGTTGGTCGTACCTTTCAGCTGGGTCGTACCTTGTCTTGGAGGTGGCTTTGACATTGGAACTTCATTATTTCTACTCCATGCTTGGCGTGAGGGTATTTCTTGGAGGTGCAGCGACATAAGAAAGAGTGCAGGCCTGTTTAGTGACTAATTTATGTTGTTCATCCTTGGTTGGGTCGTACATCTTCACATGGAGGGTCGTGGGCCTCCTTGAGGACTCATTTCTTTCTTTTGGGCAGTTGTATTACTCATCATTTTGGGCGTCTAGGCCCCCTTGCTCATTGTAATTCCTTGCATATTAATTACTATCAATATATCTGGAGTTTGGAGTGATTTCCAACCATACCCATTGCTGGTCTGGCTATAGCTGTTGTATGAAGTTGCAAATCTCGACATGGGTATGTGTGAGTAATTGTTTATTGGCCATTTTGTTATCTAGGTATCTATTAGTTTCTTCATATTCATTGTATATTTTCTGGGTTTCCACTCGATGCTATATATTGTATGCTCCGGTAACACATCTGCAAGAAAACTAAAAACTCCTCCATTCTTCTCTCTAGTCTGAAAGATCACATAAAAATAATAAAAATAACACATAAAAAGATCTTTTAAAAAAATACAAATAGGTACGGCACATTACAATGGTATCAGAGCAGTGTATCCTGCCATCCTATGAAGTTATATTCAGACATGCAGAAGTGAGAATGAGAAATGCAACCTAGAGATAGATTCTATTTTGGAAAGAGACAAGGAACAAGGGATCCACAGAGAGTATAGGAAGGAGAAATACAACAGATTGATCCATTTGAGTCAGAGACAGAGGTTGCAGCTGCTGAGGAGCAACCATTA
This sequence comes from Cunninghamia lanceolata, assembly GCA_027924645.1. Taxonomy (NCBI): domain Eukaryota; kingdom Viridiplantae; phylum Streptophyta; class Pinopsida; order Cupressales; family Cupressaceae; genus Cunninghamia; species Cunninghamia lanceolata. The sequence goes on from BSBN01001861.1 coordinate 232,438, forward strand.
GTATTGTATAGTGAGGAAGATCTCGAAGTTCCACGCACAGATCCATTTTCTGGTGTGCTACCAGAACAACCTGAAGAAATGGGAGACAGGGAAATCGGAGAACCTAGCACATGGGATATTCTAAATGACTTGGCCAAAGGACAGCAGCAGTTGATTGATAGGTTGGACAGGTCACAGACAGCACTAACATGACTTTTCACCCGCTTGTTTCCTGATTTGGATGAGGATAGGAATAATGGAGACAAGAACAGAGATCGGAATGATAGAGATAGACACCGAGACCAAGGTAATGGAGAACGGGTTGGACATAGGAATAATGGGGGCAGGAACAGACACAGGGATCCTGATGGAGAGGCTTCGGTGAATAGCCGAGGTGCAACACAACTCACAGCCGCAGATAGACCAGGCATTCCTATCTTTGTACCGAGGGATGAGATTCCTAAACGGGATGCTACACAGGTGGAATTTCAGGATGAGATTTTTAGAGATTGGCAGGCTTCGAGTGCGGAGTTTCAGGCTGAGATGATTTTCAAGGATTATTCTGATCTCAAGATGAGACATAGACCTAGAGGAGGAGGAGGTAATAGGCAACAGAATCATGAGCTTCAAAAGAAAGTCAATAAAATGACTTTACCTTACTTTGATGGTTCACAAAAAACTTCAGCGAGAGCTTGGGTCCAAAAATTGGACAATTATCTCCAGATCAGCCACATGCCAGAGGCTGATGCCATCACATATGCAGCCTTACACTTGGAGGGCAGCGCACACAAGTGGTGGAGCAATGGGAAGGTAACTCTGGGACATGACCAGATTACATCTTATGTAGAGTTCACAACCAGACTCAAACAGGTTCGATAAGGACCCTGAGTTGCAATTCAAGGAGCTGGCACAGTTGAGACAGAGTGGATCAGTGTACTCATACATTTCAGAGTTCCAGGACCTTTCAATTATGGTCTCAAATATATCAGAGCGTAGGTTGATCATGCTCTTTGTTGATGGATTGCCAGATCCTCTACGAGGATGGATTAAGGGGTTGGAACCTTTGACGTTGCAAGAGGCCATGAAGAAGGCCCATGATATGGAGTCTTTTGCATGGAGGAGTAAATTTCAAACTAAGAGTTTCCAGCACAGGAGGGATAAGGAGAGAGACAGGAGACATTTCCATAGGGATTCAAGACATCAGCAACCTAAGAGTTCTTCCAGGTTAGACAAAAAATTAGTTGAATGACCTCAGGAGGAAGAAGCTCTATTTCCATTGCAAAGAGCCTTGGGATCCTAAGCACAAGTGTGCTGCCCAAGGAAAGGCAAAACAGATAGAATACTTCTCAGTAGATGAGTCCGTTGAATCTGAGTCACATTCAGAGCAGCATACATGAAACAATGATTCAATGATAGATGTTGCATTTGAGGCATCAGATAAGGATGAGGAGACTTCCCTACCTACAGCCCATATATCGAGCATTCAGAAGGGGTCATTCAGGATCAGAGGAGTATTGGGTGGACAGCGATGTATTACACTGCTTGACACAGGTGCCACTCACAAATTCATTGACGAGGGCTTGGTTGCGAAGAGGGGGTTGAAGACAGAGGAGTTTTAAGGGTTTAAGGTGAAGGTAGCCGATGGATTCATACTCACATGCATTAGGAGGATACCCAATTTGACCATCTAGCTGAATAATTACACTTGCCAATCAAAGTTTTATATTGTCAACATGGGTGACATGGATGTTGTGTTGGGTATGAAGTGGTTGCATGAGATAGGAGAGTTCACACTCAACTTGAGGACCATGGAGATGAAGTTTGAGGTGAACGGAGTCCGGCATGTGCTCAGGGGCATTTCAGATGGTGGGTTGAGAGTAGTTTCTCTCGAGTGGATGGAGAGATTGATTCGTCATGATCAGGTGCAGTGGGCAGCAGAGGTGATGGTGATGCCTATAGGTTCAGAGCAGCAAAAATGGATGTACCCACCTGACATACAGGCTCTCTTGACTAAACACACCAAAGTGTTTAGTAACATTCCACCAGGTAAACCCCCTGACAGGGGTATTGAGCATGTGATTGAGTTAGAGGAGGGTGCAAACCAGTGATTAGTACACCATACAGGCACCCGAAGAGGCATAACGATGAGATCGAGAAAGCTATCAAAGAGCTTCTCGAGATGGGTCACATCAAGCCAAGCAAGAGTCCATTTGCATCATCAGTAGTTCTAGTGAAGAAAAAGGATGGGACTCTTAGAATGTGTATTGACTATAGGGAACTCAACAAGAAAACAATCAAGAACAGGTACCCTATACCCAGGATAGATGAGCTAATTGATGAGTTGCACGGGCCCTATTACTTCTCCAAGATAGATCTGACATCCGATTACCATCAGATTCAGGTCAAAGACGAAGATGTGGAGAAGACAGCTTTCAGGTGTCACTATGGGCACTTCGAGTTCCTGGTCATGCCATTCGGATTGACCAATGCACCAATCACCTTCTGTAATGTCCCTTAGTCTGCTCAGACTTCAGCAGAGGTTGACCTACTATTAGGGTTCCTGTAGGTCAACAGGTTGGTTAGGGGACCCGACCGAGAGCGTTGGAGCTTTGCAGGGAGCCTTCCGAGTCCTTCAGTTTGGTGTTAGATGATGATTTCATGAGTTGAATTGAAATATTAAAGGTTTGCCTTAATATGACTAGTGAAAAGTGAATAGTAACTGAGAATTAGAAGGTGAATAGTAAAAAGGTCCCCACTCATGTAGCCACAATGTTGTTTTAAAAAGGTGGCCCTTCTTTTTCATGAGCAAGTGACCCTCAAGGTGGGCGTCCACTCTTGGAGGGTATATTTTATTGTTTTTTTGTGGAAAATGGAGGATGGAGTCTATAAAGCAATGTATGGGGCTCTCTTTTGGTCATTCTATTCTCATTTTCTAAAAAGCTAAGTGCAGGTTTGGAGCTCTGGATAGGGTTTTCAGTAGATTGCAGCTCTTCTGAGGACGAAACCCTTTAGAGGATAGTGGATTGGATGACAACCCAGTTCACATTACGGGGAAATCTACTCTGGGTTTCTGTTTGGGCATCTTTTGGCTTCATTTTGTGTTCATATTTACGATCAGACCTCTGTAGGTCTAAAAACAGGGGTTTGGACAGCTTGATTCAGTCACTTTGTCATTGGAGTTCATCATACTTGGCTGCTACAGTTGGAGGTTGACGCCATTGCATGTTTGGGAGTGATTTGTGGATCATTGGATCACATTTGTATGCTTTTATAAGTCTGATTTTATAATCAGACCTGACTGTTTGTAATCAGCCATCATCTCATAAATGTAATTGGCAAGCTTCATTATTCGGGTATGTCAAATTGAGTCACCTATCTCATATCTTTACTTTGAAATAGTTTGCTTGCTGATCCAATCAATTTCAGTCGTCTATTTGGTGTCATTTGAATGTTATTATGTTACCTTTTTATTATCATATCATGGCAAAAACCTACATGCATTGAAACATCAAAAACACAAAGCAAACCATTCAAAAACACAATTAGAAAATTCAGAACAGCAAGGCAAAAATCATAGCAGAATTGGTAGGGGATCTTTCACCTTCCAATCTTGCATGAACAGAGTTTTCTGTGAGCAGTTGAGGAGGTTTGTGTTGATATTCTTCGATGATATTTTGATTTATAGCAAGACATGGGAGGAACATTTGAAGCACATTGACATTGTGTTGAGCATTTTGGAGCGAGAGTCATTGTATGCTAAAATGACAAAGTGTGAATTTGGGATGACCGAGTTATTGTACTTGGGTCATATCATCAGTGCTGGTAGTGTTAAGGTAGACTCGGAGAAGATCCAGGCGATTGTAGACTAGCCACCACCAAAGAATCTCACTCAGCTGAAGGGATTCCTTAGTCTTTGTGGGTATTACCGCAGATTCCTAAAGGGGTTTTCACAATTGGTAGCACCCCTTACAGATTTGACTCTGAAGGATGCTTTCAGTTGGATAGGGAGTAGACAAGAGTGTTTTGACAGGTTCAAGCAAATTATGAGTACATGCCCTGCGTTGGCAATACCAGATTTTAGCAAACCCTTCGAGTTGCAGTGTGATGCCTCAGGAGAAGGCATAGGAGCGGTAATCATGCAGGATAAGCACACCATAGCATTTCAAAGCAGAAAGTTGAGGGGTGTAGAACGAAGTTAAAACATATATGACAAGGAGATGTTAGCCATCATACATGTGTTGGCTAAATTCAGACAGTATCTGGTGGGCAGCAAATTTGTGGTAAAAACAGATCATAACAGTTTGAAATATTTACTTGGACAGAAGGACCTAAATGAGAGGCAACAGAATTGGGTCAGCAAGCTTCAAGCCTACGACTTTGACATTGTTTATGTCAAAGGTAAGAAGAACATTGTTGCCGATGCATTATCCAGGAGGCCCCATTTGTGTGCATTAGGTGCCATCACAGATGATTGGAGGGAGATGATATCAGCTGAATATGCTAAGGATACATGGGCTACTGGAATAATTGATGGCATTATCAAAGATGACAGGTACACGGTGGTAAATGATTTAATCATTTACAAGGATAGGATCTTCTTGGTGCCAAGTTTAGAAATGAAGCAGAAGGTTTTGAGGGCATTCCATGATTTGCCAATGGCAGGGCATCCTGGATACTTCAAAACTTACAGACAAGTTAGAGAGAGGTTCACTTAGAAGGGCCTCAAGATAGAAGTGATGCAGTATGTGAGAAAGTGTCCGATATACCAGCAGAACAAACAAGAGCACTCTTTCCCAGGAGGATTACTGCAGCCCATGCCCATTCTTGAGAGGAAGTGGGATAGCATTTCTATGGACTTTGTCACAGGTTTACCTAAAGTCCAAGGCAGGATTGTATTTACGTGGTAGTGGATAGATTGACAAAGTATGCACACTTCTTTGCCATCCCTACCACCTACACTGCAGCCCAGGTTGCATAGTTGTTTTTTCGTGAGGTATTCTGTTTACATGGGTTGCCACAGAGCATTGTCAGTGATAGGGACAGCAGGTTCCTTAGTAATTTTTGGCAGGAGCTCTTCAGGTTGACAGGGACAGACCTCACCCCCAGCACGAGCTACCACCCACATATAGATGGTCAGACAGAGATAGTCAATAAATGGGTGGAAGGATACCTCTAAAATTATGTTTCAGGGCAGCAAAAGGCATGGATTAAGTGGCTTCACATGGGAGAGTACTGTTATAATTCCACTTATCACATGTCTATTCAGATGTCACCCTTCATGGCTTTGTATGGGTATGAGGCACCGAGCTTTGTTGATTTGTTGTTTGCTGATAGCAAAGTGCCTAAGGCCAAAGACCTTCTTCAGGAGAGTCAAGATATCATGAGGTCTTTGAAAGAGAACATACAGAAAGCTCAGAATCAGCAGAAGCAGTATGTAGATTAGCAGAGGACTGAGCGATCATTTGAGGTAGGTGACATAGTATATTTAATGCTGCAGCCATATAGACAGTCCACTCTCAAGAAGAGTGGAGTTGAGAAACTTAAGCCACGGTATTATGGACTTTTCAGGATCTCCAAGAGGATTGGAGAAGTGGCTTATGAGTTAAAGTTGCCAACGGGTAACAAGGTGCACAATGTATTTCATGTATCACACCTTAAGAAGGCGGGGCATAATGTGACATCATCAGCAGAGTTACCTCCTCTTGATGAAGAGGGGAAGTTGATTTTGGTACCTAAGGCAATAATTGACACTAGAGAACGAACTTTGAGGACTATCAAAGAGTACCTAGTAAAATGGAAAAACCTGCCAATGGAGGATGCTACTTGGGAGAATGAACAGATATTGGAGCATCCTGATCTGAGATTGCTTGAGGCAAGAAATCTTAGGGAAAGCGGACCATAATGTCCCCTTCTAGATACATGGTTAGTCCATCACTGGGTTCCCGTGGACTAGCAGTTTGGATAGGGAATTGTCGTTAGTCAGGGCCTTGGAGGTGTTTGTCAGTGATGGAGTTGTGGTTCGAGGTCAGTGGATCCAGTTGGCACCTTCAGAGTTGGCTCTGTTTGCTCTTGGCCGTTACTATTTTAGTAAGTTCGGGTTCAGTGTCGGTTCGGGATTTTCAAAGTGGGGTTAGATGCGTCTCGTCGAGATCTTTCTGACGAGCTAAAGATCATGGCATTCTGACACCGTCTTCATATTTAATTTAAAGTCTGAAGTTTAGTAATGTTATATTTAATTGGGACTCTATGAGCAAATATTATATTGTCACTTTATAATTTAAGTTGCAACTTAAAAGTGACCCCCTTAGGAGTTGGGCGCCCATGGGAGACATAAGGGGATGAAATTAAATATTAAAAACAAATGAAATTCCCTGCATTTCCGACGTTGGGCTTGGAGAGGGAGATAAAAAGTGAAAAGAAGCTCATTTTGCATTATGCTCTGTTTGATATTTCTCTTTGTGAGCTCTACTAGGGTTTTGAGGGTTTGAGGATTCGAACCAAGCTCTTGGAGATGAAAACCTCCCTGAGTGACAGCATTCTACAGGTGTGCAATACCACCCAAAGGTGCCATTGATGGTGGATGCATTCAGTATTCACATATGTGCTTCAATGGAGTTATGAGATGAAGTTTTGGAGCTGACTTGCTACATCTATCACCAGTGATGGAGTATTCTGATTTTCTGAGGGATTGGAGGCAGATTTCAATGTGTCAGAAGTGAGTTATTGTTGCTGTATTGAAACCCCTTGCTGGTTGTACCTTTCAACTGGGTCGTACCTTGTCTTGGAGGTGGCTTTGACATTGGAACTTCATTATTTCTACTCCATACTTGGCGTGAGGGTATTTCTTGGAGGTGCAGCGACATAAGAAAGAGTGCATGTCTGTTTAGTGACTAATTTATGTTGTTCATCCTTGGCTAGGCCGTACATCTTCACATGGAGGGTCGTGGGCCTCCTTGAGGACTCATTTCTTTCTTTTGGGCAGTTGTATTACTCATCATTTTGGGCGTCTAGGCCCCCTTGCTCATTGTAATTCCTTGCATATCAATTACTATCAATATATCTGAAGTTTGGAGTGATTTCCAACCATACCCATTGCTGGTCTGGCTATAGCTGTTGTATGAAGTTGCAAATCTCGACATGGGTATGTGTGAGTAATTGTTTATTGGCCATTTTGTTATCTAGGTATCTATTAGTTTCTTCATATTCATTGTATATTTTCTGGGTTTCCACTCTATGCTATATATTGTATGCTCCGACAACACATCTGCAAGAAAACTGAAAACTCCTCCGTTCTTCTCTCTAGTTTGAAAGATCACATAAAAATAATAAAAATAACACAAAAAAATCTTTTAAAAAAATACAAACAGGTACGGCACATTACATAGACAAAAAATTTCGTATGGGTACAACAAAACCCTAGCCGATCGGTTGCAGACCTAAAGCGCATCAATTTGAGGAGCCTTTGGAGTGGTTCGTGATTCATTGTCATTAGGGATTCAAAGCCTAACTTGAGCGCCTTTCCTAGCGATTTCATCATTGTGAAGGTCATCTTTGGCATGTATTTGACTTCATATCTCTGATTTTATAACAGCAGAATTCTGATCTGATTTGTTCATCAATTTGCCATCTTTTTGGTGTTGGATCTAAGTGTTTTTCATTAAGTAATTCATCTAGGGTTTAGCATATATTTTGGCATGGTAATTATGATGTATTTCATATGTTAAGTGGTTGTAATAAATGTGTGATCAGATCTGAAACAATTAAAATTAGAAATCAGAACTAGGGTTTCAAATCAGATTTTGAAAAAATCTGAAATTTTAGCAAATACCCTATGTGGGATATTTCAGTGGTTTCAAAGCCCTGTATCTTGCCAGCATGTTGGGTAGTTGGTATATCAGTTTCAGCAATGATTTATCATTCAGAGGATTTTCAAAGGTTGATTCTTCTAGGGTATGAATTATGGCATAATTAAGTGAAGAAGATGGGGGAAAGAAGCTTTATAGAGCAGGTAATAAACTTGAACATCTATCCCAGCTAAAAGATGCTCTTCTCAGCACTTTGGAGGAAGTAGAGAAATGTCTTCACATGGTGGATCAGTCACCCTCTCAAGTAATGCGAGCGGCTTTGATTCTTGCAACATCTTCCTTGGGTAAGCAAAGGTTGTTAAGACACAATGATAATGAGGTGAGACTTCTTGTTACTTCATGTTTGAGCAAAATCATGAGAATTTCAGCACTTAAGGCTCCTTACAATGATAACACATTGAAAGAGGTAATTCAACTGATGGTGGATAGTTTCTAGGCTATTGATGATATCACATGTTCTCACTTTCCTAACAGGGTTGCTATACTCGAAACTTTTGCAAAAGCAGATTGAATAATATTATGTTGTATTTGGGATTGAATGATTTAATCTTCAGAATGTTTCTCCAGTTCTTTGCCATAGTCAAGAAAGAACATGCCGATAATGTTATTGCAGCCATATAAACCATTATGGTTTTGACTATTAATGAAAGTGATGATGTGCCACAATCACTTCTTTCTATTCTATCGGCTAACAGGAAGGACTTAGCTAAAAAGGTGATTGTTCAGTGTGAGAAGAAGCTGAAACTTTTCTTGGTTAATGAGGAGCAAGTGGATTAAGAGGAGTTCATAGCAGAACATTTGGATGAAGAAGAATCACTTGATTGTGACTTGCATGAGCAAGACAAAAATCAGTCAACATGCAGCCCTAAAGAAGAAGAAAAAAGTTCTTTTCAGCCCTATGAGACAAGGACAAAGGAGAGTCACCTATTGAAGCCACAAGTGAAGAGCACATGACACTTCAAGGTGACTACAAGATTGAAGGAGAGTCACCTATTGAAGCCACAAGTGAAGAGCATGTGACACTTCAAGATGACTACAAGATTGAAGGAGATTCACCTATTGAAACTACAAATAAAGAGCACATGAAGATTGAAGAAGATACCGCCATGGAGATTGTCAATCTAGCCATGTTAGACTAGCTACAAGAAGGTATGAGTTCACTTGGTATTCCTCTAATTGAGCCTAGCATTGCTTCATCACCTTTACATCAGTTTGGTAAAGAACCAAATTGTGGTTTGGGTGTTCTTTGAGATGCATATTGTTCATACATATGATGGCAATTCAGAAAATTCAGTATGTGGTGAACAAAGAGGTTTGGATAAGACTAATTTGGCATTGCAAGATGTGAAGGATCCCTTGGTGGTTAAGGAGATCATAGCTGTTCATACACTTTCTAGAACAACCATTGTGGAAGATCATGATGTAGAAGACTCTACTCATTACTTTGATGGTGACCATTTGATGGAGCATGATGATACCCTAGTTTTTACACACAGATGTAATGGAGAAGAGGCCAAGAAGGAAGTTGATTGGGAGGTGCATGATTATGTAGACCAATCAGAAAGTTTGCATGGAGGTGTTGGGTCTCATACGTCACATCCTTTGGAAGGTTGTTTACTGCAATATGGTGTGTTTCATAGAATAGAAGTAAACGGAAATAAAGTAGTAGTATAGTGCATCATACAAACATAACAGAATTACTCCATACATACTTCATTATGACTCCAATGTCTGCATATCAACTATTGTCAAATCACATATCTCCCGACTAGTATTGACGCTCTAAATACTCATCGCCAAGGTTGGTTGTGATGCCAACCGTTGGTACCGACTCCAAACTACCCGACCCGTCGGTTGGTACCGACAACTAATTACATCTTGTTACGTTATTTATTCACTTAACTAATTTGCTGTCTACATCTATCCCCCCTCAAAATTGGTCGTCTTCCAGACGACATTTACATCAAAACAACAAAATTATAACAGAAACTCAAAAACATCCTACTGAGAGTGGGGAGGTTGGATGGACGTCCCTGGATGTACTGAGGAGGTTGGGGTGGCTGATCGCTGTTGTGCCTATATCTTCCTTGCTTCCTCAGTCCTTTGCCGCAGCTGGTGTTGGGCCACTAGCTCTCGCTCTTTTGTTGCCTTCACCATTGCTTGCACTCATTTCCCATCAGACTTTCCCAGGCTTCCATTCCTGTATTAGCACTTGGTTTTTTCTTCTCCTCCGATGCAATCTTCGGCCTGTAGGATGCAATCTTCTTTCCCTTGTCCATTTTTTTTTTTTTTAACCTCACTGAACAATCTTCACAGCAACAATAGTGTAGTGTATGGCAAGCTCCTTGACAGCCTTATGCAATCCCTAAAGTCTTGTCTACGGCTTCCCTTCGTTCGACTCCTTCCCTGTACGGCCGATGTACGGCCTTCTCTGAATTTGTACGATAGCCTCTGTGAAATCTGTACTTGGCGGCCTGATGTCCTTTTCTCTTCTTTTTTTGACTCCCTCCTCTTTCCGTACGGCGTTTGGACAGTTTTGTGTTTAATTTGCAAGGGACGAGGGGTTTTTTATTTGTAAGGGCAGGGGAACACCGTACATCGTATGTCATACGGCCTGGCTGTACGTCGTACGAATTTTTTTTTTGCCAGGTCGTACATCGTACGACCTGCCTTAAATTTTTTTTTTTTTTAAAAACTTATTTTATTTTTTGGCCAAGTCGTACGCCGTATGGCCTACCTTAAATTTTTTTTTATTTCTCTCTCCCGATATTTTTTTTTTTTCGTCTTTTCCATGTCAAACTGAATCTGATTTGTCTATTTTTCTCCGACGGGTTCCATGTTCGATCTACAACTCCGACTGGAATTATTGTCTTCAAAAAAAATAAACTATCTGACTTTTGAACATTCTTTTTTCTCTGTTGATTGTCACCGATCGCCAAAACATTACAAGTCGACGAAAATACTCTATAGTCCTTATTCTTTCTGTATGGTCTCTTTCTGGCTGGTGTTTTCAATGCTGTGTTCCCGTCGTTAGTTTCATCACCCCAATTCACCTTGCTTGTCAATGACTCTTCATTCCTGATCACCTCGTCTGGTTCAAATGTATGTGCAAGTGTATCATCTATCTTGGCTTCACCCTCTGTAAATTCTTTCTGTGCCTCTCCTGGTTGACTTGTCTCTACCACTATTTGCTCTGTTACTTCTGGCTGATTATTACCTTCCTCCCCTTTGTCACTCATTACTGGTTCCCTCTTGCCAAGTGGTTGAGTGTTTGTCAATCCATCAAGTGCTTCATTCGTGAACAATGTTTCACTCGTCGGCCTAGAGTTGCCCAGACTTTCACTCGTCGGCCTAGAGTTGCCCAGACTTTCATTCGTCGGCTGAGAGTTGCCGAGTGTTTCACTCTTCGACCGAGTTTTGCCAAGAATTGCATTACTATGACCTGCATTGCCAGGACTTGCACTACGAGGACTTGCATTGTTCTTCAAAGAGCTCTCACTGACTTCTTTTATTGAAATCATATTACATTTCGGTTGAAAGAACTCGTAATCTTCCATCTACTAGTGGAAGAGCCCACTATAGGAATTAGTTTCATCCTCAGAATATTCTTGTAGTTTTAATAGTCCTTCCTCATCAGGTCTCATTGGTCCTCTGCCAACTGACTCCCCTCCGTCTGAATCGGAATCCGATGCTAGTTCCTCATTTATAGCCTGTGTTCTCAAGTCTATGACAATCTTCCTGCCTTTGTTCTCTATTGACAATGTGTTTCTTTTCCAGTTACGATTGGCCTTGGCGGCTATCAGCCACCCTCAGCCGAGTAATGCATCGTAAGACACATTTTGTGCTGTTATGACTACAAAGTTTAATCGAAAGAATTGGGTGCCAATCTTCACTTTCTGAGCCATTAGCACTCCCCGCGCTTTAATCCTGTGCTGGTCTGCTCCCAGTAACTAGAAATTTTGTGGCCACAGTGTAGTTTCCCCCAAGCACTTCCACGTATCTTCTGTCAACACATTCACTCCCGATCCACCTTCGATTATTGTGTTCGTTAGGTGACATCCACCGATTTCCATGTGTACGATGGCTGGATTCTTGCCATTGTTAACTCCCAACAGTCTCGGGTCGATGACTTGTTCTCCTTCCAGCGATGGCTCCACTATGACATCTTCATCCTTTGTTTGCCCGTTTGGGTTCCCTTCCATCGCCTTCGAGATTGCCATCCTTAGTTGTGGCATGCTCTGTAGAAGATCCGCTATTCTGACCAATACAGTGGTTTGTAACACCTGATTCACGATACTCTTGTCTGACTTTGGTCGTACGGTAGTTGTTTTTCTGTTCTTCCCTTCCATTTCCATTGCCATCTCTACTTCTTTCCTAGCCTCCCAAAGTCTCTCCTTTTCGGTTCGAGGATCTGGATACGTCGCTTTTTTCCATTGTGCTCAGGTGACCACCAGGATCTCTTCATCCTTTTCCTTGAAACTGATGGGGTTCACCCCTTTTTGCTTCGGGCAATCTTTTTCTTCGTGATCTCCAGGCCCACACCACTTGCATAATGCATTTATTGTGTTCTAATTATTGGTCGGGCATTCTCTTGCAAAGTGTCCCCATTCGTTGCATTGTCGGCACTGTATCATACGTCGCCCCTTGCTGTCGTACTGCAATCTGTTTCTAGTGTTATTATTAATCCTTTTGTTATTCCGGTACCCTCTTGGGGATGCATTCGGACTATTCTGAGGCTTCAAGGGTGTCGTCGGCGGAGTTGACGATTCTCCTTGTGTAAAGAGCACCTGGGTACTTCTTGCTTTTAGGTTAAATGGGCATTCCTTGATTGAATGTCCCATTACCTGGCAGATATCACAAAATAACTTTCTTGGATAGTTTGCTTTTACGTGACCTTCCCCGTTGCACTCAGTGCACCATAATTCTCGACCTTCTTTAGTTGTCTCTTTATCAGTCTTCAGTTCTTTCATCATGCGGATCATATCTCTCCTCAGTGCCTGAATGGTTTTTGACTCGCCATCACTACTGTCATCACCCATACTTTCATCGTCCTCGGTCCTTCTCTTACTCCGGGAGGATGTTTTGTTTTCACTTTCTATATCCGTCGCCTGATTGTACGCTTCAGCATACGATGATGGTGGTATGACTTTCATCTTTTTTCCTTAACAACGGAAATAACCCTTCGATGAACCATCTCTTTTTCAGTCCATCGACTGGCTGGGTTTCTAGTTTTCCGAATAGTTCTTTGAGCCTCCTATTATATGCCCTTACATTTTCATTCTTCCCTTGTCTGGTGTTGTAGATTTCCGCTACAATCTCATTGTCATCTCTTAGAAGTTTAAACTCATTCTCGAAGGCTTTCCTCAATTCATCCCATGAGGCTTTCTGTGTTGCCTCTAGGTTTGTATGCCAATCAATAGCGATACCTGTTAGCGTTGCTGGGAACGCTTTTACCCAGTAGTCTTCGTCTTCTTGTCCATTTGCCACCCATATGGTTTCACAAGTTTTACAGTGCCGGACAGGATCCTCTGACCCGTTCCCCATGAATTTCGGCAACTTCTGCCTTTCGCTCGCCTGTGGAGTCACCATTTTTTTCCCAGGGTACCCTCTCTGTGTCTTTGACCCGATTGGACTGGTTCTACCGTGTCGTTCCGGTGTCCTCCCGACACTATCGGCCACGTATGGTTCCTTCCCACATCCATTCTCGGCGTCCTCTACACTTCGAGTCACCTCTGGTTTTCTCTGGTTCTCCCTCTGCGTAGGGGTCTTGGGCTCAGGTCCTCTGATCCTCGACCTTTCGTCTGAAATGGACAATGCCACAATACAACGTATACTGTCCTCTAGTTCTTCTTTCAGTTTCTTCCCATTTTCTTTTTCTCTATTTGTTATTGGTGTTCTAAAATTCTGTTCATCAACCCTTTGGTTTACTTCTTCATGTCGTTCATTTTCTTTTTCAATAATCTGTTTTAATCTTTTTTTGCGTTCTTGTTCCCTTAGTCTTAGTGATTTTCTCAATATTTCTTCGGGTGTTTCTTGCCCAACTGGTATTTTATTCTTGTCCTTATTAAGTTGTATGGGCATTAATTATGCTTACCCCTGTCAGTTATACGGCGTGCGATGGCGATTGGCGTCACGTTCTTCCTCCTCTTGTTTCATACGTTCCTCATACCTCCTGAGTACTTGTTGCCGTCGCAATTCCCTCTCTCTTTCTTCTCGAAGGTCTCGAAGGTTATCAGAATCCTTGCCAGGAGTCGAGGAATGCGGTTCAGAAGTTTGTCCACTTTGCTATTGACACGCAGGTTTTCTCCAATAACCTCCTCTGGAACCTCCCTGCTGATGGATTCATCTCTCGCATATTGTCCGACTGTTAATAACCACAATTTTACCAATTCCTACATTACTTCATCTTCTCGGCTTCTTGGTCCATTCTCTTCTCTGTCGCTTCCCTCACGTTCTTCTTGAATTTCTTGTACTATTTCTTCTACGTGCCTTCTATTTTGTACTTCCTCGTCGGTGTGGATCGGTTGCCCCATTATGCTGCCATCTTCATCGTGTTTTTCTCGACCCTGGTTACACCCGACGGTTTGCTTGTTTCTGACGATGCCACTTGTCCGATGGTTTCCGACGACTTATCTTGTCATCGACAGCCAACTCGTCATCTAATGCTCTGCGACGACTCAACTTGTCATCGACTTGTCACCCTCGACCCGTTTTCGAACTGGCAACGGCGCCAAATGTTTACTGCAATATGGTGTGTTTCATAGAATATGATGTAAATGGAAATAAAGAAGTAGTAGTATAGTGCATCATACAAACATAACAGAATTACTCCATACATACTTCATTATGACTCCAATGTCTGCATATCAACTATTGTCAAATCACATATCTCCCGACTACAATGTATTGACGCTCTAAATACTCATCGCCAAGGTTGGTTGTGATGCCAACCGTTGGTACCGACTCCAAACTACCCGACCCGTCAGTTGGTACCGACAACTAATTACATCTTATTACGTTATTTATTCACTTAACTAATTTGTTGTCTACAAAGGTCAACTAAGGGTAAATGAAGGTAAGATTGTGGCAGCCCTAACTCATTTTGATCATGTTCATAAGATGATGGCAGATTTGTGTTGGAAGGCTCTAGGGAATCATGATGGTTTTGAGGGAGGTCTATCTCTTGCTGACTTGCATGAACTCAAGGAGGCCTTGGTGATAGTGAAATCAAACTACCTACACTTACTTGAGGATAGAGATCATCTCCTCAAACTTGGTGAGATACACTTTGATGCTTTGAGCGCCAAAAAGATGAGGTGGATAAGCTCACCTTTGAGCTTAATGCTATAGTGGATTCTTTGAAGAGCACTCACGAGGCCCTTCAAGAACCGAAAGATCATGCAAAGAAGCTTTGTTGGGAGTTGAGCATGGTACACCCTTCATCATACATAGCAGAATTTCAGACTTCCATAGTAGCCACATCCGATGAAAAACAATGCAACATGAAGTTGGCAAAAGTGGAGACATGAAGGAAGGACTTGAAGAACCCTATGATGAAGACATGAAGATAGAGGAGACATATATACATGATGATTCAGTTTGCAGCCATGGGACAAGTTATGACACATGATGCACTTGATTTTCACTTGGAGACGTCTCATGGACCAGCACTTGTTGATAACCATCCATTCATGGAAGGAGAGATGATTGAGATCGTGGAAGACATCACACTAGGGCATGAGGTAAGGAATGCTTTTCTGATGTATGAGAGCAGTCCCTTATCTTCATATTGTCATGATATAACAGCCAAGAGGATCAGCCTTGAGGCTTGTGATTCCCTTGGGAGACTCATGTTAGATCGGCACTTGATGCAACAAGGAGGAAGATGTTTGCAGTGAATGATGGAAAGGTATTATGGCTGTTCTGATTTTCTGATTTGGAACAGCAGTCTTTGGTCTTTGCATAATCTTGAGTTGGCAGCTCCTACTCATGAGGATGATGGTAAGAAGTCTTCTTCTATTGTTGGCACTCATTTGGGAAACAAACACGAGGTCTTATTTGTGTGTCCAAGACACAAGAGGACCAAGTTCGTACAACATGACATGGCAGAGGCAAAGAAGGTTCGAAGCATGTGGCATATGAGGGATGAGCCTTGTATGGTGGCTAAGCAAGTGGAGCAATCAGGTTTGAGGTATGATTCAGAATTCCTTGAGTGTTTACATAGCTTGCTTCATAGACTTGGATGGCATTATGGAGCATACACTTAGTGGATCAGCCACTAGTGTTATGCCTTCGTATGTAGAGGGAGATATGGGTGATGCAGATTTGGCTTGGTCTTTGATCATTCATGGAGCACTTGGAGAGTTTGCTTGTGATGAGTCTCATCATGTTGATGACTCTTTTGTAGAGTTTGCAACTGCCCTACTTCAGGGATTTTTGATGGAGACATTTGCCCTTGTGTGGCATACACTTGGCGGAATGGAGTTTCAGCTGAGCTATGACTCTAGGTATGGAGGTCTTACTATGCTATTTGATTTTGAGCCACTAACGTTTGTGTTTCAGCTGGATGTGGTGTAGGGTTTGGAAGTGAGCATGATGGCATTGGTGTTCCAGCCCTAGTTGATGGAGTGCTACTCCATACTTTGATAGGAGATGATTGTTCTACTTCATGGAACATGGATTTCTGTAATGTCCCCATTTTCAGGTTCCCTTGCAATGTAGTTGGCACTGATGATCATTTGACCTTGTGGATGTGTGTCAACATTATCAGAGGAGTTACCTGATGATTCCAATGAGCTTAGGGGATCTGGAGGACTCATATGCCACTTTCTGGGGTGATTTTCGACTTCTGGTGTGCTCTCCAAGAATCTTGGAGAGGGTGTTTATTTATAGTAAGTCGCCCGATTGGCTCCGTTTATCATTATTCTTCATCGAGATCACTCCAGTGCAGTCAGTTTTCAATTCTGATGCATTCCGACAGTTTCCGCAAAATGGGTGTGTTGATGTGTTTTTTATGCACATGCAAACTCAGAATAAAATACTAAGGTATTCTATCCTCTCTTGAACAAAGTCTCTCAAAGGCTAAACTATGTGATCCAGTGAAACAACTCCAAGGTTCATTATTCGTGATTTGCAATGGATAGACTCAGTAGTTTGATGTGATGTGTTGTTAACACAAAGGGACTTACGCTGAATTTACTTCTTCACTCACTCGACTTACTACTCCTTTTCAAGAGTTATAACCATGATTACAAATAAAGAAAAAAAGATAAGGGTTGAGAGAGAATCTATGCTACTCCTAACAACAATGAAACAATGAACGATGCCAAGATAGACAAATTCCTTCATAACAAGCTCCACTTTGCCATGATGAATTCAACAACTACGTAGAACAAGTGCCAATCTCCCAAGGATGACTAAGGATTTTCGTATTGCAAACACACATTTGAGTATCCACAGTTGGCGCAACTCAAACAAGCATCGGCAACCGAACTATTGCAATAAACGGAGGTTCAGGCTAACTTTGCACAACGATTTGCCAGCGACAAACCATCAAAAGTATGAACCTAGGAATTCATCAAATATATTCACACACTTTCACTATATCAATGAGCTTTCTAATATTTTTCTAGTTCTACTTGGAAACGCATCTCAATCATCTTTGAGAAATAAGAAACCATGCGACGTTCCAAAACAACACAATTGTCACCAAGTTTCAATGAGAAATGTATTAATCTTGGAAGTGATTACAACAATTTCAAGTTCTCTCCAACAACTTTCGAAGAGCTTCCTCTACTCTACTCTACTCCTCTACTTGCTATTCTACTCTCCTACAACAATAATAATATAATGTTACAAATGAGGTGAATGAACCTTTTTATAGTCCTCAAAATACAATGAAGGGCCAAGATTGATTTGAGCAACCAATGGCCGAGATTTTGCCACATCAGCAATTAGTTACAACAACCAACTATTTTTAGTAAAAGGAAAAGCTGACATCATTCGTGTACATAAAAACCCAAAGGCAATGAAGACACATTTTCCAAGGTGATAAGCATGACATGTTGGAATCTTTGGGAATCTTCTAGATAGGGCACCCTCTTTCTCTTGGACTTTGTTGCATATATGTTGAACATGGACGTGATGACGTGGCGAGAAATGATTGGCTGATGATGTATGAATGCCACTTGAGCATTTCTAGATTTTCAATACTTTTTCGTGCTTCTTGATGCATTTTCCCAAATTTTATCTTCTTTTCTTGGCAAAGTCTCAAAACTAGATTTTCACTTCTCTGGAACTATTTCTCCTCAAACGTTGAATTTGGGAACTTGTCTTTGTTCTTCCACCTTGTCGTCGTCTTTGCATTCCTTAGTGTAATTTTGGATTTCTAGATAATCTTGCTCATTCGACTAACTTTTCTTATGATGCTCATGTAGGATTCTTGTTCTGGATTGATGAAGTAGAGGAGATGACTTGGGCGTGTGTATTCTTGGAGTAGACTAGACTTCATGATGTTTGCACTTGATCTTCTGGTGCCTGAAATGGAAGTCTCTTGAACGCGAACATGGAAATTATTTTCTGGATGCTCGGATGGTAAAACTTGCAAGATGGATGATGAAATCTCCTCTTTGGAAGCAGGATGATGGTGAAATTGATGTCTTGATCCTCCAGATTGTCACACACCTGCAAGATAAAAATTCACAAGTCATAGTATTTGATCATGTCAAGTTCTTTTACCTTTATGCATGAGAGAAATTTGAAAGATACTCATTGAATTTCACAAAATTTCCACTTTAGTGGGTGGATTTTACTAAACCAGGGAAATATGAGGGTGGCGCAATTTCCACCTGTGCCTGGAAATTGCGCTTTTTTGGCGCAATTTCCATAGGTGCATGGAAATTGCGCTTTTCTCTTAACATACATTTATGCCTTCTAACGTTTCTATTCCCTTGGCGTGGATTGTTAAGTGATTTCAAATGATTTTCAATGGATTTCAAGAACTATTTTAATGTTTTAAAGATGAATTTTGACTTTCATGAGTTTAAAATTGCAATCCCAAATTTAGCGCAACTTCCACCCTAGAGTGGAAATTGCACTATTTCCAGCTTGTGCTAGAAATTGCGCCACTTTCAAAATGCTTCTCAATGATTTCTTAGGACTTTTTAGGTTTTCCTTGATGATTTTGTCATGATTTTTTCGTGTTTTGTGCTAAGATTTTTGGAGAATTTGCAAGAATTGAGTGCCAAGTTTTTCTAAGCGCAATTTCCACTCATACTCAGAAATTGTGTTTTTTTTCCAAGAGAAATGGCGCAATTTCCACTGGTGCCTGGAAATTGCACTTTTTTGGGAGCAAATCACCTAAAGTCATTCAGGAATGGAAGTCAAGGTCCCTACCTGACGTATATTTCAAAATATATTTAAGTATAAGTTTGTTTAAATAATGGCACAATTTCCTATACTTTAAATATTTTGAAATATACTGTCAGGATGTTTGAGATAGGTCCCGGATCCATGGGATTTAACATGCAGATTCTAGATTTTTAAGGATCCACCAGATTTCAAACTTAGTCAGTTTTCAGGAGTCAGGACATCAGACTTAGTCAAATTTTTAGTGTTTCAAGGACATGCGTCAGGGTGAAAGCATATGGATTCCTCAGTTGAATATCCATCCCTTAGGCAATTTCTTCAATCACTTCATGGATTTGAGCAAGAACTTGGTGAGACTTTGACAAATCAATACTACCAAACCTACAAACTCAAAGAAAACCAAAACACTAAAGCAAAACTAAGACAGAAAGCGAGAAAAAGGGTGGGTCCCCATTTGCAATGGGACGATGTGTGAAAACATCACAATAGGGTGTATTAATGGCTTTATTTTAATTATTTTACTAAGGTCGCTAAATATTATTTTAAATATTTTAAAAGCACCTTAGTGTTATAGCTCATCGGAACCGGGATGAAATGTTTTAAATCATAGATGCATAAAACAGGGACCTTGCGTGTCAAACTATCATTATTTTAATTAAAAGGTCTTTTTCGGAGCTAAAATGGAGTTTTAATTAAAAAGTGAATTTTAAAATATAAGCTTTTGGAGAGTTCGGCGAAAAAAGTATAAAAAGGCATTTGAGGGGCTTATTTGGATTATGCGGTTTATTCTATTTCTCTAATTGAAACCCTTGTGGTTCTAGAGATCAAACTTGGTTCATCTCAGCCTTCTTGAGGACGAAAACCCTCTTGGAGATGATCAACTCCGGTGGTGAAAGACCCTCCCAGGTTGATTGTTGGTTAACTTATTCAAAGTTTACGCTTTGTGCTTCATTGCAGGATTTTCACATTGTACAGAAGGGTTTAGTGAAGATTTTATCGAAGATTTGAGACAAATGGTAAATTTGTCTATTTTGGAGATATCCGCAGATTATATTGAAGATTTATTTGGCATTGTTGAAGAATTTATTTATAGTTGCTATGAAGTTTATTGGAGGGTTTATGCCCTAGAGCCATATTTATTTGGAGATTTTAGCAAAGCAAATTATAGAAGGGATTAGAAGGAAAAGACACAAGCTACAGTACCCGCTACAATACCCTCTATAGAACCACTACAGTACCTGCTATTGTTTAAAGAAGAAACACAAGGGGTTTGAGGGGTTTGAGGGGTTTGAAGAGCATAGCACATGTTTTGAAAGAGAAATTGGGTTGCTACAGCAGTCACCAACATCAGAAAATAAAATGCAGAAGACAAGCATTAAATCAGTCCTTTTTATCAGCCTTCATTTTTGATATTTTGGCATCTTTTATGTATCAATTTGTTGAAGACAATTATCGGGTATGTCAAGCATTGAATAGCTGATGTAATCTTTCATATTTGTATTCAAATCTTTAATTTGAATAAGCTATATACCTGCTGTTGCAAATTCTATATCAAACCTCTTTATGATCTGTCAAGTTATCATTTGCAAATGTTGTATTCCTATTATTTGCAATTGCATATGTGAAACAAACAAGCATTCAAACCACATAAACAAAAGGGAAATCAAACATAACCAGCTTGCATGCAAAGTGTTTAACGGAATGTCAAATACTTGAAATCAGAAAATACAAGGCAGATTTGGGTGGGACACTACAATTTCTTACAGAACTTTTGGAGGACTGCAGTTGTTCAAGAGTTTGGAGGAGAGTTGCATCATCCCCTCATCATTGGAGAGTGGCATAGGGTTGATACTCTATCACCCTATGACCTTGGCAGTGTTATTTGCATCCACATAGGTCTGATTTTCACTCATGAGGTTGTCGTTTTGTTCTATATCAGCAACTTAGGAGGAGTTGTTATATACTTTCTTGCACCTATGTTGGGTATTCTTCACATCCATGAGAGATCTACAGGAGTTGGAGATTGGTTTTGTGTTGTTAGCACTTTGAGATGCTTGCATCTCTTCATGTTTGCCAGATGTGATGATATAATGATTTGGGATCCATGTGGTGGCATGTTTGACACACCTTTCCATTGGGATCTTGATGAGTTGCTTCACAACTCACGAAGCATTGATGATTGTATCAGAGTGGCGCAGCGGAAGCTTGGAGACTTATGTTTGTATTTCAGAGTTCACACTCTTCATCACTTGTTGACAAGCATGGCTTTCTTCAGGGCTTCGGATTGGTCTAGTGTTAGGTCCTTGATGGACTTTGCATTCATGGATGGAGCCTTCGGAGATTTGGAGCTATTGGCAGTTGAGAGCATATTTTCAGAGTTTGGAGGATGGGGCGAGGTTGAGTTCGAGTGTGTATGGCTATTTTTGCCACCGGAGCTCACTTTGCATTTCATTCTTCACTTTCTTCTTGGAAGTTGCAGCCACAGGTGGAAGAATTTTGTGATCATGGGACATTTGATTGGATGGAGATACTTGTCATTTGACGGTATCTTGTAGGATGCAGGTTTGTCATTGCTTGAGGACAACCAATCTCAGGAAGAGAGGACTGTAATGTCCCCTTTTCTGGAGTGATCACAAGAGAAGACCTAAGCGGCAGTTTTCCACACTTCGGGATTTTTGGAAGGCATTTTGAGTATTGGAGATGACTCGTCATATTTTTCTGATGACATTGATGCATTTATCTTGAATAAAATAATTTTCCTTCTAGTGGTATGAACCATATGGAGGTGGCATGTGTGTGGAAATTGGTCTTTTGAAGGAATTTAGAAAAGGTGAATTTGATGTCTTTTCCTATGCTTTGATATTTGCATTGGAGGAGGTAATATTGAAAGAATGATTTCAAATCTTTAATTTGAAATTAGGTGCCAATGGAAAAAGAAATAAAGGTGATATGGTCAGCGTATATGGAGAATAAGGCAATTCAAAATAATTATTAGGTGTAATGTCCTCTTTTTGAGCTTGGAGAATGGAAAGAAGATTTTTAGTGGCTCAACTAATTTTCCTTGGCATGGCAAACATGGGATTTGACTTAATATATTTTATTATTAATTTTGGAGGATTCAAAAGTATTTAACTATTTTTTCTTGAAGGAAAACGACCCATTTGAGCGTTAAAAAGTGATAAATAAATAAAATAATAATATTTTGTTGTCAAGTCGGCCCAGGTGAAATTTATTTCGGCCAAGAGGAAGAGGTCGGCTTCTAGAAGGAAAATAAAAATAAAAAAATATATTTGAGCCAGCCTAAGTTGGCCCAAGTAAACCCTCTTTAAAGAAAAAGTGATAAAATTTGGGAAATTAGAATAAAATAAAATAAAAATGTTGGAGGTTGGCTATGGATTCCAAAAAAATATTATATTTTGTTGTAATAGGACACCCAAGAAGAAAAAAATAAAAGGAGAAGAATTAGGGTCATTTTCATCATTGTTCATTTTGACATTTTCACTCATTGGAGATTTTCTCTTGGCTGCAACTTCGTTTCAGTGATATCTAAGGACAAAAACCCTTGGATTTTAGTGGTTTGGATGAAAACCCATCCCACTTTGAGAGATGGATTCACCTAGGATCCATTATTGAGCTTATTTGTAGGTTCTCATGGAGTTGAAGGCTTCAAACAGTTAGGGTTTCAAGGAAGATTGCATGATCGACTAGGGTTTGAAGATACCTTGCATGATTGAAGGCATATGTATTCAGATTTGAAGGATATTGGAGTGTGATTTCATCATTTACATTCATGGCTAGGTTTTGCTGATGATTCTACATCATTTGGTGGCTTCATTGTTGGTGGTATTCACTATTTTACACTCAGAATTTTATATCAGACTGCTGCAACTTTATATCAGACCTCTGAAATCATCATACAGGTGCAGATTGGAGAGTCTCCAACCACGGCATTGATATTGGATTGACATATTTTCATCATATACCCTAAGCGCTTCATTTTGGGCATCTATCACTAGGGTTTGGAGGTGTTTTTGGCTTGCATCGGCTAGGGTTTCATGTTCTAATTTCTTAACAGCAGCTACAGATTCATTCTCAGTCATCTAAGGTTGCCATTTGGCTTGGTTCTTCATTGGCATTCATCATCCACAAGGCGGCTAACATTGATACAACATTGGACGAGGATTTGCCCATCATTTGGATCACATTTGGATATCATTTGCATGCATTTGTAAGTCTGATTTTAATATCAGACCTAAACTGTTGTAATCAGCCACCTATATTTGAATGGAATAAGCCAATCTTCATTTCCGGATATGTTGCATTATGTTGTCTAATTCCATATCTTTAGTTTGGAATTGTATGTGAACCGGTTCAACCTATTTTCAATCATATTTTGGTGTCATATGAATGTCATAGTGCTATCTTTCCATCTTCATATCATTGCAAACACATATGTGAAATCAAAACATCAAAAACCCAAACAAAACTTTCAAAAATCAAATCAGAAATTTCAGAGCAGTGAGCAAAAATTCAGTTCAGATCTAGACAAGGTTCTTACATTAAGTTACCTAGGTTGGCCTAGGGAAAAGTATATCAATTGCTTGGGCGGCAAGAAGTAGTTTTACCTTGCAAGTCAGCCCACTTGAAAGTCTATTTGGGTGCCACATTTTGCTCAAGGCTTGGTTGGCCTTCCTTGAAGAGATTAAAAAATATGATATTCTGCCCTGGTCGGCCAGCATGCGAAAAATGAGGCAAAAAGGTATAAATATAAGTTTTGTGGCATTTGCAAATTATCATGGAATCAGCTTATTACTTATTTTCCTGTTGTGGATCAGCAACTTTGTTTGCAACTATTCCAAGGATGAACACCCTTGCAGATATTCGGTGAGTTGGATGAAAACGTAGCTCATCTTGTGGAGAGTTCGTGATGGAGCTCTAATTGCACTTCATTGGAGATATTCGTGGAGAAGAAGAGCAAATTTGAAAATTAGATTTCTAGATCAGATTGGACCAGCAGATTTGTGGCATTTGTGCTTCAGTGGAGCTAAGGTTTGTGCCCTAGGTTGGTGCGCCACTTGGAGGATTGAAGCCTTCGAGTTATATCATTTTTGAGCTGCATTGGATCAACACTTGGAGCAGATTTATATCCTTTGTAGAAGCATTTATCATTATACTTGGAGCCGAATTCTGACATCCTTTGGAACAGCGAATTGCCTACATCTTGGAGCAGCAGTAATCATCATCAGTGAGCAGAATTTAGCAGCATTTTGGAGCGGACTTGTGCGCCACCATTTGAGTGACGAGTTACCAGATTTTAGAGGTGATTTTGGTGTTTGTTTTGCCACCAAGGTTTGAGGAAAAATTCAGATCTGGAGCAGCGACAGTCAGACCTGATTTCGCCCTTGTTTGAAGATTGAAATTGGTGCTTGGAGACTTCACTTATCTAGGGTTTGTCATGTCCTCGTTTCCGACTTGATCATCAAGTGTATAATGGATTAGCCTATTCCTCATTCCCGGAGGCTAATTCTAAATGATGAGGGAATGAATTGGTTTCTGACTAACTCTATCTTTTGTTTTGCAGGAACAGAATTAGAAACCTAAAATTTGACCAAGTCTAAGGGTCATTTCATCAACTCCAGTGGTCACATTGTCAAATAATGCTTTCATGTTGTTTAGGCGCATTTCCAAGAAAGTCAAGCTCATTTTGGCGCCTAACCCTCAAATCCACTTGTAGCACTCAGTAAGGGACTTCATTTGAGGCGCTTCATGTGTTTAAACTCTTCCAACCTAGCGCCTAGCATTGAGATGAGGGGAGTGGGTATGAATAAGGTTTTCCTGCTTGGGCGCCACTATCATGTTAAAGAACACCCAATGAGCGCCTTAGGCATTGAAGGCAAGAAACAAAAGTTGAAGTCATCTATCGACCAGTGGAGCATTCACCTAACATGTGTTTGGGGTCCTTGGCAGGAACTTCCCCAAGTAAACTCCATTTCCAAGGAGATCAAGTAGAATTGTCAAGGAATCTTAAAGAGCGCCTAAGGGGTGATGTGATAAGTTGCTTCAAAGTCATCTTTCCTACAGCTTGAGTAGGCGCCAAAACAAGACTCCAGTGGGTGAATGATGTCCTCACTTCTCAGTAAGCTAAGGCGCTTGGTAAAGCAAGGGTTTGGTGTCATTCCAAAGACCTCAAGTATGAGCGCTTTTCAGGGAGAGTGGCAACTCAAAGACTAGGCGCCAAATCCATGCAAGATGAACCATTCAAGTGAAGGCACCATTTTACTCTTCTCCTGGCATCTTGAACTCATCCAAAAGTGCGCCTAAGAAGGGAAACAACTTTTGATCCACTTATAGTGAAAGGCGCTTGGTAGAAGATAGTAAGTTTGATTCAGTTGTGACTTGTGTTGAAGATTTTAGCTGGGCAAAACCATTTTCTTCCTAAGGCGCTAATCTAGACATTTCTCTATCAATGAGTGCGCCCAAGAGAAGTTGAAGACTCAAACAGGATGTTAGTACTCCAGATGAGGGCGCTAGGTTTAAGGAGCATCAAAAGGCTTGATTACAAGTATTGGAAAGTATGAATTGTGTAGAACATCTCGCTTCAAGTGTTAGGCGCTGATAGTAGTTGAAACTTTCCCAATGTGCACCTAAGTTAGTTGCTAGACCCCAAGACCAGTTTTGGAACAAGGCGCTCCAGAGGGTAAGAAGATAATCATTGATAAGACAAGTGTTTTATTTCATTTCAAAGACTTCAAGAATGAGCGCTTTCAAGGAAGATTTGGGCAATTCAAGACTGGGCGCAAAACCCATGTCATCTCATCTCAAAATGCGCCTCATGAATAGAATGGACTTCAAACTTTCCAAATCATTTAGAATGATGTTTTTGAACACTTGTATGGAGATGAACCATTCAAGAGGAGGGGGCGCCAATTCACCTTTCCACAGACACCATGATGCACCTAAGCATGAAAAGATCTTTCAAATTCACTCAATATGAAGGGCGCTTGGCAGAAGTTGGTGTTTTTGACTTAGATGTGGCTTGAGATGAAGATGATTGCAAGGAAAGGTCACATCCTTCCTAAGGCGCCAATCTGCATCCTGTCCTACCCACAAATGCGCCTCAATGAAGATGAGGACTAAAAAGCAAGTTTTAAACACTCTGATATGGGCGCTCTTTTCAAGGAATCTATCCATACTCAAAGGTTTCATCTGTTTGTTGGAAGATGTCCAATCCTTCTCCAGGTGCCAAAAACCCTTGCAGAACCCCAAATCTAGCGCCCAAGTCAAAAGAACACTAGAATTGCACCTTAGTAAGTTGGATGTCAAATTCTCCTCTTTCCAACCTTCAGTTGGCGCCTAGTCAGGAGATAAGGTAGTTGTAACTACCTGAGCTCTCATTGGTCCACAGAATGTCTTCGGGATCCATGTCAAGGTCTCTGGATAAGCTTGCCAACTCAGAATGAGTCATCAGATGGAATATTCCCTTGGATATGCTTCTTGGGAAACGTGCCTTGGTTCCTCTTTGTGCATTGAAAAACGTGCCTTCATTGCCTTTGAAAGGCCTATAAAAGGAGGAGCTCTCTCATTCATTTGGCATCTATTCATTTTTGACAAAATTCTCTCTGCAAAGCTATTGAGCTTGTAATCTTGAGGCCTGCGAGTTTCAAGTGTTGGGGTGATGCTCCCTCAACAAGCAAGGTGATGCTCCCTTGTTGTAATGTGAGGTGTTGACATCCAGTTGACATCATTGAGTTCGATTGAGTTGATCCAGTGTAGGAGTCATTGTAGACATCAAGGCTCCAAGGCCTTCCTATTGTATTTCCATTTGAATAAGTTGTAACTACATGCTATTGAAAGCATTATCTATGTAATAAGACATTGGCAAGATGATTGAATCAAGCAATAAGACAAGTACCCAGCTTCAATGTTGATTCATTCAAGTAGTTATCTTTGATGTTTGTCATGAAGTGTTAAGTAGTCAATAAGCTAAGTACAAGTAAATTTATCTAAGGAAAAATTTTAGTAGAACTAGTTGGGTATCTTACAGGGTTTCCATCCTATATTGGAGCGCCACCTTTTGGGAGTGATTCGGAGGGTTTTGGTAGAGCATCATTGCCTACTTTGGAGCAGCAAACCCTAGCCGATCAGTTGCAGACCTGAAGCACATCAATTTGAGCAGCCTTTGGAGTGATTCATGATTCATTGTCATTAGGGATTCAAACCCGAACTTGAGCGCCTTTCCTTGGTGGGCGATTTCATCATTGTGAAGGTCATCTTTGGCATGTATTTGACTTCATATCTTTGATTTTATAACAGCAGAATTCTGATCTGATTTGTTCATCAATTTGCCATCTTTTTGGTGTTGGATCTAAGTGTTTTTCATTAAGTAATTCATCTAGGGTTTGGCATATATTTTGGCATGGTAATTATGATGTATTTGACATGTTAAGTGGTTGTAATAAGTGTGTGATCACATCTGAAACAATTAAAATCAGAAATCAGAACTAGGGTTTCAAATCAGATTTTGAAAAAATCAGAAATTTTAGCAAATACCCTATGTGGCATATTTCATTGACAGGATTGAGGCAGATATGGGTGATAGAGATCACGGTGAACCGAGTACTAGAGATATTTCAAATGATCTTGCTAGGGGACAGCGAGAGTTGCAACAAAATATGAATCAACTTTGTGCCCTTTTGGCTCAACAGATTGCGGGAAAAAACAATAACAATAACAACGGTAATGGCAATGGCAATGGGAGACATGGTGATGGTAATAGCAACGGAAGGAATGGTGATAACGGGGATGGTTCACTCAATATTAGGGCCGTAAATCAGCATTCTATGGCTGGAACAGAAAACACTAGACCGCATATGCCTACGTTTCCTCCACGGGATAACCCTCCAGTTGTTAATAAAGCCACACAACATGAGTTGCAGGACCAAATAATGAGGGATTGAAGGGATTGAGGGCAGAATTTCAGGCTGAGATGTCATTCCGAGATTACATGGATGTCAAATTGAGGCATAGACCCCATAGAGGAGGGGGTGGCAGACTTCATAATCAGGAATTATAGAAGAAAGTAAGTTATCTATTCCTTATTTTGATGGCTCGGGAAAAACTACAGCTAGAACTTGGGTACACAAGTTAGATAACTACTTTCACCACCCTAATGGTTTTTTTGATTTTTTGTTTGATGCGGAGTTTATGTGTTTTAGGTTTGCATTTTGTTTTGCATTACATATAACATACATTCAGATATAAAGCAAACTAAAGATACACAGATGCTTATTTATGTGGGAAACAATAATAACATCAATTTATCAAATAACCAGATGAAGAATAAACATAAATATCAAAAGGGAAACATACCCATTTGTTGATTTTGTACATTACAAGTCTCATATGAAAATTATAGCAAACTGAAACCCTAGTTTGGTGTCAAAATGGACCAAACCCTAGTTGTTCTAGCTCCAAAGTGTAAATCAGCAATGCCAAAGTGTTACGCCTCCAATGGTGAAGGAAGTGGCCCAAAACCCTAGGTGTTTTGGCCTTGAGGGGGTCACACCTCACCCTAGGTCTGGTACGACCTGTGTGTGGAGGAAACCAGCAACAATAAACTCAAAACACTTCTCAAAACTGCCCTCTACTCTCTCCCTTAACACTTGGATTCAGCTACTAAAACTCATGCCATGATTGAAGGGAGAAAACACCAATATTGAAGCCCAAACATGACCCTAAATGGAACAGCATGTCCCAGAAATGGTACGGCCAACATTAACACCCTATGCATATTCAAAACTCAATAAAAACTGCCTTATTTCACTTAGAATTTCCTGCTCATCCTCTTCACAATAAATCCGCAATCAAACTCTTATTATAAACTTTAGAAATGTTCAACAATGTGCTCCAGCATAGCCCCTGTAGGAAGCTATCAGCAAACAACCTTGGGATGTCTTCTAATCCTGTAGTTGTTCATCCTCATGAGGGATTTTGTCCTCACAAAGCCAAGAAAATCAGCGTTCAGCCACAAACCTGTAGAAATAAAAATATCAAGCATACTTGCAAAATGAGCTCCAAAACCTTTTATATTTTCCCCCAAAACTCATGCTCAACTTGGGCATTTAATATTTTATTCATTTTGTTTTATTACTCACCTTATAACTCCCTCAAAATGGATGCCAAGTTAAATCATTTAACTTAACTTATAAATATATTACTTTTCCCAAAGTTGGGCCTCACCTTTATAATATTTAATTATCACTAAGTTAAATATTTAATTTAACTTAATACATTAACAATAATTAATATAACAACATCCCTCCTCAAACGGACACCAATAGACATTGGGTTAAGAAACCAATCAAAACGGAGCATAACCGGTGCCATGTGATGAAATCGGTGCCAAGCGGTGATCCTGCTAAAAATAGTGTGGACCCCGTGTGCAAAAATGCCCCGAAAGGCATCACCACAAATCCCCTGACATCTCTGAGCTCAATGCAACCTCTGAAAAACCCAAACGACTGAACTATCATGCCATCAACCCCCCCGAAAGGAGTTCCCTAACCACCATGTTAGCCTATGGGAACCCAAGTAATAGGCTAACCATTACTAACTGTCGGATGCTTAGGAAGGGGACATTACAGTCCGCCCTTCCCAAAATTGCTTGTCCACAAGCAATCTCAACTCTAGGTGCTGTAAAATATGCTCATTCTCCCATATAACATCCTCTACTAGCAAATTCTTCCACTTTACCAGGTATTCTTTGATGACCCTCCTTTGTAAAGTACGCTCTCTGGTGTCTATAATGGCCTCCGGAATGAGAATCAGCTTGCCTTCTTCATCAAGAGGCGGTAGTTCAATGGAAGGAATCACATTGTGCCCTAGTGTCTTCTTGAGGCGAGATACGTGGGAGACATTATGAACTCTACTCTCCGCCGGCTACTCCAACTCATAAGCCACCTCCCCAATTCGACGGGAAACTCTGAACGGGCCATAATACCGTGGCTTCAACTCCTTTGCACCACTCTTCTTGAGAGTGGACTGTTTGTAAGGCTGCAGCATCAAATAAACCATGTCACCAACCTCAAAGGAACGCTCAAAACAATGTTGATCTGCGTATTGCTTCTGCTGAAAATGAACTTTTTGTATGTTCTCCTTCAAGGACTTCATAATATCTTGGCTCTCCTGTAATAAGTGCTTTGCCTTGGGCACTCTACTATCCCCAAACAACAAATCTAGGAAGTTTGGCGCTTCATAACCATATAACACCATGAATGGTGACATCTATATGGACATATGGTAAGTGGTATTGTAGCAATACTCACCACGGTGGAGCCACTTAACCCATGCCTTCTGCTGCCCTGCAATGTAGTTCCTGAGGTATCCTTCCTCCCACTTGTTAACAGTTTATGTTTGCCCATCAGTTTGTGGTTGATAACTAGTGCTAGGAGTGAGTTCAGTCCCACTCAACCTAAAGAGCTCTTGCCATAAGTGACTTACGAACTTGATATCCCTATCACTTACTATGCTCCTAGGTAACCCATGAAGCTTGAATACCTCTCTGAAAAACAAATCAGCAAACTGTGTTGCTATGTATGTGGCTGAAATAGCAAAGAAATGAGCAAATTTCATCAATTTATCAACCACAACATAAATACAGTCATTTCCGTGAACCTTGGGCAGCCCTGTGATAAAATCCATGGAGATGCATTCCCACTTCTGATTTGGAATAGGAAGGGGTTGTAGAAGACCAACTGGATAGGAATGCTCGTGCTTGTTTTGTTGGCATGTAGGACACTCACGAACATACTTAAGAACTTCAATTTTGAGCCCCTTCCATGTAAATCTTTCCCGGATCTGCCTGTAAGTTTTGAAGTAACCCGAGTGACCAGCCATTGGAACATCATGGAATGTCCTCAATATCTTCTTTTTAATCTCAGAATCAGGTACAAAGAAAATTCTATGCTTGTAGATGATAAGATCATTTACAACCGTGTACCTATCATCACGAATGCTACCCTCGATAATGTCTATGGCCCACCGATTCTTAGTATAATCGGCTGAAATCAACTCTTTCCAATCAGTTGTGATTTCTACTAAGGAGCATAAGTGCAATCTCCTGGACAAGGCACAATGTGATTCCTTCCACTCAACTACCGCCTCTTAATGAAGAAGGCAATCTAATTCTCATTCTGGAGGCCATTATAGACACCAAAGAGCGTACTTTACAGAGGAGGGTCATCAGAGAATACCTGGTAAAGTGGAAAAATTTGCCAGTAGAGGATGCTACATGGGAGAATGAGCAGATTTTACAGCACCCAGAGTTGAGATTGCTTGTGGACAAGCAATTTTGGGAAGGGCGGACTGTAATGTCCCCATCCTAAGCATCCAACAGTTAGTGATGGTTAGCCTATTACTTGAGTTCCCGTAGGCTAACATGGTGTTAGGGGACTCCTTCTGGGGGGGTTGATGGCATGATAGTTCAGCCGTTTGGGTTTTTCAGAGGTTGCATTGAGCTCAGAGATTTTAGGAGATTCACGGTGATGCCTTCCAGGGCATTTTTGGACACACGGTCCACACTTACTATTTTTAGCAGGGTCACCGCTCGGCACCCTTCGTCACATGGCATCGGTTATGCTCCGTCTTGATTGGTTTCTTCACCCGATGCTCGTTGGTGTCTGTTTGAGGGATGTTATATTAATTATCGCTAATGTATTAAGTTAAATTAAATATTTAACTTAGCGATAATTAAATATTATAAAGGTGACTTTATATTATTGCTTGGGTGCCCAACTTTGGAAAAAGTAATATATTTATAAGTTAAATGACTTAACTTGGCATCCATTTTAAGGGAATTATAAGGTGAGTAATAAAGCAAAATGAATAAAATATTAAATGCCCAAGTTGAGCATGAGTTTTAGGGGAAAATATAAAAGGTTTTGGAGCTCATTTTGCAAGTATACTTGATATTTTTATTTCTACAGGTTTGTGGTTGAACGCTGGTTTTGTGAGGACGAAATCCCTCATGAGGATCAACAACTGCAAGATTGGAAGACATCCCAAGGTTGTTTGCTAATAGTGTCATACAAGGGCTATGCTGGAGCACATTGTTGAAGATTTCTAGAGTTTATAATAAGAGTTTGATTGCATATTTATTGTGAAGAGGATGAGCAAGAAATTTTAAGTGAAATAAGGCAGTTTTTATTGAGTTTTGAATCTGCATAGAGTGTTAATGCTGGCCATAGCATTTCTGAGACAGGCCGTACCATTTAGGGTCATGTTTGGGCTTCAATATTGGTGTTTTCTCCCTTCAATCATGGCGTGAGTTTTAACAACTAAATTCAAGTGTTAAGGTAGAAAGTAGAGGGCAGTTTTGAGAAGTGTTTTGAGTTTATTGTTGCTGATTTACTCCACACACAGGTCATACCAGACCTAGGGTGAGGCGTGACCCCCTCAAGGCCAAAACGCCTAGGGTTTTGGGCCACTTCCTTCACCATTGGCATTGTTGATTTACACTTTGGAGCTGGAACAGCTACGGTTTGCTCCATTTTGGCACCAAACTAGGGTTTCAATCTGCTATAATTTTCATATCAGACCTGTAATGTACAAAATCAGCAAATGGGTATGTTTCCCTTTTGATATTTATGCTTATTCTTCATCTAGGTATTTGATAGATTGATGTTATTATTGTTTCCCACATAAATAAGAATCTGGATATCTTTAGTTTGCTTTAGATTTGAATGTATGTTATATGCAATGCAAAACAAAATGCAAACCTGAAACACATAAACTCAACATCAAACAGAAAATCAGAAAAAAAAATTAGGTTGGGACATTACATAGGGTTTGGAGCAGAATTCTGAAGTTTAGAAATCTAGGGCAGAAATCAAAAAATTAAACTCAGAATTTAGGGCAGATCCCATTGGGGATATTACAATCTGGTTATCATATAATTCTGCAAATTATCAACATATATCCACAAATATATCAAAATAGAAAACTTGGAAAACCTGAAACAATGCAAGAACCCCAATTGTGAACCCTGGATGAATTCACCTCCACATTAGCTAGGAGAAAACTGCCTTCTCGAAACCAATCTCAGCCATAGGGTTTTTGTCCTAAGGTTGCAACTTGAACAGAGTGTTCAAAAATTCTACAACTTGGAATGATAGAAGATGCAAATGCCAATTGATGTTCCATTCCTTTCCATTGCCCTCTTTTTATAACACCTTAAGATGTTTCTAGAAATTTCACCTTGAGAATCTTCTAGAACAATCTTATTTTATTTTTGAGCATAAAGTGACTTATTTTAATTTTGCTTTTTGGAACAAATAAGTCACTTTTTAATAAAATAATTAATTAAATATAAGTTGACTTAAAATGATAAATTAAGACAACTAATTTAATAAATTAATTATTCCCTCACCATAATCCCATTTAGCCTACGAGAATAAAAATAGGCTAAAGGTCTGCATCGCTCGATCATGTTCGCGGAGGGGACATTACATCCTCCTTTGAACCCATACCATTTGTTGGCTTTTTTTGAAAAAAGGTATGTGGGAAAATTAAAAAAAGAATTGTATCTTTCTTTTTGTTCATTGTGGGACTTTGTTGGGGGCCACCACAACTTGATTTATAGGTGACTCATTAATTGGGTAATTTCATTGTGTTGTTATTCTTTGAGTGATGTTGTACAAGGAAAAAGGTCGTGTGTGTTTGGAGATGGGGGGCGTGAGTATTAGTTTCCTGAAGCGCTGCCTCTTTCACTGTTTTCCTTGGCTGTTAGTAGGTGCCTGGGTCTGATTATCAGGTCACACTGATAAAGGAGGTACTTTGCAGTTTGGGGTGGTCTTGCAAATCAAGTAATGGGATTTTTGGAGGTTTCAGCATGTGTTTAATCAGATCAGATCAGTTTACCAATGTTTGACAACAATTTAAGTGTTGAATCAGTTTTGTAGCATCCTTTGCATCACCTTCCAAGGACATATATCAGTGGCCTTTTACTCAGCTAATGTAAGCTTATTTCCTGTGACTTTATGAGTTTTCTGATCTAATGTTGTTGTTGCAGCAATCTAATATTTTGATCAGAATTAATTAACAATGTGATTAGTTAGTTTCCTTGTTATCTCATACCTTGTATTTGCAACTTGCATCTATATTGTAATACCGGATGGTAGTACCATCGGGTATCATGCATTGCATGTCATTTCATTGTAAAATCGAATGGTATCCTGCCGATTAAATGCATTTCCAATTAGAAGATCTTGGTCGGTTCACCACTAGACCCCTCTTGCATTCAAGCCCATTTTGGCATTGATCAGATTTTGTTGTAATCTGCCAGTGGCTCTGCATTCAATCAACACATTTGTCCATCGAAGAGGTGTAGATTTGGGTCAGCTCTGCTGCCTATGTGCTTTTGGTTGGCTTGCCGCCTCTTCATCTTAGCAATGCATTCATCATAGCTAGTTGTGGTCCAAAGCACCGTATTGGGATCTTGGTGATCAGAATGTGTTAGGACGTTGCATTTGCATTCCTTAATGCAAAAAATAAAAAAATTTGGGTGTGGTTATTACATACATCCTTCAAGTTACTCTTTCTCCATTGTAAATTCTGTTTGGATTCTTCTCAATCAAATCACAACTATGTCTAACTTTAAATTTGTTCAAGGTGCTGATTTTTCTCAACTCGGTGATTAACATGTTACTCTGATAACATCAATATGGAGGAATCACAAACCAACTGTAACAAGAAGTTAGTTAGGCCTATCAAACTAGAACAGAAAGTTAGTTTGGTTATGTTGTTTAACAACCCACACCGATTTTTTTTTTACAATATAATGCAAATGCAAGGTCTGAACATGTTCTGATCACCAAGATCCCAGTGTGGGCAAGGTGAGAGCATACGGTACTTTGGACCACACAGCGATCTAAGATGTATGCAATTACGAATGAATGCGACAAGCCAACCAAAGCACGCGGGCAACAAAGCCGACCCAGATCTACACCTCTTCAACGGTCAAGCGTGCGCAAATGCAATTATAGAATGAAAAGCACGCAAGCAGCAGAGCCGACCCAAATCTACACCTCTTCGGCGGACAAGCATGTATTAAAGCAAAGCCACTGGTAAAATGTCTAAACTTGATCAAACCAAAAATGGTTGATAACAAGCAAGCTTGTTCAA
Organism: Cunninghamia lanceolata; assembly: GCA_027924645.1. Taxonomy (NCBI): domain Eukaryota; kingdom Viridiplantae; phylum Streptophyta; class Pinopsida; order Cupressales; family Cupressaceae; genus Cunninghamia; species Cunninghamia lanceolata. The sequence continues at coordinate 267,828 of BSBN01001861.1, forward strand.
TGTCAAAACGGGCTGAAAGATATGCTACACGAACTGGTTGTAAACCATCCAGTTTTACAGTAAAATTAACATGCAATGTATGATACCAGGCGGTACTACCATCCAGTATTACAAAATAGATGATAAAATACATTTAAATTGCTAATAGAAAGAGCATTTAACTGAAACACATTGTTAATATAAATCTGATCAGTCGGATACACTATTGCAAACAAGGAGTTAGACCATTAAACTCAAAAAATCGTGAGGTAGAATGCTCTCAATGATGGTCAACACAAACCCAAAGAAGAACCCACTCTAAAAGTTGATGCAGACAGCAAAACAAGACTGAAATCCCACTAAAAATCCCTAAAATCACTGAAACTCATAACTGATCTGAACTGCAGCAAACTGGAAATGCTTCACTCAGTTGTACAGCAAACACGAATCATCAAAACTGTTGGAAAACCCACCCTTAAAGTGTATGGCTCGGTAAGACCAAGCTTGGGCACCACCAAATCAGCAAGGAAAAACAGAAAAGGAGCAACGATTTCCCTTCATTACCCTCACGCCCCTCTATTGGTACAGTATGGCCAGCAAGTAAAGTACGACTCGCTAGGAGTTGGAAATCAATCTTCAGCAACAACAATGTTCCTTTCAATTTCAGGCGCCATCTTTCCAATAGGTACGGCCCCTGTAGATTGCCATTCAACCCTCAAACAAGTGCCCAGCTCAACAACACAATGGGACGGCCTCTTGGATGCTGGAAATGGTACGACCCAACAAGGAAAGCTTCAATGACATAGCTATCAATCCAACAAAACTAATAAAAAACAATGCAACACACAAACAAAATGATCAGCTCAACAACCCTTCAAAACACGTCAAAAATCTCCAATCTTAACACCAAACTGAAAAAAAACTCAATATGCAACACAATGATGATTCCAGGGTGAAATCACTATATCCAACTAGGAGGGTTTTCATCTCCGAAATTGGTATTCCAAGAGGGTTTTCGTCCTCAAAAAATATGAAGAACTCAAGTACTCACTCAGAGCAAAATGTAAAAGCAATATCACAGTCTAACCCTTACTCTGTGCACAACTCCTTTTATAGCCTTTTTGAGAGAATAAAATATTAATTTCCCTTTTTCCTCCATATTCTCCTCAAAATATAATTAGACATATTTATGTGTGCTGAAGTCCACCTTATTGCCCCCATGTGCCTAACGCCACTTTATCTACACAACTTAAAGTACCTTTTTTAAATAATTAAATAACATGTCAAATAGAACTATAAAATAAAGTAACTTTTTGACAACTTAAATCTATGTTACCGGGTTCGCCCCCTGCCTGGCCGAATGCGAGTGCGATTTGCATCGGGTGCGGGTGCGGGGTACGGTGCGGTCCGCCTATGGGTGCAGACAGGGTGTGCCCAGGACAGGCCAAGTGCGTCCTGGACGAACCCGGGTGGTCCGGAGGCGAACCCGGGGCCTAGAAAACGCACCCAGGCCGAACCCGCCCCTTAAAATGCCCAAGTCACTTTTTTTTGGTTTTTTTACATTTTAAGTCATTTTTAACTTTTTCTATTTGACCTAAAATAAAAAAGCAACCCTAAAAACACATTATAAATACAAAGTGAAAGCCATTTCAACTCATTTGTTTGCAAAACACAAATACTCTCCATTGTGGCTGAACTCACATATTTGTTTGTGATTGAAGAAAGAGGCTTGAAGATTGATTCTTGAAGGTTGGAAATCTATTGCACTACCATTCCTACACATTTGCAATTGTTTAGAGGCTGCCAAGAAGATCAGAGGAGGAGATTTTTGCAAAGAGGTAGGTTTTCTTTTCAATTTTTTTTTGCATTTTTGAATAACAAACAAATTCTTTTCAACTTGTTTTTTTTTTTAAATCTTAGTTTATATGAATCATGAATGTATCACTATGCTTTTGTTTTTGTTTTGAATGTCTTGTTTACAAAGCTTGAAGCTTATTGCCACACCCACAGGAATTACAATGGCAGCTAGTTCTAGCTCCGCATCCCAATCTAAATTCAAAATCAATCCAAACCCACTTTTTGGAAGTATGTTGAAATGATACAAGTTCCAGGTGGTGGAGGTTACATTTGGAAATGCAAGAAATGCGATGTGCAATATAATAGTTCATATAGTCGGGTGAAAGCCGATTTGTGTAACACACCTGAGATGGGGATCAAAGCTTGCCTAAGAAAGAATAAAAAACCTATACCACCAAAGCAAGTGATGGCATATATCATGGAGCAACAAGCAACAGATGAAGCAACAAGCTGTAAGTCATTAGCAAACTTGTCAAAGAAAAGAGGTAGAACTCAAGGAATGGAGCCTCCATCTATTCCCACTGTTGTGGTAGAGAGCCACCCATTTTTGGTCACTCAAGAGCAACCCACAAGCACTACAAACAAGAGACCAAAGGGACCTTTGGAAACATCATTTCAAAATGAGGCTCGAGATATTGCTGACCAACATGTAGCCAAATGCATTTATGCAAATGGTTTGTCATTCAATGTTGTTCGCTCACCATATTGGAAAGAGATGGTGAGAAAAATTAATGAGGCTCCAAAAGGCTATAAGGGCTCAGGGTATGAGAAGGTGTGTGGCACCTTATTGGAAAATGAGGTCAAGAGTATAGAAGATGCATTGAAGCCCATAAGGGATTCATGAATTGAGACAAGGGTGTTGATTGTCTTCAATGGATGGAAAGATGTAAAAAATCGGCCTTTGATCAATGTCGTTGCAGTGTCCCCTAAAGGGGCAATGTTTTTGAGAGTTGTGGATTGTGAGGGGCAGGTGAAGGATTGAGAATTTATTGCTAACATCCTCATTGCAGCCATTGAGGATGTGGGACCTTGTAATGTTGTTCAAGTGATAACGGACAATGCAAAAAATTGTAGAGCTGCTAGGTTGTTGGTTGAGGAACAGTATTCACATATCTTTTGGACACCTTGTGTTGTCCAGTCTCTCAATTTAATGCTACAAAAGATTGGGAAAAAAATTGATTGGATTAGAGAGTTGTACGCAGAGGCCGAGGAGATACGAATGTTCATCACCAACCACCACATGTCCCAAAACATATTTAGATCATTTTCTACATTGGAGTTGTTGAAGGTAAGTGAAGCAATATGTTTTTTCTATGCTTTAATTTCACATATTCTAATTCTTCTTTAAAGTTCATTTTTAATTTTTTAAATGTTTAAATTTTAATTATTGTACTTTTTATTTTTGATATTTCAATAGGTTGTTGAAACCCGTTTTGCCTCAAACACAATTGCCTTGAGACGACTTGTGAAGGTCAAACAGGCTCTTACTAGCATGGTTATTAGCAATAATTGGTCCGTATGGAGGCAAAGCAACACTATGAGGGCATCAAATGTTAAGGGGATGATCCTAAATGACTCTTGGTGGGATCGTGTGTAGCATCTCCTTAGTTTCATCGAGCCCATTTTGAGCATGATTCGTTATATTGACATGGACAAGCCTTGCATGGGGGAGATATATGATGGCATTGATTCAATGATAGAGAAGATAAAGACCATCATAAATGAGAAGGAGAAAGATCCTCAAGAAATTCTCTTCAACCAAGTGCATGAAATTATTGAGGCTAGATGGAACACAATGACAACCCCGCTGCATCTTCTTGCATTTGCATTGACTCCAAAATATTATAGTGCTAAGATTCTTGCAGTGCCAAATAGGATTCCCCCGTGGAGAGATTATGAAGTGTTTGAAGGGTACAAGGCAGCATTTTGTACTATTCCCTGATCCAAAATTGCAAGATATGGTCACGAATGAGTTCACTGATTTAGTACACTCCAATGGTCAAAGCATTGAGGCTCTTTGTGCTAAATTCAAGAAAGATGCTCACAATTGGTGGTACTTTCATGGCCAACAATTCCGGCACCTACAACCTCTTGCAATCAAAGTTTTATGACAAGTAAATTTATTAAATTTCTATTTTTTTATCTTAAAGACTTTTAAAAATTTAAACTTTGAAGTTTCATAATTCATTTATAAATTTTAACACTTGTAAGTTTTAACTTTTTAACTCTTTCTCTCTACTTTGTCTTCATAGGTTGCTAGTTCCTCTGCATCTGAGAGAAATTGGAACACGTACTCTTTCATCCACACAATAAAGCGCAACCTATTGCACTCAAAAAAGGCGGAGAACTTAGTGTATGTGCATTCCAACTTGCACCTCCTTTCGCACAAATAGCATGGCTATAAGGAAGGGGAATCAAAGTTGTGGGATGTGGAGCCAAAGCAAATTGACATGGATGCTTCTATTTCCCATTCCCAACATGTTGCACTTGAGGGATCAGAGAGCAAGCACACTTTTTCAGCGAGTGGCAGTGGTGTTGGTTGTGGTTCTTCAAATGATCCTGCTAATGTCCAAGTCCAAGATGATGATAATGATGATGATGTGGAGGATTTAGCAAATCCATATGATTGATGACATTTGTCATTTGACATTGAAAATTGTTTGTTGAACTTGATATTATTATTTTGAATCTTGCTATTGAACTTGAAGTTCGAGTTTTATGTTTTATGATATTCAAGTTGATGGTGGTTTTGTCGATTATATGATGCTATGTGGTGTTCTACACTTTATTCTTTCTTTTCTACACTTAATTCTTGCTTCTACACTTAATTTTTTTGCATATACATATATTTATATATATATATAAATGAACCCAACCCCCAAAAAAAATTTGGCCGAATCCACGAACTGAACCCCCATACCCGAACTAGAACCGGCAACTTAGACTTAAATTAATTATTTAATTTATTTTCCCTTTACCAATACCAATTAGCCTAGGGAAAACTTAGGAAAATAGGCTAATGGCTATCAACTACTCGTGCGAAAAGAGGACATTACATGTTGATACAAATGAATTGTTTCTCAAGATACTTGTTATATAGGCAACATACTCATTTTCTTAGTGCTAGATTAATGGGTGTCCAATCATTAGAATAGGGGCCATTATCAAGTTCCCCTACATGCAATCTGTCATTTCAGTGTTAGTTTTTCTAGGGCATCTATATAGTAGTAGGGCGTGGAGAGAAAGAGCATACTAGAGCTGACCCTGACCCTAACCACTATAAAAGTAGGACAACTGAAAAGAAGGTAAAGAATCCCATCCAAAGATAGAATTGGTAGACTGTGTCATCATTGATAGATTGTTACTTTTAGATCTTGCTTCGGACCCACCCTACTACATAATTGCTTGAAATTCCAAACTCAATATGCTAGATGTAAGGATTTCCAAACTTTTTGCAAGTGGGCCTTACTAATTAGTAATTTCAATAGGGCAAACTCTTGCTATATAATCTATAGTAGGTGGTTCAACACTAGCTTCAAGTTCCAAGGCCGATTTGATCATAATTGAAGGCAGATAAAGTCATCATGGTTTTGCAACGAGGCATCAGATTTGACCAACACAAGTGATGTCACTAGGCCAGTTTGATTAGTTCTTCAATAAGTGAATAATGGTGACGGTGCCATAAATGGAGAAAGTGGGATCAATGCCTATTAATTATGTAAGATGCTCAAGATATTTATGCACTAAAGCCCTTCCCTTAATAGGATCTCCACATACTTCAAGTCATGTACACTATGTGCCATCTAGCTAACCAATACATGCATCAACCTATCAATTGTACTACAGATGGGAGAGATTCACATGTTGACCCATATCATAGCTTCTAAATGTTGTCTTTCAATCCTTTATATTAATGTTGTCGAGATTACTTTCAATGCATATTCTATTGTTGATTAATTTCATGTTTTCTTCAATTAATGTTGTAGGGATTCTCCTAAATTATGTTTTCCCATGTTGTTCAATTTGTATACTCCATCTCCATCCATATTGTTGCATTTGTTTTCACTTCAAAGGTGTTTGAGTTTCAATAGGTTGTTTTCACTTCAAATGTGTTCGAGTTTCAATAGGTTTATTAACATCCCTCTTACTCTTTGTTTTCTTGTGTTATGGAGTTTCACCTCATGCAGCATACTCAATCTCTTATTTACACATGATGCTTGGGATATTTATGCACTAAAGTCCTTCCCTTGAAAGGAACTCAACGCAATTCAGGTCATTTATGTTATACACCATCTACCACTTCAGATTGTTTATGCTATGCACACTATAACTAACCAATACATGCATCAACCTAACAGTTATCATATGGATGGGAAAGATTCACTAACCCATATCATAGCTTGTACATGTTGTCTGTCAATCCTTTATGTCAATGTTGTCACAATTATTTTCAATTCACATTCCACAGTTAAATTTCATGCATTCTCCAAATAGTGTTGTTGGGATTTCCTCAATTATAGTTTCCCATGTTGTTCCATTTGTATATACCCTACCCTCTTCATTCACATTTTTGGATTCATTTCAATTAAAAGGTGTTTGAGTTTCAAAAGATTTAATGGCATCCCTCTTACTCTTTGTTTTCATGTATTGTTGAGCTTCACCCCATGTTCTCTATTGATAACTTTCGATGAATTTCTTAGGTTTGACCACCTAACCTCTATATATCTTGCATTTATAAATTTGAATGTCTACACATGTTGAGTTTTGATCAATCTAGTTGTTTATATTGTTAATATTCTTTTCCATCTAGATTTTGATGTGTTGGAGTGTTCATACTCTCTCATGAAGTTGATATTCTTCTCAATTTGGGCTTCCACCTTGTGTTGAATTTCAATTCATCACCATTATTATTGCCTAAAATAATCTCAATTTACATATAAAAATTTTTACTTGTTGCTTCGATTTACTCTTTCTGTTTTGTAAATCTTGTTTGGATTCTTCTCAATCGAATTCACAAATGTGACTGACTTTAATATTGAATTGAAATGCTTCTTGGAAAAAACTATGTGAGCTTTCTTGGATCATTTCAATTCATTTACAATGGACTGTGGAAATATAACGTCTCTGATTGACTTTAAAATTTTCTTAGTGGTGATTTAATATGGATGAATCACCAATCAACTAGAAAAGTTGGTTGAGTCTATCAAACTAGAATTGGAAGTTAGTTTGGTAATGTCAACTAAATTTTCATGTTGTCCTCTTTGTTGATGTTGTCACCTGACTCTTCTCAATTTGGGTTGTCATCTATTGCTGAGTTTTAATTAAACGTCTTTATAAATGTTGACAAAATGTTTCTAGGTTGGGCATGCAATGTGCTGTTGGGTTTTTATCCTCTCTATTAATAATGTCATTCTTATGACTCCAACAACCCACATGTTCTTAAGTTTTATAATCCATCCTCTCTATGATTGTTGTTGGGATTCTTCTCAAATTGGTTATCGAAGCATTCTCAATGTTTAGTTAATTACTAATATTAATGCTGTGAGGATTCCTAGAAGCCCTCCGTCAACATGTTTGATTCAACTCTTACCCTCTCTATTTATGATTCTTCCCAATCTGAGTTCCCACATGCTATTTCATTTCAATTCATCCTCTCCTTTAATGTTATTGACATTCTACTTCAATTTGTTTTTCTACAAGTTATTTTGAAAATGTTCAAAAATATTCAGATTGATCCAAACATCTTTATTATTGAGTTTCAATGTGTGTTGTTTTACTTTTGTTTGATTTTTCCAACCCAAGCTACTAAGTTGTTGTTGAGTTTCAATCCACACTCTTTTAATTTTGGTGTGATTCTTCCAAATCTTGGTTTGACTCTAGTAACGTGTTGAGAATCTTTTGAATTCAAATTTCCATGCATAATGTGTTTGAAATTACTCCTCTATTAATGTTGTTAGTAATCTTCTCAATTTGGGTTCCCATTCATTTATGCAATAGTCATGGCTATTTGCTTCATTTTTAATAAATGAAAGATATATTTGTATTAGATTACTCAGCGCTCTCTCTCTCTCTCTCTCTCTCTCTCTCTCTCTCTGATTATGATATTAACAAGCAAGATTAATAAGTATTAGCTCTTTCTGATTTCACTTGTTCTGTCATACTTATAGCAAATTGCACCAATGAGGATAAAAGGGTGACAGTTGGACCAAGTCTTATTTTGGCAATGCACTAAGGAACAATATTTGCTCTTTTATAAACACGACTGCTAAACAAAACTACAGGGTTAAGTCATAAAACTAATGTAACCAAGAACGTTGGTGTGTCGACAAAACAAATGTTGACAGATTTGATGTAAAATGAGGTATAAAATATTAAAAACATGAATGGATCTGTGCTAACCAATATGGTTCTCTTGTCATGAAACCTCCTACATTCCGTATTTAGTATCAGATGACTCAGTTTGGGGTCCTCAAACTAGTATAGACTGCATTACAGTCATGTGACAGCTAGAGTGTAATTTTGAGAAGAGTAATTAAAAGATCTATCACTTGTTCTGCCCTTTGCTTCACTAGTTGAAGTTGATGGTAATTTGCTTGAACTACAAGCAAGGGTAAACCCCAATTATGTAATGAAGTTTGATCTTTTATGACAAGATCCTTAAACTATGGAAAGTACATACCATTGTCTAGCATGAACACAGTGAACCACAGAAAGTCTTTTCTTCAAATGCTACAAAACTTCCTTTAATGTAGAACTAACTCATGGTTCCCCATCCAAGGAATTGGCACTAATATAAAACATCATACTTGAGGTAAATAAAGGTTGTAATTTATCAAACCATCTGCCTATATGATAAGGCTTATAACCATTTGGAAACTTTCATCTGAATAGATTACGTGAGATAAAAAAGGGTGTTGCAATAAATTTAGCTTTCAAGAAAAAGCGTTATTTTTTGGGTTCTTATATTTTGGGCATATTTGAAATAAACCGGTATGAATGAGTATCCACTGCATTGTAAAATGTATTAACTAGGTGCATTGTAATAAACTGTGTTGTAGTACTTCCAAGACATGGCCTCTATTTTTGAACAGTTTACAGGGGAGTAAATTAATTAATGATGGAGACCCAGTATGAACCTAGGGACACCACTTCAAACCTCTGCATGCTCAAGACACTTCTTCCTACTATCAAGTAAAAGAAATGTTTTTCTGTGAATGTCAGCAAGTGAGAATTTCCATTTCAGTAAGAGGACAATTGGAGTTCTGATAATTTGACCTTAAAGGAGGACCAATTCTGGGTTGACATGTGTATCAGGGCAGAAAAAAAAGAATACAGAATCACTGAAGTTTTCATCAGTTTTCAAGTGCTGCTTGTAGCTCTGCTTAACACTACCATGAGTCTTTATTCAAAGCAGAAGAATCCATAAAGAAATGACATTATGATAACTTTGTACAAATATCCTTGTTCCAAATTTGACTTTGACAATATGTGATAACTTAGCCTTCATTATGGACTGTGATAAGTAGAGGATTATCCATGTTAGCAAACTGTGAAAAAAATTTCTATAGCTTCAATGAACCCTGATATCCTTGATCTTTAATGAGAACTAAAGTCTTGACAGAACAATATAAGCACATACATGTGGCTGAGATTAATGATAACCCTGTACTAAACCTCAAACAACATTTTCCTTCAAGAAGTGTTTTGGACTAACCCTTCTAATAAATTCAGAAAAGTTTATTTTAAGAAGTCTGCTTAAGGGATAGATATAAGAAATGTGCAAAAAGACAGATCACCGTGCTGACGAAATGCCTTGAAGAAATATCTCTTGTCAGGATGGAGTAGAAGTCAATTCCTGTCTTTCAATTTCTCCATGAGAAATTTACTCAAAAAAGATCTATTGAGGTTGGCAGTCATGTGGCATAAAGATAAGGAAGAGATTTCAAATGAATAAGATAATGATAAGATGGCACTAGTAGTCAGCTCTATGGAATAAGAGTACTCAGAGCACCCTGACCCAGTTGTATGTCTGTATAGAGTTGTAATCTAGAGCATACTAAGTGTATACATCATCACTCATAGCACCCCGCTAGAATGAATAAAATGGAAGCTTATTGTGCACAAGAAAAACCCCAAGAACATATAAGAACGACTAAAGCACTCTATTAATAATAATGTGTTCTAAATATTTATAGATTGTAATATAATTACTAGAGAAAATGAAATTGTTTGAGTTCTTACAGAGACTTCAGAGCATTTTGTACCATGAGCAAGACTTATAGCCTGTTGTACCTTGTTGATAGGCATGTCAATAGGTGTGAGACCAGATATCACTGTGACTATATTTAAAGAAAGGTTTTATTTCAGAATTGAGTTTAAACAACAATCAACAAAACACCCTCAGGCACTGTAAGGTCCTCCAATGCTAACCAATGTGATTGACATTTACTATAGGTGTACAGTATGTGGAAAACACAAAAATGAACCTAAACTAATTTGTACTGAAGGTGCTCTATTCACGGGGCAGAGTGTGCCTTAGGAAACATAGGTTATACATGAAAGAGATGTGTGGTGATAACCAAGCATAAATGTTGTGTAAAACTGAGGGTGGCTAAAGTTATAATAGGACATAAAGAACAGGGGTAATGGGATTGATAATATGAATAATTGTACTTAATTATTTGAAATAGCCCATTGCAGAGCACAATAACTGCTACCATGGGGCTTTGATGCAGAGCAGCACTCCCCTAACACTAATCTCTTTAAAGTCTAGTGTCCATAGGAATCTGACAAAGTGGATGAAACGAGCTCGAACCAGGGAAAAATGGAGCCGAATGCACTAGACTACTCTAATGACCCTTTCGAAAATGTTCATGTTTTTGCTTATTTGTTCTCTAGGTTCTTTCTTTAGGAACAAGGAATATTTATGTGAAGGGAATCCCCATGTTGAGGGGGAATCTATCACAAATACCGGAAGAGGGCTTAGGGTTGTAGGCATACAAGTTTGTGGAAAATATGGCAAAGATCCCAAAAGTGATGGGAGGGTCGGGTGCTAACCTGGTAGGCTTTTATCGGTTTATTCACTAGGTGGGACAACCAAGGATTTTTGAAATGATTACTTTTCCTATTAATTTAGATGGCAATCCATGTCAAAATACGCTTGAGGAAGGACTTGGGATGGCATCTTTGGAGGGTTCTGACTCCCATCACATGTCTGTGTCCTTTGGACTTCACTGTTAATGCCTAACATTGAGTCAAGATTCTTGGGGTTTATTGGTCAAGGATTAGATCTTGATACTTTGTGTGGGGTTTTGATGGTGGAAAGGAGGGGAGGAGATTCCTTTGTGCTCCAGAAGGCTAAGAAGGCTAAGAAAGTGATTAAGCGAAGGAAATCTAGGGTAAGGATGGTGCTAGGAGAGGAGTTGCAAGTGGAGCAAGCTCTAGAGTACTTAGGTAAAGCTCTTATTGGCAAGTTCTTTGGTCGTTACATTTCTGATGAGTCTCTTAATGATTGGATCCAGAGGGTTTGGGTCCTAGTCCTTGGGTGTGGGCCTATATTTCACTTACTCACCAAAGGATGGATAGGGTTCGTGTTTAGAAGAGAGAAAGATTTGAAGAAAATTCTAAAAGGCTGATGGTATTGGGGATGAACTTACAAGGCGTTGAAAGCCTAGTCTATGCGTTTTGACCCATGATCCAAAGTTGCTAAGGGTGTTCCTATTTGGGTCAAATTTCTAGGGCTGCCATTGGAGTTGTGGTTCGAAAAAATTCTCAAGGAGATTGGCTCTCATCTAGGGAAAACTTTAGATATTCATTTAGCCTTCATGTCAAGTGCTTATTGGACGAATGCTAGGATTTTGGTTGAGATGGATTTAAGCAAAGGGCTTCCGGATCAGATGGATATTGTGGTGGGGGATACTATTCATACACAAATCCTTGACTACATCAATATCCCATTTAGATGTGCTCGTTGTCATGACTATGGCCATATTGCTGAAGATTGTTCTAATTACTTCACAAGAAAAGTCTGGAGGAAAAAAACCCATACTTTCAAAGGTTGATGTGGTGGCCTCAACGAGACAAGATGGATTTGGGGAACCTTTTCCTCCAAAAGAAGTTTCTATCCCTCGCTCGAATGAAGACGGGATATGCTATAAGAAGGCTTCAAGTTCTGTGTGCTAGATATGATTTTGGTGAAAGAAATGGCACCTGAGAGTCTTTCTGACAAGGGGGTTCCATCTTTTTTGGATGATACTCAAGGCTCAATGGAGCTGGTTCAGGAGGGGGAAGGTCTGATTTCTCAAATTCGTGGTAACTCTACTAAAAGTTTTTCTAGAAATGCATTAGAGGAGGGCCAAGGTTACATTGGATTTAGGTAATATTAATGCTTGGCCTTCCCTAGTAGAGACTACTAAAAATTCTAGGATTGGTCACAAGGGTTATGTTGGGACTATTGGTGCATGCAGAGTCCAAGATTCTCTCAATCCTAATGTTGGGAATGATGGCTTATGTCTTCCTTCCAACACAAAAAGTTCATATGGGGATATCACTTTAGGTGAGACTCCTTCCTCGAGGATTTTGATCTTGACAGATTCTAATAATAGGGGGAAAAATAGATATCCTTTGAGATCAAGAAAGGGGGCTAAAGTTTCCTGGGCAAATGGAGCTGAAGGAGGTTTAGGTCTTGACCCTGTAATGGAGCATGTTTCTTCCTTAGCTATTAGGAAAGCTTTCCTTCACCATGCCCAGGAAAAAGCTTTGAAAGATATCCAACAGGGAAAACAGAAATCCATTAAAGGGGTTCTTACAACAAGACAAAACCCGCCCATAGTTTCCAAATGATAAACTTATCTATCAATATAAGAGGTTTTAGCAATTCCTCTAAAAGACTTGCTTTGGCAAGATCGGTGGAGGTTCACAATCCAGATGTTGTTTGGGTGCAGGACACTATAGGCGTGGGTAAAAAGGTTATTGAGAGTTTGAGTACTATTTTCAGAGACTGGGACTTTCTGGCCTTAGATGCCACAGATAACTCAAGGAATTCTTACTGGATGGAAGAAAACTATCTCCCTGTGTCAATCTGCTATTCTTGTTTCAGGTATTTGGACAGAGTTTTTCTTCAAAGAATTGAGACAGAAGATCTCTGTTATTAATTGCTATGGTCCATATGATGACAGGCAAGCCTTTTGGAAGGTTTCTTGGCTCAGGGATGCTTCAAGGAGGAGAAAGTTATCCTCGGTGGTGATATGAATTTTACCTAGAATAGAGCAGAGATGTGGGGGGTTTTAGCTAGATTCGACAGATTCGAAGATTTATTTTGTCACATTTTTGAGGCGGCTGTGCTAGTGGATGTTAAGCCCATCAAGCTTACGCCAATCTGGAGGAACAATAGAACTGGAGTTAATGGGGTGTCTACGAGATCAGACAAATTCTTGATATCAAGGATTTGTTAAATGGCTCTGATAGGATCAGGTCTTGGGTTAAATATGGAGGTTTTTCCTATCACCTTCCCATTTTGTTTCAGATTGATAAGCAAGGCAATAAGTCAGCCAGCCCCTTCAAGTTTAATCTGCACTGGCTGCAGGAGGAGGATTTCCATGCTTTGGTTAAGAAAGAATGGGTTCTTTTTGATGTGGAATCTAGGGAGTCTGCAAGTTCTCAGTTTGCAGCCGCTCTCAAGAAGGTTAAAGGTGCAGTGATTTTGTGGGCTGGTAATAAGAAAATGGAAAAGGATAAATATCTCAAAATAGTTGAGAGGCAGATAAGTGACTTGTTTGAGAAGAATGACGCAGGGCTTTCCAGTCTAAAGAAAAATTAGTACTGATAACTAGTCTAAAGAAAAATTAGTACTGATAACTAGTACTGATAATTAGTCTAAAGAAAAATTAGTACTGATAGGTCAATCAAAATATCTCATTAATAAATTGCACACCCAATTTTCAAATGTGAACAGTAGGATCTAAAGCTTTAATATCTAAGGGTTTTGTCCCAAAACTAACAAAATAGTTGGAGTTTAATGGATAACAGGGTTAAAAAATTAAAAGTAAAACCTGATATCAGAGAAAAAATTTAACTACACATAAATTAAAAAACATAGCAATCTATGTTAAAAACAAGAAACAGAGTTTAATAATAATGAAAGAAATTTAATGTTACATATGTATAAAAAACATAATAATCTAGATAAAAAAATTACCAAATGTAAAATCAATTTCATTTTCTAAAAGAAATTTACCAAAATATGAAAAACAGTTAATAGGTTTCATGAAGACCAGGGCAAGAACACTTCAATAACAAGTATTCATTTAAAACACAGCAATCTAATTTTAAAAAATAAAATATTAAAACCATATCCATTTATAAACATGATTAACAAAATAAAAAGGTACTTACCTCATACTGCTGCCTCATCAATCTGACTCTTCCTTTGAAATCATATCTGATAAAAAATCAACAAAAAATTAAACCTAATACTTAAAATAAATAACAAACCTGCACAGAAAATTTAACACTACAAATTATCTAAAGCCCTAATCATATATAATTTAACTCTATTTCCCAAAAACAACGCAGAAATCTTCATAAAATTATATCCTACAAAATCTAGGAAAATCTTTACACAAACATTATAAAAATTTACATAAAATGTTTCACAAAAATATTATTGAAATCTACAAAATTATTGGCATAAATATCAAGAAAATCTGCATAAAATTAAGCTATGCAATACTTACGAAAATGTTCCCGAAAAAATCTTCATTAAAACTATACCTGCTCGCCCAAACATTATAGAAGTCCTGAGAAATTATGCTCAGGAAAATAGAAGGAAAACGAAGAGTACGATCGTACATACGTACTATATAAAGGACCGGGAAAATGCTTCGGGAAATGTGTCACTGCTGGTTTTTTTTGAGACGGCATTTGAATCGTGTTTCTATCCGTTAAATTTTTTGAACGCATGTTTTTTTAACGGTTTTTGAATTTTAACATATGGGATTAAAAAAACATGTAAAAATAATAATTTTTTTTTAAAATAATTTTAATGAATTGTAAATGGAAATTGATTTTTTTAACTGTTTTCAATAAAATATTTGTATTAGAAAGTTGATGCTATAAATTTTATGTAATTATATTCAGAGCATTTTTATGCATTATCATGGACTCTCCAAATATCACATCTCCTATTTTTATTAGGGAGTTAAATGTGGAGTGTGTAAGTGTACAAAATTTGAAATTTAAATTATTGTAACTTTGTTTAGTTGGTGTGAGAACGAATGAATAAATGAGGACATAATTTTTAGGCTTGATTTAGTATTAATGATTGATATGTTTTTTTTAATGGACGTCATCCACAAATTCATTTTTGCTACCGGATTGAGGAGCACGAGCCTTAGGTTGAATCTCTTTGGCTGAGAGCCAAGAACTAAGGGGTATCAATTTCTCCAGATTTGCCCGAGCCTTAGGTTGAACCTCTTTGGTTGAGAGCCAAGAACTAAGGGGTATCAATTCCGCCAGATTTGTCGGGTGCACAATCCCAGCCTCATCCCTTATTGTGTTAGGGGCCTCGGGTGCACGATCCCAGCGTCATCCCTTATTGTGTTAGGGGCCTTGCACTCAGCAAGACTTGATTCATGGTGGGCTCATTCAGAAGGGCCCTTTAACAAGTTGATATATTTTACTTAATGTTAATGCAAAAATAACTACTATAGTTTACTTAGTGTTAATAATTTTAGGGTTATTCATATCATTGTATGGTTGTTAAGTAGTTTTATTTATTTAAGAAGATTAATGTTTAGTGGACAATTCTTGAGCTAAGCAACTTTAGTGATGGACAACCAGTAATTTTGGTAATTTATGTTTTTTCCTTTTACATGTTTATCTCTTGTATAAGAAAAGGTATCCATTTGTTTCTACCATGGTATAAAACATATATATAACTTGTCTCCATAATTTATTTTAGTGAAAAGGGGAAAATGTACCACCTTAAATAACTATCTAGGCTAATTAAATAATCAAAGCTATTATATGAATAATTGATCTAGATAAATGAGCTTAGATTAGAAATAATAAATATTGATATTAAATGTAGGAATTAAATAAATTAAATTGCAATATTTAGTTAGATTTTAAAGGTTGGAAATGAAGTTGAATATACATCTAGAATTTATTCACCACACAACTAAAATTTTAGTGTTTGCATGGATGACTAGTTCAAAATAATATAAACTAGTTGTGTTTCTTCCTAGTTCACCTTTGCATGTGTGAACCTGATCTCATGTGTGAAAACCTGAACCTAGTGGGCACATGTGAACTAAAACTTATGTGACTGATATGACAAATTATTGACTATAGGAAGTTGTTTGCCTTATCCTTCAAATATCTATGTAAGGACTAGTGATGTTTAGGAACAACTTTGGGAATCTGTTGAATTGTGAGGGTTGAGTTCCCTTCATTCAAACCTCTATTTGGACCAACTTTACAACTCTAAGAAAACGATTCGAAGACAACAAGCAAGTGTTTAATAAACCTAGGATGATGTTACAAGTAGATAATGTGTGTTTTTTAAATATATTTCTCGTATTCTTTCCTTGCTTCCTTGGCACATGAATAATTTGCTCTTAATAAGGTTCATTAGAAGGCATGCATATATCAAGATCTCTATGCTTAATATCGTAAGATATGTAACTTGATGCTCTTTAGGTCCTGTAGCTTCATAATTCTTTCTTATATTCTCCTTAATTATTATTCTAAGTGAAACTTGCATAAATTGTGTACATCATCTTTTCATTCATATGGAACTTCTTTAGGCCTCTTAACAAATATGTCCAATGTAAAGTGACTAATATAAGAAAATGGCTTATAATGAGATCTATCAACATTGACTACCTTGCATTTGTTGGTTCCCAAAATAACCAAGATCCAAAACCCTAAAACATTGCCCAATCACCTAGGCCAGGGATGTCATCAAGATGATTGGAAAGTAATTTATCAACAAGTTAAGGATGATTCTGGGCCAATAGACGAGAGTGGATTTTCTCTCCTACACTTCAATCTCAGCGTAAACTCTAGAGGGCATTCCCTGAGGTTTGACAAACTAGATGAACAACTTAAAATTGTTGGCTAAACCCAACCCATTGACTTGGTCCCAAATAGTGTCACTAAACCAACAACAACCATCGACCCAGATACCTCGATAACGCTAATTATTGCATTATGCATATGCACCCAAAGATGGCAACATCACATTCCTTAAGATGAATCCACTTAAACTTTACATACACAAACTACATAGTGTAGGCATACATGACCATGATTCACCAATGATTTAAACTATTTTGTATCACTTTAGATTTGCCCCTAGATGTTGTATTGAATCATGAATAGCATGTGAAACCCTAAACTACTCCTACTCCTACAATAAATAGGATAGAAAATTGATTTAAAAGAGAATGTCGGCCCTTCACCGAACTGGACCAGTGCCTACTCCAATACAACTACAATAATCCATATGCAACCATGGAAAGACCAATATAAAGGCTTTATATTGCAAAATATGCTCACACATATATCAAACGAGATCACATTCACACCAGCAACTATGGCGAAGGAGAATGTGTGACTGTGACTTCAATGTTCCCTGAATCATTACAAAATATCTCAGAGACATACCATTACATATAAATACACAATGAAATCCCTTTCCTCTAATTTACAAAACATATCCCTTCATATTATAGACTAAACTATCATTGTTTGAAGCCCTAGAATCTCCTGAGGCAGCCGCACCTAATTGGTTCAGTGACCAACCCCTCAAAATCAGCACAAATTTGCTATTATATCCCTCCAAATGTTGTGCCCTAATTATGCATTCAATTCTTCTTGCATCAACTACATTCCTTCTCAAAATGGAAGGCCCAGATGTTGCACAAGTTCAGGCATTACAGGGTAGCTTGGAGAACATATTGCATTCAATGCGAGTTGGTGAGGCGAGCATAAACTGATTTCGTTTGGTGCCCAAATGATATTTTTAAATATCATTTCATTCAATGTTTGCATACAAAGATATGTTTATATCGTTCCACTATACCTATAGGTGACCAATGCACTGAGGCATTCACTCAATAGGTAGGACCCAAATACATTTATTTATCCTTTGAGATACTCCTCATACTGGCGCCCATGGCAAACTTCATCGGCAACAAAGGACGAGCGCAAAACATGCCTGGATGTTCGCACTGCATAAAGACATGCCCATCATTCATATCAGGCCTTGAACACAATCAGGCCTTCAACCATCAGTCTCTAATCAACCTATTCCACCCGGTCGGGGATTTCCACTCGACCGATAACTACTTAACTTCGCCTTACTCTTCTCTCTTTTCTCTTTCTTTCTCAATGCCTCTCTCATTTTTTTGCTTTCTCTTTGCTTTTGCTTTCTATCATCGGCACAACTAGTCCTTGATCGGTTCAATCGGTCACTATTCCCTTCATCAGAGATTTTGAGCCCATTAGAAACTCATTTCGTTTCACTTATCTACCTTGTTCCTGCCCTATTCTTTTCTGTCGAGGATTTTTTGACAGCCAGGAACACATCATTATTTATTTGGTTTTCCATGTCTTAGCTATTTTTAGGGATTTTCTTGGATTTTAAAAATGATATAGAAGGCATGGGAACACAAAATTTTACGAGGGGACAAACTTAAGATATGCCATGACGGAAATTAAATGGGTCTAGGCAAAGAGGATGCAAGTTCCATGAAGTGAAAAATGAGGTGCCAATAGCCTTCATTTACAAATTTTACACATTGATGTAAAATTGAAAGCATTGTATTGCATTATTCAATCCATGGTCTACCAAGTGATATACCAAATCTATGATCTAAAGAATTGGAATTACATGACACAACACTACTAGTTCTTTATAACCAACTTTCAAATGTAGAATAATGTACAGCCTAAGGTTTCAATCAAAATCTCATTAGTCACCTTCAACTCCAGAACATGCAAATTCTTGATGTTGAATGTGACTATTAAATAAGTACTCTTCAATACATATGTTATATTGAAATGCAAGATCAATGAGAAACTAAGTGAAGTGCCTCTAATGCTACCAAGGATATATAATGGACCGTACTAATTATTTTTTGGGGGGTCTCCTCATTAGAAAATACAATCCATGGAGTAACATGAGACAAGGAAGATGTATCTCTAGAATGTATAGTACCCACAAAAATATTTGTATGTGATGGTGCATGATAATCAACATAACAATCATCCATAGTATCTCTATTCAATATGTGTATATGATACATAACAAGAGAATATTATTCATGAGATGCATTGATGTTATTAGAATGATTAGGAAAATGATTGTATTAATTTTAAATTTTTGTCAGGGGAGCAACCGAATGATTGGCCCCACCATTAACACACTCAATATGAATCATGTTATTGTTAATCAAATCTTCCCCTTTATGTTTCAATGTCTTGCAACCCTAAGTATGATGCTCATTATATAATGCCCCAAGCTTTCACCCAAGGCATTAACTCAGTTAACACACAAACACATACAATTTTTTTTAAAGGTATAACAAGTGTCAACACACAATACATGTACTCATGCAACATGCATGACTGGTGTAACACTCACAAGAGTACGACATCATCCATTCTCATCAACGGTGTCAACAGAAGACTTCATTGAACTTGCCCAAACAAGTTGCATAAAGTTCAACTACGTTTACAAACACCAAAGAGGTTAATAACCAAGAGACATTTCACATCATATTTAACTATCACAAGAAAGATTTGATTCATTTTAAGCACCAAAATACAAGTTGTCATTTTTCGCCATTTGTCGCATGTATAAAAAGTCGACAGACAATACAAAGCAACCCAAAACGTGCATTCGACACCAACATTGAAACATCTATCTACAAAGCAATACAACACCACTCAAAAGGTGGGTTTACATGTCCTCCAATACCGAGGATCAAATAATAATAAATCTCAATGAAGATTACATTGCATAGGACACCAACGTCCTTCCAAATTTATACAAATTGCACTTGAGTTGAAACAATAAACTAAAGCATAACAAGGAGATCCACGCCATCACATGAATCCAAATCCAGTCCAATCCAAGCTAAGAGAACTTGTAGTCCCCAACGGTGGTGATGGCGCCACCCAACCATGTGGTGTCCTTAGGCCCACCCCACTGTACTAAGGAGATAGTCACAAGGAACACATACAACACACATGCAAAACAAGGGGATTGGTTTCACTCACACCAAACAAGATGCATATCACAAGATGCAGAATCACGTAATATGAAGGAGTCAACTCATCCCTCAAAGCAAATCATAAATGAGATGCATAGAATTTAGTTTTCATGTTTTCTAAAAGTGCAAAATAACCATAAGGCCCTAAAAACTCCATTGGAGTTCTCTTTGGCACCTTGACCAAAGTTTGATCAATTTTCTAACTTTTGTTTTTCAATAGCTATGGATGATCTGAAAACTACCCATCATAGATAATATGCCCAACAACCAATATATGCAATAAAAATGAGTTGGGATTTCCACAGAAAATTTGCCAGGGTTTTGTCTATATTTCTATGTTTCCAAAATAGAAACTACATGAAATAAATAAATAACCAGCTGAAATAAATTTTCTAAGTTTCCTATAGCTAAGCAAATCCATCTTCAACCATTCTAGACGGTGTGGCATGAAGGAAACAAAATAAAATAATTTAAATGAGAAGATTGGAGAAACTTGCCTTCCAATACAAGCAAAATCCAAGGAAAAGAATGAGGTTGAATGTCAAATTCAATCCACACACAGCAAGCAAACCCCAAGCTCTTAAATCCAATCCAAACTCCAAGCAATTCCAAGAAAAACTCCCTTCCAAGCAATCAAATATCATTTTTTCAAGCAAGAGGGTTTCAAACAAAGGAGAGCAAATTTTGGAGAGAAAAAGAATGAATGAAAAAAATACATGTCTTTTTTCCTTTTATTCCTCCAAAGACATCATTCCTTTTTCATAATAAAGTATTCCTCTTAAGTGATTTGATAAATCAAACCTCAACTATTACCTTTGCACAAATAAAGCATTTAATCATTAAATTCAAACAACTAAACAATTAAAATGTTTCTTTTGCAAACCAAATAGGCATTTAATCAAAATGCATTAATAATTCTTTTTTCGCATAGCAATATTTTTCTTTCTAATTTAATACTTTTTTTAAAGCAAATTTAAACTAGGATATTATTTTCCTTTTCAATTTTAACCAAATCAACAAACATGGAATAATAAATAATCCTATTTAAATTAAAATATTTCAACATAATAAATATGCAAGGATGTTTAACTAGTGTAAACACATAATAAATATCACACATTTATGGGTTCATACAAGGATGAACGGACTCCTGAATCGCCACCGATTTGGATCTGAAAACACACAAGGTAACAAAAGATACATCCTAAACTTGATTCGAGTGGGGCAAATAGGGTAAACAAATCAAACAGTCCCAATGTGACATCTCCAATAACCACCGTTGAGGAACGATAACACCTGCACACTCACATAAAACATTAGGCATACCTGTCCAATATTAAACAGTCGAAGCACATCATAATATCCAACGTGGCATAATATCATATAAACATCATAACATGAGTCGATAATCAATCGACAAAATAAAATCACATATGCATAAATCATCTAACATAATCATATTGAAGACATCACATCCATCTAGGATATTACGTAAATGAAAACAATGAAGTTGAAATTCCAAATAAATATATAACATGAGCATAATCAGTGAAAACATGCTAGATAATCATTGAGTAACGTCATAGCATAAACAACCATAAACAAGTCTAAAAGTCTCACAAAACCCATCGAGATTGAACCTCGATGCCAAAATAAAGTATCATCGCTAACCATAGTAGCAGAAACCAAAACACACGTCTAATAAAAAAGGCACAGATGCCAGAGGCATTACAAATTAAGTCTATCAAAATTACAAATGTGATCTCATTGTAGTTCTTGGGTAGCCCTCGACTTGGATCTAATGGACACATAGGTGGAATACTAATCAATTTGAGCATGAAGAAACTTTGAAGCATAGTGTCCAAGGGCTCTTGTAACTTAATAAACTTCCTAAAAGTATGAAGCTTGAAAGAAGGCACATTGGAAGTATTATCCACATTATGCACATTATCCTTTATCTCTTTATAATCATTACCTTCAAAAAAGTATTAGATTTTTAGAATTTGGAAGGGTAATAAGATGTAGAGCAACCATGAGAAGATGAACCATACTTAAGTGGATTGGATTCAAGCAATTTCAATTCAAGAATCTTTATATGAAAACTACTCAAGCACACACTATTTTTTATAGTAGGAAAGAGTCCTTCAAAAAATGTAGTATGCACTCATCATCATCTAATCGATGCTTTATTTTCCCACACAAAGATTGGAAGTGAATGACATAATCATTGATAGGCTAACAATGTCTTTGAACATTTTGACAAATCAATCATAATTGTTTTCAAACCCATACTAATTATAAAATGCTCCCACAATAGGGGAAACAATGTTTATTTGTTAAAGTTAGATTATTTATCAAGGAATATCTCATCTTGAAGTAAAAACACATTGTAATTACACATCCTCTGGTGTGTTACTTCATTAATTCAATAGTTCATCTCATAATTTAAGTGAACATGAATACATAATCGTTAGACAACTTAAGCAAGATTAAGTTCCCTAACCCTTAAATAATCATTTTTTGTTAAAGTGCGTGATGTAAAATTGAGTCCTGCTAGTACTAAGCCATATATGCATGACTAATCCAGATGTACCTTCAATTCAGCACAACATACTTCCTTTATTCATTATATAAAATTCATAGCAATAGTTCATGTATCGAGTTTAGAATCTTTGACTTAGCTTATAGATATATATTTTCAAATGTTACTAAGGTAGTTGAATTACATGTGATTTAGATTAAATGAACATGATTAGCTATGTTGAGTTTGCATAAATTCATTTAGTCCTAACTTGTCATTTTGAAAGTTATCATTAAATTGGGGGAAAAAATTACATTCCTCATTGCATAACCATTTCCATAATCCATATCATCTACGCATATAATAAACCCAATCCATTAAGGCAATCCATTAGTATTATCTCTTTGTTTACCAAATCTAGTCTATGAATAGATAGGTCTTAGCTATATAGACAATAAAATAATATATAGTTGCAATTGAACTACTAAAATGAATTAATTTCTGCTTGTAGCTTCTAACTTTGACTTGCAGACTTATAATATAAAGTAATGAACATTTATCAACATTTAAATTACAATTTCATTCAACCAATGTCCTACAAGTTATAAATAGTATATAAAGAGTTTTATAATACACCAATCTATTCCATAATTAATTCATGTATTGATTTTAGATTAAATACCTTAGAATTCTAAATTAGATTGTTTATCAATATTAACTTATGATCTGAGTTAAGAAATGATAACCAAATTAAATAATGAATAAACAATCTTAACTTGTTTGTCCTACATCACCTTATAAATACTTAGTTAATTAAATATATAAGGGAAATATATAATAACTATCAAATAATTAGATAATTAGGACCTAAGTGAAATCATTACATTTCATTACAAGAAAGTGACTAATTGAATTAGCATAAGTACTATTTCTGCTTTCTATAATTCATCAATTATTGACTACAAACATGACCTTATAGTTCCCATTAAACTATCTTGTACAAATATAGTTACAACCATATACAAAATTACAATTCCAAACTTTTTACAATTTATCAATAAAAATGCAAGTAAGAATGCTATTTGCAACAGGAAGAGCCACTTTTGAATACGACAATAACTATCTTTCAAAGGTAATTAAACTATTTTTAGAATATTATTCACTATTTTAACCCATCCATGAACATAATTATATCATAGCCACTTGCCCCAAGTCCCAAACATAGGACAACACAAAATGGAGCATTGGGTAAAACAATCAACTAACAACAACTCGAGTGAAACTTATGAATGTGTCAATCTTCAAACTTGTCTTTTAGTATCTCTAAATACCTTGGACTCCAACTTTCAAAGTTAAGATTAATTAAATTCCTAAAACTCATTTAGGGTTATGACTTGGACAAAAGATCAAAGAATCTAACATGTCTCACAGAGTCAACAATATATACATTCACAATTAAAAATCCAATACCCATTTATCCAATGGTTACATAAGAGAACCCCAAGGTTTAAATCCAACTTAACACTATAATATTGCAATAGTCATACCCAGACTCAATAAATATAAAAGGGAAACAAATACAATTAACCCCAATACATGACATTTTGTATATATAATTCCTTGATGAGAGAAACATGAAGTAATCACTTAACAATTGCTCTCTCTATGAGAGAGAGAGAGAGAGAGATTTGCATTCATGGCCTCAAGGTTTACCACACAAAGCTCTATGACCACTCAGAACTCAACTTAAACACAAATCCCAAGGTTTCAGTCTATATAAGCTAATAGGGTTTCCTCTTGACCAAATCAACCTCCTAAAGACTCTTTAGCAATAATAAAGAAAATAACTACCCATTCGTATTCACACACTAGACCAAGGATAAGATTCATTTCATTATAGTAAGAATGCATAACCCAATGCTAAATTAAATGCACACAATTATAATATTTTCTTTTAAAA
The DNA here is from genome assembly GCA_027924645.1 of Cunninghamia lanceolata. Taxonomy (NCBI): domain Eukaryota; kingdom Viridiplantae; phylum Streptophyta; class Pinopsida; order Cupressales; family Cupressaceae; genus Cunninghamia; species Cunninghamia lanceolata. Next base: position 292,426 of record BSBN01001861.1, read on the forward strand.
ACCTTCCCAGTAAGCACAAACTACATTTTCCTTCACATACTTCATACTACAATAAAATAAATATGATTTAAAGATTAAATACATAAGAATATTACCAGTCACCAGCAAGTGAATTCTAAGCCTAGCTCCAACTCCTATTCACAAGGTTTATAAACAGCTTCCTTCAGCACTTCAAACTAGAGAACTCGCTCAAAACTAGTAAAGCGTTCCAACAGGATATTACTCCCCTCAATGATACTAGCCATAAGCTAATTTAAAATCACACCCAAGAATGAGAAACTCAACATGGCTAAATATCAAACCATTCACTATTAATAAAACTTGGAAACTCATCATTTAAAAGGATTAAGTCATAGTGTCATGGTTAGTGAGGATGGTATGAACACCTCCAAACAAAAATAAAATAAATGGTGGTTCAATCAATTTCTTTGGAGTCGAGAGCTCATAAATTAATGAGATAGTTTTTGCATGCACAAAGGACTGGTCCTTGACGTATAGTCCCTCAGTTAAGCCCAAAACCCAATAGTCATGTACTTGTTTACAAAAGGTGATATTTATTTCTAAATTTATCAACTCATAATTGTTGAAATCTAAATTCTCATTGTAGGATTTTCCAAGTGAAACAAAGCCATTAGATTTAGGCTTAGGGATTCGTTGAAGCTCACCAACTTAAATGTTGGAAATTAAAACCTTAGTCATCTCACAATCTTTTGACCTTGTTTTAATTTAAACCATGGTGATCACACTAGCACTAGGTGCTAATTCAATTGCACTCTTTATGAACAAATTTAATTTTTGGGTGCTAAAGCTTTTGAGTTTTTTGCTCTACTAGGGTTTCTTGGCTTTGAGGTGTGTATGTCATACTGCAGTATTCTATAGGATATCTCTAGTGCTTGCCTACATTTATTACAATGCATTATCACTCGCTAGGCCTATGGGCATTTTTTCGCCCCTTTATATGGCATCAACCTTTCATTCCTCTACAATTGTTGTTGTTGGAGCTGAAGGTTTGATGATGATCATTAATGGCACCCCCGCTCAAACATCCCTAAAAATTTGTTCCCAAGGTGTTTCACAAGGTACATCCCCTGAAACACCTCCAAATGTTGTTCTTCCTATTTTGAAGTTTGATAATGCCTACAAATGGTTAGAAAATTTCACTTTAATTGGGTATTTTGTGGGTCGAGTCACCCCTGAAAGCATGCTTTGAGACTAGGTTGGCAGGGCCTAGTCCCCACATGGGATCCATTTGGATGTTGTGCAAAACCTCACTAAGGGGTTTTTTCTTTTTTCATTTTGTCGAGGCCAACCATGCTAAGGCTATCCTCAGCCAAGGCCCATGGCTTGTCTACTCTTCCCTCCTTATGTTTAAACCTTGGACTTGAGACTTCATTATCTCTGATGAAAATTCCATTTGAGTACCCGTATGGATTGAATTCCCTGGGTTACCCTTACCATGCTAGAACTTTCTCAACCAGATAGGTTGTTCTCTAGGTTTTGTCATTTGCATAAAACTTGAGAAGTTTTATTTGGCTCATCCTCAACACTGGGTCTGTGTCAAGGGGGACCTTTCCAAAGACCTCAAGGATTTAATGGACATTCAGATTGGTCAAGCCCATTATTCTCAGTGTGTCCAATATATTAACCTTCCAAACACATGTTATTGGTGCCAATCCTCCAAACACAAGATTCAAGATTATCCTTTGGGCTCTCAGTGGCCAAAGCCCTTAGCTCAACCCTCTTTTGAGTCATCACACCTTGCAAAAGAGGAGGAAGGTCAGTTTATAGTGGTTAATCACAAAGACAAGAACACTAGCACTGCCAAGCCCTCATCTAAGCCTGTGGGCCCAAGGGTTTGGCTCCAGGAATGTTTCAAAGTGCATCAACACTAGAGAGTTGAGCATGGAAACAACTTCTAAGGCTCTGCTAGCAACCTCAACCATTTCTCAACCACTAGCCATCACTACCTAACATGCTTCCCCTCCTCTTGTGAGGCAAAGGAGATCTTGAAGCCCATCTGGGCGAATTGGAGGATGGTGAATTAATTCCAAGGCCACAACAACTAGTTTAACCTAGCTTCCAAATTGGGAGCTTTGAGGCACTCGATGCGATGTTACAAAAGAATTATTATTCCTTTGAGGGGTTTGATAGTGAGGAGATGCCTCTCAACGATCATTAAATGAATTGTATTTCCTGGAACGTGTGAAGTCTTATAGACCTCCCACAAAAATATTTTGTTCATGACGTTCATTCTCAATTTCTAGGTTTAGACATTATTTGTCTCTAGGAGGTTAGAATGTCAAGTTTTTTAATTTCTACATCTTGTCGTGTTATTTGGCCTTCCAACAATTTTCTTTGCAGTAACCATGAACATGACCGAGGTGGAGTTGTTACCTTTCTCTCACCTATGTGGCATCAACTATTGGTTGATCATGGATGTGAGCCCACTAACCATGCATTGTGGGCTCTTTTCAATGTTAATAACCATTCCTTTGGGATTATTAATGTTTATGCTCCCAATAATTTCATAGAGAGATCTTCTCTTTGGTGATGGATTGCCAATTCAATGTCTGCTACCACTTGGGTTTTGTGTGGGGATTTTAATATGATCGAGATGGCTTATGATAAATGTTGAGCCCTACCTATGCATTGGACAACTACAAAAAGAGAGGCTTGGTTATTTATGCATAATAAATTAGGTCTTTTTGATCCCAACATAGGTCGTTGCAATGATGACAAACATGGCATACATGGAGCAATTTGATAGTCGAACTTGAAAGGGTCTTAAAGTAGCTAGATCAAGCTATGATATCCACCCAATCCTTTTTTACTTTTTCTAGCTATTATTCCTTGCCAGTTGAACTATTGGCAGACGTTGTTATGTCAAACCATTTCTCGATACAATTCTGAATCAAGTGGCAGATCTCTAGGCCCAAAGCAATGAAGAGTCAGTCTTATCTAAACACATCTCTTCTTAATCACAAAGCCATGTTAGCACACATTCAACGTGTCTATAATTTGGAGCGACATCCTCTGCATAGCGTCCAGTGGATTTCATGGTGGAATGATCCCATAACTCATACTTCATGGTTCCTTTACATTTATGGGCAGAAACTTGCCTATTTTTTCCATTGCTTGCACGAAGCCACCACTCATGAGCTTCCCCAAGCCATCGTCGCTTTGGAAGCTCAGCCATTTGATTCTGCTACCCATCTTTAGCTAGCTCAGCTATGACAACATAAGCAAATTACTAATGCTCATACAACTCGTGAAGCCCAAGTTAAAGCTCAACTATTAGGAAAGGTGTCTCAACCTTACAACTACAAAAGGTTTCTATTCTTACTAGTTTTGGTCTTTTTGAATACCCTTTATTTTGAAGAATGGTTTAAAACTTTCAAAGTTTCCAAAAGGGGCTAAAAATGGTAGGGTTTACTATTTTTAGTAACTCTACGTTTGAGCTCGGATGGACCCAACATTTTCCCAAAAGGTGTGGAACTGCCAAGTAAACATCTTGGGTGAGTTTCAACTCAAGATCTACCTAGATTGCAAGATATTAAAGTTCATGTTTTTCAAACTCTCAGAAAAAAGTTTTGAACTTAGATTTGAGGCACTTAGAGGTTCCTAAATGCCCTAAAAGTTGTCGTAACTAGAGAAGCGGGTTATAGACTGATAGATCTCTTCACGAGCTTTCTAACACATCAAACATTTTGTCAATCGGACCCCCAGATCAAAATTTATGACCTCCGGAAGTTGGGCCTCCCATTTTGGGAAATGTGAAAACATGTTGGACACTTAAAGAGCTGTAAAGGGGAGAGTTACATGTGTTGGTGTATGATTTGACACATCACAAGGCATCTTTGATTGGAGATAATTTGGGTGACACTTTTGGGTGGTTTTAGCTCATGGTTTTGTGATTACCGTTGACAGTTTACTGTATTGTATCTCCTCTATATCTGGAGCATGAGATGGAGGTTGTGTGTAAGAGTCTTATAGATGTTGAGTTGCCTCCAGATCTCTGGTTGGTTATACTCTTGTGAAATCTTGCTATGCAAGTATATTGTAATCTTCTTGATTCTTGAATAATATATTGGGCAGCTTTTGAGTGTGGGGTTTTTCTCCCGAAAGGGTTTCCCCATGTTATTATTATGTTGTGGTATGATTGCTATTTGTGTTTATTTATGTAACTATTGTAAAGATCTAAAAAATTCTGCATATCCCTCCCCTCAAAATTAGTGTAGGAAGTTGTTCCACTACCTTAACTTCCTTACAAGTGGTATCAGAGCTTGATCACCTTTGGTTTCAGTTGTGGGTTGTTGGATTTTTTGAACTAATCCAGTTTTGAGTGGGAGCTTGTGCAGAAGATACTTTGTGATCTTATTGCAGGGATTTTCAAATGGCGAGCACATCAGGGAGAATAGAGGTAAAAAAAATTGGTAACAATTTTGAGATGTAGAACCTGAAGATGGAGGATCTGTTAATTGATTGAGATTTGTGGGATGCTATTGATGAGAAAGTTTCAAGGCCGACCCACAGATGCTACTTTGGTTGTTGAATATGATGTTATGGACCGTAAAGTCAAGGGTCTAATCAGATTGTGCCTGATAGACTTTGTTTTAATCAATGTCCATGAAGAACCCTCTGTAAAGAAACTATGGAAGAAAGTCGATGAAATATATCAAGTGAAATCTTTAGTGAACAAGATTTTCTTGAGGAAGAAATTGTATTCCTTGAGAATGGAAGAGGGTGGATGAATTTCATACCACCCGGAAGCTATAAGACCCCCTATACCTTATCTAGCAAATTGAACGAAAGACTGATTTGAAATGGAAGTGTGGTTATTACAAATTGTAAGTGTCAGGTTTATCACTCTTGGGATCTTGGCCACCTAATGGAAGGTATGATATTGCATTAGGGCATTTGAGGTAAGGATTCTGATACTACTATTGTCTAGTCACACTCTAAATTTCTGTTGGCTTATATTCTTTAATTGAGAAATGACAATTATGGTATTATAAAGATAATTCTATTTTCATAAATTGAAGGTTGCATTCAAACAAGGAAACCAAGCTATTAGAAAATCCAATCGTGAAGGGAACATCAATGTCACTATGTCATTTAGCCTAAAAGGCAATCATCCCCTACAATCCTAAATTAGAGTAAAGAATCACCAATGTAATTAGATCCAAAACCTTCCTCATCTCAATATCTTCGTAATTTCAATACCTTTATCATCTCAACTCAAGGTTACGTGACAACATAAACAAGGCACGTGAACTGTTTGATAGAATTCCTCAAAGAGCTGAAATCTCATGGAAAGCAATGATTGCACGATATGCGCAAAGCGCTGAAGGGTATTTATGGGTTCCATTTGCAATTTTATTTGGGAGTCACTTAGGCATAGGTAATATATAGGTTTTGATAGATTTCGCCATTTTATTATAACACTATTCATGGAAGTGGAAACCCCATGCTAAAAGTGCCAAGAGGTGAAATAAGGGTAGAATCACACAGAATCGGTTGATGGAGGAATTAAAATACATCTTCAAAAATACAATAATAATGGAAAGATGCATGCAAACGGTCACCATTGTCCCTATAGGGCACTTTTTAAAGTTTAAATCACCCTTAAAAGTCACAAAAACAAGTACATGTTTTTATCAGAATAGTTAGACCTTCACAAAGCCTTATCATTTTTATGAAATTCAACAAGTCAGCCAAGCACAAAATTATAAAATTTTCCACTATTATTTCACATAATCTAGCAAATAAATGATGATCATAAATGCAAAATTAAATGACATAAAAAAATGCCTATCTACATTACAAGGGCATATACATTTTATTGTTTCTATGGAATTGGCAAGACGATTGTAAACTGCAAAAATGAAAACTACTATTTGAAGAACACAAATCAAAGACATAAAAAACAAGAGTTGCAGAGCAGCGAAGTTTCTGCCAAAATGTTCATGAATAGTCATGTTTTAATTTGTTGTGTTTGCTTAATTTTAGCAACAATGTTGATAATATAATAACTTTATAATAATCTTGAAATTTGTCAGTTTTTTGGTTTAAGTTAGAGTTGACAGTGTTGTAATATTTGCACTGAATGCTAAAAATTGAGGAACTTTGAGATTCTACATTTAATGTTAAAGATTTCTACCTAGTACATTTTATCACATTTAATGTCATGGTGTAAAATGGAAATTGCAAGGTAGGTGATTTTTGACAATGCAAATAACAACACACCTTGAAACAATAATGATTATGATTATAATTGTACATAGTATCAATGTATATGTAATTCATGCTTGTAGGTGATGCTTGGAAGACTATTTTAACTATTTAGCTATTCTTAATTCATAGAAATAAAAACAGAGTAAACAAGCCAAAAGCCTTATTCAATAAAATATTGTAATAAAAATCTTAGAACATTTGAAGAGTGAACCCAAATAAAATAAACCACTACTATAGTGGATGTTCTCATCTCTGATAGTCTAATCAAGGACTAATTCACAACCCAGATGCAAAACCAATAGATGGCTAACACTTAACAAAGAATGGGAGGAGACTATATTTTTGATTTGTACCTTATGAATGGTAGAGACAAAATGGCACCAAACATAATGGAGTGCTCAACATACGTACGATCTGAGGAAGTATGTGGTCAGAGACACCAGCCCATCAAAGATAAGGCCCACACCCAAGAAAGTTGCAAAGATGGAAGACAAAGTCTCCAAACGAGAACACAGAACACAAAGGCAACTATCATATCAAGCACCACCATAGAAATAAGCCAAAAATGTTTGAGGATGTTGTATTAGAGCTTACCAAATGATGTCATATCAGAGAACAACAAAAATCAAGTGGGTAGAAGGGAGAGGAATAAAGTTTTGCATAAATTTATTAACAATAATATAATTCTGATGTTCAAATAGGAACTTATCTGATATAAGAAACTATGCTAAAGAGCACTGGCAATTATTGATTAGTATGATTGTGAATTTTGCACAAGATGAATTTGTTTGGACGATGAATTATTGGAAGTGAATTTGTTGATGGTGAATTGTTAACAGTAAATTTGCCTATAGCCAAAAATTACAATTGCATTAAATGGATAAAATCTTCAAAATTTCAATACCAAACTACAAATAATGTAATTTAAAATGTTGATTTTATGGCGTTTCCACATTATAGGTTATTGTGCTATGGGAATTACTTGATTTAGAGCAAAGCGAAACAAGTGATGAAGAATGACTTTGCTCATGTTCACTGTATCATTGGCAGCCTCCTTTAACTCAAGATACGTGGAAGCTATTAGCTTCTGCACCATTTGCTCTCGCATGAATGCATCATTTGTCTGTTTACATAAGTAGATGTAGAAAACAAAAATATACTGCTAAAATCTTATGTCAAGTTTTTGATGTTGTAAAAAAACCTAGACCACTTGGAGTTGTGGTGTTGTAACTCGTATGAATTCAGGCATCTATAGATCAGTTAATAATATGCTTTTACCTAGAAATGATACAATTTTTCAGAATGCCATATCCAGATGTATCTGGCACAACTCCTAAATTAACCTAATTCTAGGTACAGGCAGGCACAGTTTCCAATGAATGGATGTTTCAATAGTTCTATTTATTTTGCATTTTTAAGCAATTATATCTTTCATAAAATTGTAGCTATCCAAGGAAACCTTTTTCAAGGGAGGTTTTGAATGATGGTGATGTCCCTGTGTCTTACCATAAAAGTCGATGCCAGTATTGTTATATGTAATTTCCTTCCTACCTTTACATTTAAACTTCTTGGCCTTCAAGTTGGCACTGTAGTGGACAAAATACTAAATTGAAAATAATAATGTGTTATGAAAGCAATAAACCCAATAAACACATGACAAATGTAAATGAAAGATGTATTGCAAAGTGCAATTTATAAGAAGCTAGTAAACTTTGAGAAAAGATGTGAAGCTACAACACTCTAATTTACATTTGGATAACAATTCCTTTATAGTTATTTTTAGCAAAAAATGAAGTCTAAATGGAAAGGTAAACCATTCACCCTAGAATCTTGAAAGCCATATGTCAAGTGTTGCCCTGGGAAGTTGAGAGGATATGTAACAACATGAAATTCCTCAAGACACAGAATTTTAGTTATCCAAAAAAATTTATAGCTCCTAAAGGATCACACAAAGTAAACTAGCATATTCATTGAGCCCCCTAGTGGAGAGGGTGCACCAAGCAGAGGGAAAGATCATAATATAGTATAGATCATGTAAGTGTACAAAATTAAAACACATCAAAATTACTTATTTACATATCCAAAATTTGTAGTCCAGTATGGTAGATTGTTTGTGAAAGTGCAATTTGTGGAAATAATAAAACAATCATTGTTGAACAATTTTCACATTGAAATTATTAGCAGATAGTGTAGAAGTTCCTTACAAATGGAATCTGCGTAACAAGAACATTGCAAGCAAAATCTCATCTTTATATTCCTCATATGTTATTTCTGCAAGCTTTGGAAAACTTTGTTTAAGGAGGCCTCCATCTAAGCAGTAATCAATTTTTCCTTCTTTACTATACAATGTGCAAGCCAGATTGTAACGGTAGAAAAGTCAGGTGGTTGTTTTGCAATACGTGGAATTGGCAGATCCTTTTTCAAGAGACTTGTCAAATAGCATGGAGCGATTACATGTGCTACAACTAGCTTCGAAGGGTGGCAAGTGGACATTCTTTGGCTTTAGTGTGCCAAGTACCTGTGAAAAAAATAACTTGTTATGTATTTTGTAGGGAACTGAAATAATTTAATAGATATGTTATGTAAATGTAAAAAAAAAATATTATTTTTTGTGCTCTTGCCTGAATGTTACATTTTGCAAGAGATTGCAATTGTGCTCTTGTGCATACATCGTTAAGCTCCTCAGAAGTGTTGCTTGTGTTGTGTGCATTGCGTTTATGCCTTGTGAACCATTTCTAACAACATTTTTGACAAGGAGGAGTGGCATGTCTATTTTTGAAAACATTTGTTGTAAATATGCACATAAATTTGTGTTGGTACTTGAGATAACAACCTACAAAAGAAAATTGTTAATGAATTTAAGTTTATAAGTAAAGTTGAATATGAAAATAAAATATAGATGGTTAGAAATATACGGTTACCATGTCTTCTTGGAGATCTCCATCTTTGACATGCAATTCGAACTGGTTTTTGTTCAAATGATAAGATGTCCCTATTGCTCCAAATGAACCAACAAAATAGTCGCAATCTACTTTTATTAGTTGGGAAATAGTGACATCTAAAGTTAATCTATGTTTTTTGCAAGCAATTGGCACACTTTCAACTATGCTTCTACTAGTTAAGATAAGACAACAGCCTACATCGCCTCTTTCATATTGAGTTTTAGTCTTGATTAAAAAGTTGGTGATGCGAATGCTAGACCCAACAAACATATGGGGCAAGAATGTATTGATTAGATTGTTGCTAATGTTTACAGTTATAGTCATTTGACCGTTGCAATCTACAAGATCCACATGTACTATTTCTACCTTTTTTGGGGTGTTGGTGTACTTGGTAGAAGCAGGACCATATACAACAAGGACATCTCCTTCGAATACAAAACTAGTTCATTCTGTGTAAAGCTCCATTATTGTACTAGGTTTTGGGTTTGTTGAAATTAGGCTATAAAAATGAATTGTGTAGTTAATTCTGTGTTGTAAACATATATTCTAGTTGTCAACATTGAAGAATAGAAAATGCACGTTATTCTCAATTGTGCGAATATAAATTAAATATTTTTCACTATGTATGTTGGTGTTTGTAGAAATCTATGAAAAGTGTAGAACCATATACATACCTTTTTTACAACATTTGGTATAAAAGAAGACTATTAAAAATTAATACCTTTCTTTGTTGCTTTGAGTAGTCATTTTGGTAGGAGATGTGCTATGTAGTTCGATGCTTTCCAAACGGTTGTAGCAAGAAATGAAATTGTTAGTCATGAAATTTGTGGAAAATACTATTTAATTTTTCATTAATTTGGAAGAATTGACAAGTCTCACCATTTTGTTATGCGTTATGTTGTAGTTACAGAAAATGCATGTTATTCTCAATCGTGGGAATATAAATTAAAGATTTTTCACTATGTATGTTGGTGTTTGTAGAAATCTATGGAAAATATAGAAGTATATACATAGCTTATTAACAAAATTTGTAGAAAAGAAGAGTATTAAAAATTAATACCTTTATGTGCTACTTTGAATTGTCATTATCGTAGGAGAAGTGTTATTTAGTTCGATGCTTTCCAAACGACTGTAGAAAGAAATGCAATTGTCAGTCATGTAATTTGTGGAAAATACTATTTAACTTTTAACTAATTTGGAAGAAATTATATGTCTAGCCATTTTTTTATGCGTTCTTTTGCAGGTACAAAGAAAGATTCATCAAGATCATCTACATCAAGATCTTCTTCACTGATTTCTATGTTTTTGAGAAAACTGCAAAATACTTTTTTTTTTTACTTCTATAGTAATCTACTATTAAAATAGTGTTTTTCCTATTACATTTAGATATATTTATCATATATTTGGAAATTGTTTTGTAGTTGATTTTTGGCTAGTATACATACCTTTCATCCAATGTAATATTGGTTGTATGGACAGTCACTGCTGGTGTGTTGTTAACTTTATTCATGTCCAATCGCCTTTAACAAAACGAATGTGTTAATCAACTAAAGTTTTTCAAGACAATACTTTGTTAAAGAAAATAAATTATGTATGTTGTCCATGTAATTTACTCTTTATTTGTGCCTTGTTGTGCTTTTGCAAGTACTGAAGTAGATACTTTGTTTTGCCCAATATTCATGATTTCAAGTTACCTGCAAAACAATATTTGTATTATTTTTCATTATATGAATTATGATCTGTATAATAGTATAACTAATGAGTTTAAGTATTATTTTTTTAACTAAGAGTTAATGTATGTAGACAGTAAAATGTTTCAAATGTCATATAAATTTGTTGTACATGATTACCTTTTCCAAGATGCAGAGCATGGCTAGACGATGTTGGCAACATGAAATAGAAGAGTGTCATGGTCTATCTAGTATGATTCAAATCTTTGAATTTTTGTTGTATTTGCATAATTGTTTGTCCACACATGATCAATAACGGTCCTTGAGAAAAGTTTTGTATTTTCCTGTAACTAGTGCAAGTTGTGTATTTGCATGTTCTCTTTAAGCATTTCTAATTTTTTTGAGTTGGAAATGTCAATGTTGAAGTCACTTGCAATGTAAATAAGGCTGCCAGTAGAAGCAATTGTCATTGCTTTATTAACAATTTCTATAATATTTGTAAGCAATGTTGCTGGTTTGGCATAGATATTACAAATATAAAGGCTTTTTTTAGTAAATATCAGTGTACTCAATATTGATTCAACATTATCTTCTATAAGTGGAATTGCATTTGATATTTGTATATGTTTTTTTTTGTGCAGGTCACTATCCCATGTATATGGTATGCTGCAAAGCAATTATATTCTAGTAATGCATCATTTGTTATCAGTTTTTCCAAATATGTCTCTTACAAACAAATAATGTCCGATGACATTAAATCTTTGTCATGTACAATGTCTTGTTTGTGTGGCTGAAAATGACGAGTGTTCAATGTAGATATGGTAATGTACATGATGTTTAAGTTTTGTAATGTATGTCATTTTGAAGAGTCCACTTAGCTACTATTTCTAACCGTGTCATTTCATCTACGATTTCTATTTTTACTTTAAATTTTTTTGCAGTTAGAGGGCTTAACAAAAATAATGTTTCAATTGTTGATGTGCGGGAAAGAGTTGTGTAAGTTAACCCATGTTGGTGTACACCTAATGGTTCAAATGCAAGGCCATGCATTGTAAGACCTTGTGATCTATGTATTGTTTGAGCACATGCTAATTGTACTGGAAGTTGTTTCCTAACAATATTCTTTTACTGAGCATTTAGTTTTAGGATTGGTTTGGCAACTCAGAGTATTGGTACCCATCCATTGTTAATAGATGTTTGGTTTAAATGTAATAGTTTTGTAGCTTGAGCTTTTCCTATACGACGATCATTGAATTCAATCCATATAATGTCCATGTTAGCATGTTGTGTATATGTTTTGAATATTCCATCTGATCCATTTACGAGACCATCCTGTGTATCATAGTTTCCACCATAAATTTCAACTAGTATGTCTTTTTTTAACATAATTTGGTCTGCTAGATTTGTATTATTTTTGAACAATTGTTCTACATTAACATAATTATCCCATTCGTCAATTACATTGATTGTTATTAGTTGTCCAAGTAGTGAAAATAATATTTTTTGATTGTGTGCATTAACATCTTTTCTCTTGTAAAAAAGAAATGGAAATGTTGGATCAGTAGGTGTAGGACATAAGCATTTGTTATTCAAGTATGATATGTCACTATCTGTTGAGAGTTTGTTCATATTTTGTTAATAATATCGATGAAGATTTTGTCTTTTTGTGTCATAGTTCTTTGTAAGGTATAGCATTTGATGTTTTCCCAGAAATTGTATGGAACTAGTTCGGTGTCTAATTTTACAGTTTGAAACACTGGACAATCATGTATAGGTTCTGCTTGATAGAAATCACTACAAAAAATAATGTCTAAACCACCAAAATATTTAGTAGGTGTTTGCATGATGTCACACAATCTTTTATCTATGTAATGCAACAGTCTCGCTCCAAATAATGAGATTTCATCAATAAGGATAATACACAATTGTTGATATTCTTTTGTCAATATATCTAATTTGTCTGAGCTCAATGGAATAGTAGTGGATTTGTTAAATGGTATAAATAGTGTAGAGTACAAAGTTGTGCCTCCAGTATTGTAAGTTGCTTTACTTGTGTATGCGAGTAACAAGCCCTTTATCTTATCTGGGTCACTATCAATAGAGTTATTGTATATACACAATAGGCCTTGGTATATAGCTTTGGCAGTGAATGTTTTTCCTATTCTAGCACCTCCTGTTAGAAACAAATGCAATGGTTCAAGTAATTTATGTTATTTTTTTATTAGTATGTCATTTACTATGGCTTGTTGCTTTTTGTTTAGCATTCTTTGAACATTGTAGTATTCTGTGTTGTCAACTAAGTTTGGATGTTTAGCAATTTCAAATGGTATTCTCATTTGTTTGTTGTAGAATTTAAGTTTTATTGTGTCTAGATCCGATTTAAAATTGTATTGCTCATTATATTTGGTGTTTAAGTTTTTAACATTGTTTGTTTTTTGTACAGTTCTCATTTTTTGAAATATTGACATCATTAATAGCATTGTCCAAATCACCCCATAGCTCATTTATATGGTATGTGTACTTTGCTTGATTAAGTTTTTACTATCTTTTCATTAGCAATGAAAGCATTTTCCCATGTTGTGAAGCCTTTTTTCAATACGTTTTCATCTATGGAAAATGGGACATACAATAAAAGTTGTTCCCTATAATAGTTCTCGATGTCAACATGTTTATTGTATCTTATATATCGAATAATTAGTGGTCTACTTCTTTTTTTTAATTGTCATTTTCTTGTTGTCTATTTTGCAACAAATCCTACTAGACAAACATTTGCCAATATTTTAGGGTGTGCTATATAATGGTCAATTGAACTTTTACAAGCAACATTTTGTGAATCATTTGGCTCATTTTTTAGATGTGTGGAATTTTTCAAATAAATGTACGGTTTTCAATAGTTGATGTGTCTATGAATATGGATTTCCTTGAACTATAGTTAAGAGGAAGTGAAACCACAATGTGTACAGCTTGCTGAGTAGACATTTGTTGTAGGTTGAGCAAAGCATTGCCAAGTTTTGTTATCATTTTAATTGCATCAATGTTTTGTTCTTTGTGCTCTGTGCATATTTTGTTAAATGCATTTATTATTGAGGCATTGTATTTTGTCATGTATGAGCTACAGTACATTGCTGCAACATATGCATTTAGAACAAATTATGCATCTGTATTTGCTTTCCATAGATGTGGAATTTTTTTACAAAATGTATTGTTCCAAATGTGAGATGGCTTCCTTTTCAAAAACATTGTTGGTCTAAGAAATGTAGATTGTATGGCCAATATGTATTCTTCTTCATCCATGCTTATGTTCACTAGGAAATCCTCAAAAGATGTAGAACAATCATAATTTGAACATTCTAAAGTGGATCTAAGTTTTTCAGCCAAACACATGTTTTATTTATTGTCGATGCATGGTTCAAGAATTCTTCTTGTTTTCATTGGTGGTTGTGGAAAACCAAAGCGACATTTTTTTTGGTCTTGCCGTATTGTTTAGTATGGTGATGTAAATGTATTTTAGCTATTTGTTCGTTTAAAAATTCAGTATTGCAAGTTATGTATCTATCTACAAAATGTTCAATACTAGTATTAGTATCTTTTCCATAAATAGGTGCATCTTTAACCCATAGCATGAAATGGTCATGTTCATTTCCTCAATTTTGGAATTCTATAATTGAAAAGTAGTCCAATATCTTTCCGAAAAATGTCTCATCTAAACATATTAATTGTTTTATTGCATTAATTCTATGTTTATAATGGAAAGTACAAGTTGTTGGATCCTTTTTAATCAAATAGGTTTAATGTCAACTTCATTAAGCAATTCTTGTTGGTTTTGTGTTGATTTGTTTTTGTGTGAGATGTATAATTCTTCCAATGTTTCTTTTAATGGCTCCCAGTTTTGTTCTGCATTAGTGAAAGTTACAAAAAAGTAGGTGGTCCTAACTGTCGTATCATTGCAAAAAGATTTCTCTTCAGGTGTTGCAAATAGTCTGGTGAATTTCTTATTTTTTTGAAATCTAAATATCCAATATCCGATTGCAATATTTTTTGAAGGTTTGGTTTGTGCTTCACATCTTTTGCTAGTAGGGTTCTACCTTTTAATTTCCCTTTGCGAATTCTTATCCATAGTGTAGAAAAAACTTGGGCAATTAGAAATTTAAAAGTTTTGAAAAATAAGTTGGTGGTATGATAAGCAAATGTTCGATTTGAATTTTGTAATTCCCATTGTGCAATTTTTTGGTATGAAATTTTCTTTTCAATTCATTCATCACGTGGTTCTCCAAAAAATAGTGTTGAAAATTTCATTTCTTCCGCATATTTGTCTTGGAATATTCCAAGAGGTTGTTTTCCTTCAGCAGGTGCAATTTCAATGACTTTATCTTGTATTGAATGTATAGTTCTTGACTCAGTAAATCTATGGATCAAGGTATATGTTTCCATTTCCATTGGATTATTTGTGTCATTTTCTTTGTCACTATCACTTGATGAAGAATTGATAACTGTAATATGCTCTTCTAAATGGTACAAATGTTGATGCCATTTTTTGTTCAATTTAACATTTGAGAATTTGTACAACATTATTTTACACAATTCATTTAAAGAATTCATAATAACATTTGGTCGAACTCTTCCTTTTTGGTATGCATTTCTATATTGCAAACGCCTCTTTAATGCAATAGCAATTGTGCATGTTTCATTGGTGGAGCGTGGCAACACTGTTTGTATAATGTGCATGTCTGTTGGGACATTAATAATTGTTCCATTAAGTCCAATTTGAGGTCTTTTGAATCCTAGTTGCCAAATTTGTGCAAAGGCAAGTGGAAGGGACACTAGTCTTTCTTCGAGTTCTGAAAGTGTAGCAATGTATTGTAGTGGCTTATTTGTTTTAATATGTTTTGGTGTTGCATATATTGGTTTTTTGTTTTGCCTCAATTGGTGGTTACAAAATTGCATATTTTGTTTCCGTAAAATTCTCGTGTCCTTAATAAAACTAGCCCATATGTTTCCATTGTTTGTTGGCTTAGATTTATAATAATCTTTTTGAAATGCAATTGCCCACAAATTGCACACACATGTTTAGGTGTATCTTTCATTTTTTCCATGTAAGATTCTACTGATGTTTTTTTTTCCACCTTGTTGTATGTTTTGGATTTTATGTTTTTTACGTATCTCTTGTTTTACTTTACGAAGTGAGTTATGGAAAATAGTGCTAATCCCCTTTGTGAGATGTGTAGAGTTGCAAGTTTTTACTTGTTTACTGTTTCAAATGGATTCTTTCAATTTGTGCATACTAATATTTTGTTTAGGTTTTTTGCATATCTCTTGTTTTAGTTTATGAAGTGAGTTATGGAGAACAGTGTTGGACCCCTTTGTGAGATGTGTAGAGTTGCAAGTTTTTACTTGTTTACTATTTTGAAAGGATTCTTTTAATTTGTGCATACTAAGCTTTTGTTTGCTTTTCATTCTTGTTTTTTTTGTGGCTATGCAGGATAAATGTCATTTATCATTATTATCTCCACTTCACCTAGCTTATAATGTGTATGCATGTCATTGACTTTGTAACATATGACATTGTATACTTTTGTTGGTTGTACACATTTGCAATAGACTTTGGTAGGCATGGTACTATTTTTTGAGCAAACTTTAATTTTTATTTGCAAAATGTATGATAGTCATTTAAAACAAAAATCAGATCCTTCAATTTCATTTTGTTGAAATGGATCTCCAACTTTTGCAATAAATGTTTTCCAATTTGTGTCACCACAACTAATTTTCAACTCAGATTTTAAGCATGTTTCAAGGCATTCATTTGCTATGTTGTCTCCATTTAGCATTGCATTGCAAAAGAATTGAGCCATGTAGCATATAAGACATTGGATGTCATATTTATTTTGAGTCAAACTTGCAATACTATTGAAAAGACTATCACCACAATCTGATATTGATAATGAGTGTTTGCATAATCTAGACATTGTATGTATTGTTTTCTTGACTGGAAATTTCTTTGGGGAATATATATTTTTTCCAGAATGTTTAGATTGGTGAGCCTGTTGTTCAGGTGTCTTAATTTTTTGCTCACAAGTGGTTCAAAATGTCCATTTTTATGATCCTGATCATGGAACATAATAGAATATGGTGTACTTAGTGAATTTTCATTAAAATGCAAGCACTTTGTTTTTCTTGTTAAAGACCAAATACATATCTAAATATCTAACTACTTGGATAGCCATTTAATACAAAACAAGTCTCCCCAAAGGCCATACTAGTTACAATTTGGCTTTGAAATTGCAGATAGTCGCATGTGTCACAAATATGTACTAACTTCATGAAGACCATGCATTTTGGATAGTGTGCAAGTCTAGCTCATTTTGAAGTGAAAACAAAGCATCAGGATCATTGATTGCTAGACAATTTAGAAAATGATCAACTACTCGATTTCTTAGTTCAACAGATGTGTATCACATATATGTAACAATAGTTGTAATGAGTCAAAAAGATAATCGCCTACATTGTATACAAAGGGGCTTATTCTATATAGGTTATTGTCTTCCAATACTATGTCAATTGAGATATCTCCATGTGTGTTTCTTGACTCATAGTTCTCTACATCTATGATATTATCCAATGCAAAATTTGGTAGTGATAATGCATATTGACAGAACTTGGACATTAAATCTATTGACTTATCCTCAACAATTTGTTTTCTCAAGTTACTAATTGTTTTTGAGTGTTTAGATTGGTTAATATGTTGTTCCAATGACTTTCTTTTTTTGGAAACAAGTGGTTCAAAATGTCCATTCAAATGGTCTTCATCATGGAACAAAATAGAATATGTAGTATTTTTGAATTTCATTGAAATGAAAGTACTTTACTTTTCTAGTTGATGACCAAATACATATTTGGATATCTAACCACTTTTCTAGCCATTTAATACAAAATAAGTCACCCTAAAGGCCATACTCTTTACAATTTGGTTTTTTAACCACAAATAGGCGCATACGTTGTAAGTATGTATTAACATCAGTAATTTGATGCAATTCATTCAATGTTTCAGAATCTAGCTCATGTCTATATGAAAACAAAGCGTCAAGGTCCTTTTTTGCTAGGCAATTAAGAAAATAACCAATCATACCATTTCGCAATTCTACGGAAGTGGAGTGCATATGTAAAAAATATTGCAAAGAATCAAAAAGACAATCCCCTATGTTGTATACACATGGACTTATCCTAAAAAGATTATTGTTTTTCAATACTACATCTATTGTTTGTTCTTCATTCATTTTCATTGATTCATAACTTTCTATATCTATGATAGTTTGCAATGATTTTTTTGGTTCACTCTTTTCTGACATTTTATGCACAATATAAAAATACACTAGAAATATAAAAACAAAATAGGTGTAATATGTTACTTCTCAAATTTTATATGCTCTCGAAGTATATTTGTAGATGCTCTTGTTGTTTTTCAATGCACGCTTTCTGCAAAATAGGAAAATTAAACACATTATAAATGATTAAATAAAAAAATCACAAATTTTTATAGGATCAAATCATTAAGGAGGTGAGTGCAATTAATTGGGATAAAATTTAAATCGGTAAATTTTGTAACTATGATATTATATGCAGTTTTCTCCATATTTTTTCCAGCTTCCTAGATTGCATTTAATGCAATATACTGTTCAAGCATTATAATAGGGAGTAGTATACATACATACATACATACATACATACATACATACATACATACATACATACATACATACATACATACATACATACATACATACATACACATATATATATATATATATATATATATATATATAAATCTGATAAGGTGCACAAGCTCATCAATAATTGGGGACCAAGTTGCCCTTCCGCAAGGCTTTACAACATTTGTCACGGTGTATATTTTACTTTTGATGAGATGTCAAGCAACTCATTGTAAGCTCTTGGTCCCTTGGATCTCAATTTCAGTGAAATCCAACTTCAGTGAGTATGGAGTCCAAGTTTTAATAGAAAAACATTAACATTGCAAGAGATTATTTATATTTTTTCATAATAGTCACCTTCAAAAATCTCATCTTTTGCTTCGTAGAATAAGAATATTTGATGAATCTTTTCTCTTTTAAGATAAGTGGTTATTTTAAACTTACTTCACGAAACGTTTTAAATATCCACTTGGCACTAAATATAAGTTATATTAATGGTTTCTACTTTCTGATTCTGCCCGTTTGCATATTTGTTGTTCTTTGCAAGCTTATTTACATTGTTCCTTCTAGATTAGTGTTCGTCTAGTTAAAGGGCATACAACTATAATATAATTTTTTTAGGTTCTAATCTAAACCTACTTAAGAAGAATTCTCCTAATTCAACATTGTACTACTTATATCTTAACTAAGCAACATTGTGTTACCTCTATACTTAATTACAAAAAATAAAATATTATCTTCATATTTTTCATGTAATGTAATATACTTTTCAAATGCATTTTAAGCTAAGGGTTCAATTAAAAAACTAATGAGTCATCTAAGCTGTGATACAGGTATATGCTGGTTTTTTCTATAATCAAGCTTAATGAAGACATTTGAATAGAGACTGGATATTCTGAACCATTGTCTCCAAATCATGAAAACCCAAGCTATTTGCATTCTTAATTGTTTTGAATAAAAAATTAAACAAAATTTCATTACTATCTGAAAGGAATTTTGAACTTGTATACATGTTATTTATTCAAAGCAAAATTTTAGTCATTGGAATAAGTTTTTGAAACTAGAATAGCTTATATTTATTCTGGGAGGCGTGCTTACTTATTAGAGGGGATTTGCATAGATAGACTAGCCCTTATCCTTTCTTAAATCATCAATTGTATTGATTCTTTAGAAGATTAGAAACCTCTTCATCTGGTTAAAGGGCATACAATTGTTTGTGGTCTGTTAAGCTTTTGTGTCAATGGGCATTTTTAGATTGGAGGGAATGAGTGTTTTGAGAAACTAAATCTTCAAATCATAAATGAAGAATTCCATCAACTTTGCTTGATTCTGGTGTAGCAATGCAATTGAATGATCTGATGTCTTAGAATCACATTGTATATCAACTACTGAAAGCAAGTCTTCTAAATATAAATGAAAGACTATAACAACTTTGGCCAGCTATGTTCCAATAGCTCAGTTGAATGGATGGCACGTTACAAATCCCTTATATACCAATTAGTTGAAAAGCTACAAAATTACAGGTAATCAAAAAAGATATTTGCAAAAGCCATTTGCAAAAGCCCTCAAGTGAGTTCATGCTTATTGGACCCCACAAATTAAATAGAAGAAAACATGCACGAGAAAGATAATGAATAACAAATGAAAGCAAATAAAGAGTCCTATATGTTACAAAAGAAAAATCCCATCATACACAAGACAACCCAGCAAGTGTACAAATATAAAAAGATTGTACAGACCTCCATATCCAACAAAAGCTACCAGAAAATTGTACAAAGAAATATGAAAAACTAATATGTTAGCTTACACAAAGAAAAAATTCCATATGGTTCTTCATAAGCAACCTCATAACTTATTTATGTTATTCTACAAATTGCTTTTCCTTTTAACGCCTGACATCACATGAAAAAATATTTCACCGTCTCTGAGAGTAAAAACCAATTCTAATAGTGAATATCTGCAACTGACATTGAGCATTCTAAACAATTTGAAGTCAAATGATAAATTCTTTCCTCCTATAAAACACTACTCACCTCAAAATAGTATTGTTTATTTAATTTTGAAAGAGATGTCTTCTTCTTTTTTGTTGTAGAATTGTTCTCTGTCAAAAGAAAGATACAAAACAAATATAATGATAGCAACATGCGATAACAGTTCTATTTTTTTTTAACAGGTTCAGTCAGTCTGCCACTCCCTTTCCATAAGCCAATATTACCACGATTATTGTAATGGATGCACATTAATCACCCTTATCGAGTAAAAGTTTTTTGCCAATTAGATTAAAGAAAAATTATTTTTCAAATATGTTTTTTATAATATTTGCATCTATACAATAGCAATAGCTAAATATTTTTAAATAGAAAAACTATTACAGTTCTCATTGGTTGTAAAAAGAATTATTAATTGTTCTCTGCCAAAAGAAAGATACAAAACAAATATAATGATAGCAACATGCGATAACGGTTCCAATTTTTTTCAAACAAGTTCAGTCAGTCTACCACTCCCTTTCCATAAGCCAATATTACCGCCATTATTGTAATGGATGCGCACTAATTGCCCTTATCGAGTAAAAGTTTTCTGCCAATTAGATTAAAGAAAAAATATTTTTCAAATATGTTTTGTTATAATATTTGCATCTATACAATAGCAATAGCTAAATATTTTTTAAATAGAAAAACTATTTCAGTTCTTATTGGTTGCAAAAAGAATTATTAATAACTAGTTAAGAACAGGCCTCGCCTATAGTTTCCTTGGCATAAATTTAAATAGAAAAACTATTACATTTCTCATTGGTTGCAAAAAGAATTATTAATTGTTCTCTGCCAAAAGAAAGATACAAAACAAATATAATGATAGCAACATGCGATAACAGTTCCATTTTTTTCTAACAGGTTTAGTCAGTCTACCACTCCCTTTCCATAAGCCAATATTACTGCCATTATTGTAATGGATGCGCATTAATCGCCCTTATCAGGTAAAAGTTTTATGCCAATTAGATTAAAGAAAAATTATTTTACAAATATGTTTTGTTATAATATTTGCATCTATACAATAATAATAGCTAAATATTTTTTAAATAGAAAAACTATTTCAATTCTCATAATTGGTTGCAAAAAGAATTATTAATAACTAGTTAAGAACAGACCTCGCCTATAGTTTCCTTGGCAGAAACTAAAAAGAACTCCACAAAACAAGATCGTCGCATTTTTATTGCCCTCCAATTAGCAAGGAAACGTTCCCCCAATGAAAATGCAACAGTTTCTAATTCAAAAATGTCGAAAAACTTCCCTCCCCTCCCATATCCTTATCTCCATTTCTTAAAAAAAACAAGAAGTCTCAAAAGAAAGAATAAATAAATAAAAAACATATTACCACTAACAAGAAAAAAACAAAAAGGCTGATTTTAAAGCTCGATCTTTTAAAGAGTCAAGGATTTAGATAAAAACACCCAATCCCATTTGTTAGAAAGAGACTTAAAAACTATCCTTTATTAGTTTATTTAAGTAAAAATTTAATAAAAGATAATGATAGACTTTCTTTCTTTTAAAAAAAAAATTACTTTATTAATCTCTTCTTTCTTTTTTTTAACTTATATATATAAAAGTACGCTGAGGGTTCTTTCATTTTTCCAATTTTTTTGGTTTGTAATTTTTTGGGGTTTTTATTTTATAATTTTTCCAATTTCTTTTTTGGTTCCATAGCTTTCGTGATTTTATCTATCATTTTCTCCTTACAATAGTTTCCATTTTTTTTTCTCAATTTCTTTTTTAGTTTTTATTTTTTATTTTTTCCAATTTCTTTTTTGGTTCCATAATTTTTGTGATTTAGCTTTTTGTCCTTTGGTTTTTAATTTCTTTTTTGGTTTATTCTTTGATTTTCTTAAGTTCTAATTATTTTTTTCCTTTTTGACATTTTTTTTTTAATAAATTTAGGTAGAAAAAATGAGTGCTCTCATCCCCACCCGCTGTGACTGTATAAAGCCTCTCGGCGTAATAATCTATTTAATTTCTTTTTTAGTTTTTTTCTTTGATTTTCTTAAGTTTTAATTTTTTTTTTCTTTTTTGACATTTTTTTTTAAATAAATTTAGGTAGAAAAAATGAGTGCTCTCATCCCCACCCCGTTGTGCCCTCTCGGTGTAATAATCTATTTAATACTAGTATATTTTTATTTAAAAAATATATCTAAAAGTACGCCGAGGGATACCTGTTTTCCATAGTTTCTTTGATTTTCTCACTTTTTTCATTTGCAATCTCTTTTTTGGTTTTTATTTTTAAATTTTTCCAATTTCTTTTTTAGTTCCATAGTTTTCGTGATTTTCTCCAGTTTTTTCTCTTTCCAACAGTTTCCAATTTCTTTTTTAGTTCCATGGTTTTCGTGATTTTCTCCAGCTTTTTCTCCTTCCAACAGTTTCCAATTTCTTTTTTAGTTTTTAGTTTTTATTTTTCCAATTTCTTTTTTAGTTTTTATTTTTTATTTTTTCCAATTTTTTTTGGTTCCATAGTTTTTGTGATTTAGCTTTTTCTCCTTCAATAGTTTTTAATTTTTTTATTTTTTTTAATTTTCTTAACTTTTTTTTCCCTTTTTGGTATTTAATTTTTTTTTCTTATAAATTTAGGCAGAAAAAATGAGTGCTCTCATCCCCACCCCACTGTGACTGTATAACGCCTCTCGGTGTAATTATTTTATTTTGTTATGAAATAAAGATGCAAATTTCTAATTTCAACAATAAAAACTAATTATAAACTTACTAATACTTTAAATCTCATGCCATATTAATTTTATTCAAGATAGAAAATTTCTCATAGAATTCCTACCTTAACTCAAAGATAACTACGTAATAAAACAAGTTTATTGAATAATTCTATATTGGAATAGGTCCTAAATACTAAAAGCTCCAAGAAAATATTAATTGCCAAAAAACAAAAAGCAGGAAGAAGGAATAATTAGAAACTAATATTAAAATCAATTAGTGATAATTCAAAAAAGAATCTTTCAAAATGATATTCTTTAATTTTAAAACAGAAATGCATTTATTTCAGACTTGTAATTTGCACTTATAAATTTATAAATTTATTTACACCCAAAAATGACTAATTTAATCTATCTTCAATTTAACTTTTTATTTACAAATAAAATTAATGCAATTATTTTTACCCATGCACACATACACTTACATGAAAACTTAATTCAACTTCATAATGGAAGCTACTTAGACCTTCTCACCCGTGATTTACCTTAACTTTACGACCTATTCACTTGACCAAGATGTCGATCACTTTAGGTGTACATGTTTGTTCATAACAACCTGGTTCCTGCATCTATTATCCATTAACTTGCACTAGAAGAGTGAGTGAGTATGGATAAAAGTAAATGTCAATTACATTAAACAATTTTAAATAAATTTACATCAAAATGTAAGATGAAAAATTTTAATAGTTATATGACATGTTAATTGATAACCAATTATAATCAATAACATATATTAATAAAATAATTATTCAAACCAATTCCCAAAACATTCATAATATTCTCCTATCTTAATAATGTCAATAGAGTTACTAGAGGAGGTTTAGGTGTCCTTGCATTTTTTATTATGATTTACATGTACTTGAGAAAAATGGAGTGGCATACCATGAGTTGAGACCCCCGGAAGGTGAAATCACATTGCATGAGCATATTCCTAGAGCTAGATATTCGTCAAATCAGGTTATATCTTTTCATTCTCCTTTTGATTACAGTAATTTTCAGTATGAATATGATGCTTGGGGAATCAAAACATGTATGTGGATTAATCATGACTATGGAGAGAACCCACAACTTCTAATATTACATGACTTGTACCTAGAATTTGAGCCTATTATGCCTAAATTTTATTGTTCTAAATACAAGGATGAGTTTGCATTCCGTAGAACCATATGGGGTGGGTTGTTACTACTATACCAAATGGAAAATTAGTTAGGGGGCAGCCCATATGCTTGTTGTTTTGAGTTTTCTATACCTAGTTTGAGTTGTCTAGTTAGGTAGGTGTCTAGTTGGCTAGTTTTCATTTGAGTTTTGGTAGCTAGTTTTGTTTTTGGTTTATTTTTGCTTGTTGGTTAGTTTGTTGTTGATATTAGCCTACTATTTTGGTTTGCTTTTAGTTAGTTTGGTATGATTTCTAAGTTTGGTTTTGGTCTTACTGTTGTTCACCTTCTTCACTTAGGTCCTAGGGCCCTACTTTGCTAATCGGGTGCATGTTTTTGGTTGGCAAGGGGCATGTTTGTGTGGGTAAATAGTGGAACCATTATTGGAGGGATGTTTTCAGGCATTTCTTGTCAAGAAATTAGTCATTTCCTAGAATTTTTTTAGTCTTGCATCATTCATATCAGCTAGGGTGTGCTGCTAGTCCAGCTAGAGTCAAGGTGTTTTTTGTGCTTGAGAAAATGTTTTCTTGAGATCTTATATATTTTTTACACATTAATGTTTCTTTATGCTTGCTAGAATGAGTTGTTACAACTGGTTATTAGGTGAAAATTTAATGATTTTTCCTTTCTAGGTCACCACCATTAGTTTAACCTAGGAGTGGTTTGCTCCCCATAGTAGTAAGATTCATTGCTTACAAGATGAGAAAGCTTCAAAAAAATGATAATCAAAAGAAAAGAAAAGAAAAGAAATGCTAAAAGAAAAAAAGATCAAAAGAATGAAAAGAGAAAATCAAAAAAAGGAGAGAGAGAGAGAGAGAGAGAGGATATATCAGGAGGACTCAATTATCTGGTGATCTAGGCAATCTCTACTGAGGCTATGGATGTCTGGCTAGCAGTAGAGCAAAGCCTTGGGTGGGGTTAGTGATATCTCTGCTAGGGCTATGGATGCCTAGCTACCAGCGAAGCTATGTCCAGGGGATCATGTGAAATCAAAATCCACTTCACCTAACCCAATCTCTGGTTTGTGAATGATGAGTTCCTACATGTTTAAGGAATGGTAACGAATCACATGCAAACACTTGGATTTGAGAAGCATTGGATCTTGTCCTTTAATCATTTTTCCTCTTAGTTTATTTTAGTTCTCACTCTTATGTTGTATTTGGTTGGACTAGGATTATAAGTCTTGCTTTGATTTTACCACCTTAAAATGCTCTGGAGCATTTTAGTTTTGGTTGGCATTTGTTGTGCCCTACACAACACCCTCCATTTTGCTTCAAAATGTGGACCCCCTCTTTACTTACTTTCAGTATTCCAGGAATTGTTTTCCATTTTTCTTTGCTGAGGGGTTTATGCTTCATTAAATTAATTTAACAATCTCCTAGTTCCTAGTTGGTGAGTTGATTTGGTCTCCCTGGGTCAGATTTCACTTGTATGATTTGGTTCTTTCATGTACTTTGATGTGCTTTGTCTAAAGTCAATTTGGAGTATTATCATTCCTTTGATGAGTTTTGGACTTGATCCATTTGATTGCAAGATTTGTCATCAGTCTTTTCAATGGTTTTATGCTTTTCAAGCTTTCAGACTGGGTCATTTTTGCATGCTGGAAGGGGTAGGCCTGAACCCTGGCACTTTACCATTGTATTCTATCAGGTTCACTTTTTCTATTAGGTTTTGGACATGATTTATAAGTTTGTGTTTTTACCCTTAGCTTGTTGGGATTTCTAGGTTTGTTGTGCTAGCATGACAATGGAAACATCCCCAAAACTCTAGCATTGCCTTCGTTTGCCTTTGCTTGTTTACATATGTGCCTATTAGTGGGATTAGTCATCTTGGCATGATTGGAAAGGAATCCCCAATATCTTGACTCCCTTGGGGTGATGTTGGGTTGGTGTCTCACCTCCATCAGATTTTCAAAGTTGGTCATCCTGGCATGACTGTAAACGAATCTTTGATATTCGACATGGGTTCGATGACATCCCCAGTCCCCAATCCCCAACACCTTGCATTTTATTAGTCCCTTGGGATCGATCTATCAGGCCTTCCCATAGTTTCCTACATTTGGGCATAGGTGAACCAATATCCCCAACTCCTGACCTCGGATGAGTTTTATTCTTTATCATTAGTGGACTCATGTGTCAAGATGTTTTGTACCCACTTACCTTTTGGCATGGTTATTGTGTTGTGTCTAACTTTTGATCCCTGATACCCTCTACTTTGACTTGATTTCTTGAGTTTGATTTAGATACTTATAAGATTTCATTTGATGTCTTTGGTCTCATTGGAGTCATTCTAGATGCTTGCCTTTACACCTAATGATTTTGGCATGCTTTGCACCTCATTGCTTCACTTAGGGAGAATTCCAATCTTGGGTATCTTATGTCACCTTACTTGTTCGAAAGCCTTGACAAGAGTGTTGTGATAACTTTCTTGATTGAGGCTATTTAATCTTTAAATATCATAGGGAACCTCTCAATTTTAGACTACCCATGATTTTACTTGCATGATGGTCTCCATGCTAGTATGTGTGCTTGTAGGTTGTATCCCATACCCTCACCTTCATGAATACTAGAATATGAAAGGAAGTTCATCTAGGGAGTGGATTCATTTCTTAGCTTGTAATTTGGAGCCTTTTGAATCAGTCTTAAATCATGATATGGTCATAAGAAGCCCTTAGACCTTCTTAAAGATTTAAACTCCCTCATATATCGTTTGGCACCAAAATGGAAGTTAAAAGGGAGGGAAATTGATTCAAAATTCTAATTCTATGCTACTTTTCATGTTAAATTTGAGGGGTTTGAGTACAAAGAAGAAAACATTGCTTGACCATCTTAACCCTCAAATCACTATATTGAAGCTTTTTCATAACAAGCAAAAGTCTGTCAAACATAAATAAATCTTGCTTCATAGTTCTTGGGAGCCCATGGGTGCAAATATATGGTTAAGGTGTTTTTGGCAAGTGTAAAGTATCAATCTTTCAAGCATAGATATCAAAAGAATCTTTAATTTATTTCCATTCTCTAATAGTTGTTATCTCTCATGCATGCCCTATTCTTTTTTCTTGGACACATGTAAAAGCATGCGTACTATTATCTTCAAGAAATAATCTTTCTTTTTCAAAATTCATGGTTCCTAATTTTAATGCCTTTTTGCATTTAAGATCAAGCCCTTTATACAGCCTCATTTCATTCAAAAGTCCATACAAGGTAGATGTATTTGATAGAAGGGTGGAACATGGTACAAAGGTGGATCTAATAGTGGTATGGTCATGGGCCAAAAGTGCAAGGATCCATATGAGTTTCTAGGGTACTATGTGATATCCTCATACCCCTTTCATGTTGATAAGATGGGCCATAATCACAAACTTATGATAGGGCCTATTATCACAATAGATCTTTTGGATTAAGAGATATTCTAGTAACTATATGCATGGTATCTTCAAGGAGGGTTGTGTATGTATTTTCATAACTGTTTTGAGGTCTAATCATTGTTCTTTAGATATTTGGCCATGGGCAAAAGGGAGGCGTATTAAATATAGGGCCATCATCCTCAAGGGATAAAGGGTTGCATATTGTGTATATAGATTGATGTTCTATCTTCAAGAGATATCAAGGAGCTTTTTGGACATGCATGATTTTGTGATAAGACCTAATAACTCTCCTGTGGTTGGTTGTAGGGCTAAAAGGGTTTGATAGGATCATTTCTACATTGGAAACCATGAAAGATTGAACTTGGGGTTTGGTTGCATGTGGAAACTCACCAAACCCCAGGGAAAGCATGATTGGTAGAGGTTTCCTTGTTGTTTGTTATTGTGTATTTGATTCCAAAGACTAACTATGGTTTTCTTGGTTGTAGAGCAGACCTTCCTCATAAAGATTCATCATGATTCCAATACCATGCATAGATGTCAGTCATTTGACAAAAAATCCTAATGTCCCCCACCAAAACCCTGGGTTGTGGTTTGGATATGACTATATGGGTAAGGCATTCATAAGATCGCATTTAGTAAGAACACTGCCCTAGTGCAGTCTAAGACTAAGTGGGTTCCCTCGAGATAGTCTTGATTAGAGCCTCCTTGCATGGTAATATAACCAGGCATTTGTGATGTACCTGGATCTCCATGAGGATGATGAATTTTTAGGGACAACAAGAGGGATTATTTGGATAGGCCTTCATAAAGTTGTGAAGGATACAATATAAACCTCCCAGATACCATTTCAAACATTGTTAAAACATGCATCCAGGGGTATGAGCAGTAAGGACAACATGGAGGTATTTTGATATATAAACAAAGGTGGATTGTGGCATGTGGGGTTCTTACCAAGGTCATGCAACTTCCACATGTCAAGGCACTATCACACCTCTTTAATCCATTCTAGAGCATGGGGTATTTAGGTCAGTGGATGTTGCATGTTGAAATTAAAAGCCCTCATAGTGGACAATAAGTTCATTGTGATCACGAGAGCTAAGAACCCTACCATAGTTAGTATAAGCTGCCTTAAGTCACTAGCATGATCAAAGATGAAGACAACTATCACAGTCATGTATGGCAGCCCATGGAGGGTCTCAAAGTTCTCAAGAGCATAGTCTTTCGAGGTTAGGATTGTCCTAGTCTAATAAAAAATGATGCAGTCTTATTTGGATTCTACAAAATGCTGCTATTAGCACACAAGAACAATCATTTTCTAAAGGCATTATCATGAAGAAGGATGAATCTCGCTAAGAAAACCAAGGGAGCATTCATGAAGGTTCAAATTCTAAATTTTATTTGACTAATACAATGAACCTAGAAGTCTCTCGCAACATAAGTACAAGATTGAGATAGTGAGATCCAAGATGATGAAAATCTAGAGATGAAGGCCAAAGGGATACAAATTTATGAAGTTGCCAAGGGCAACAAATTTTCTCAGAGGATTAGGATGAGGTATCATGATGTCGATTTGTGTTTTATGATTTGTTTATCAAGATTTTGATGTTTTTTTTGTTTTCTTGCAGGTATAGGAGGCTAAAAATGGTATGGAGGTATGCTAGGGCATTAAGAGGATATATTACACTTGGAAAAGCCTACCTTGGTGCTTACTGCAAGAAGAATACAAGAGAGGATTTTGATTTGAAATGAAAATAATTCATATGATGTACAAAGAAGGCCCAGTTGACCTATGACAAATATGTAGCTTATAATCCATTATGCAAGCTGACTTAGGCGAGATGTAGAGTGTAAATGCAAGGTGACCTCTATAAAAAGAGGAATGTTATTTTCATTTTAAAAAGGGGGGCCTGAGGTTGATTGTACAAGTACAAAATGGCAATCATGGTGTGAGAATTCTGCTAAGTTTTCACATGCAAGCTAGTTCTCCAAGAGGCACAACTAGGGCAAACTAATATGCATTTGGAGTGTGGAATCTCTACTCATTTGTTACCTGCCAATCTGATACCAATTGTAATTCTAAGGGCATTGTAAGGGAAAATTAATATACATCTAGAGTGTTGAACCTCTGCTCACTTGTAATCTATCAATCTGATCTCAATTAATATGAAACTATAAGTTCATTTTTTGCCTGTTGGTGGTAACATATTTGCATTTTCTTTTCCTTGCATACGATTTATGTTGATGGATCTTGTACTTAATTGTTAAATCTTAAATCAAGTTGATGAATATGCTTTATTCTAATGCTTTCCTTTCCTTAGAATCTCACACTTTCAATTTAAATGATTGTGTGGAATATTGTTCATCCATTGCATGTTTAATTTGATCTCACCAGCTTTATCATATGACGTGATATAAGTCAGATACAGATGTTGTCCATTCCATTTTTCATTTTATTTACTCTCTAAAACCCTTATCCTTTTATTCTTTTTTTGCATATTCCATTAGTTTAGGAGTAGGTTAGGATTAGAATAGGATCTTATTACTCATTAATTTCAATTATAAATCAAATTTATCATATTTACAAGTTTCCCTACTGCTGCTAACACAGTGTAAATGTTTACTCTTGAGCAATAGGTGATTGGAGCAGCCTATTTGTGCATTGTTTATCATACTTGTTGAGGTATCATGATGTCCATTTGTGTTTTATGATTTGTTTATCAAGATTTTGATGTTTTTTTGTTTTCTTGCAAGTACAGGAGGTTGAAAATGGTATGGAGGTATGCTAGGGCATTAAGAGGATATATTACACGTGGAAAAGCCTACCTTGGTGCTTACTGCAAGAAGAAGACAAGAGAGGATTTTGATTTGAAATGCAAATAATTCATATGATTTACAAAGAAGGCCCAACTGACCTATGATAAATATGTAGCTTATAATCCATGATGCAAGCCAACTTAGGCGAGATGTAGAGTGTAAATGCAAGGTGACCTCTATAAAAAAGAGAAATGTTATTTTCATTTTAAAAGGGGGGACTAAGGTTGATTGCACAAGTACAAAATGGCAATCATGGTGTGATAATTATGCTAAGTTTTCACATGCAAGATAGTTCTCCAAGAGGCACAACTAGGGAAAACTAATATACATTTGGTGTGTACTAGAATCTCTACTCATTTGTAACCTACCAATCTTCTATCAATTATAATTCTGAGGGCATTGTAAGGGAAAATTGATATACATTTAGAGTGTTGAATCTCTGCTCACTTGTAATATGTCAATCTGATCTCAATTAATATGAAACTATAAGTTCATTTTTTGCCTGTTGGTGGTAATGTATCTGCATTTTCTTTTACTTGCATATGATTTATGTTGATGGATCTTGTACTTAATTGTGAAATCTTAAATCAAGTTGATGAATATGCTTTATTCTGATGCTTTCCTTTCCTTAGAATGTCACACTTGCAATGTAAATGATTGTGTGGAGTATTGTTCATCCATTGCATGTTTAATTTGATCTCACCAACTTTATCATATGAAGTGAAAAGTCAGATACAGATGTTGTCCGTTCCATTTTTTATTTTATTTACTCTCTAAAACCCTTATCCTTTTATTCTTTTCTTTGCATATTTTGTTAGTTTAGGAGTAGGTTAGGGTTAGAATGGGATCTTATTACTCATTAATTTCTATTATAAATCAAATTTATCATATTTACAAGTTTCCCTATTGCTGGTATAACATTGTAAATGTTCACTTCTGAGAAATAGGTGATTGGAGCAGCCTGCTTGTGCATTGTTTATCATACTTGTTGATCTCCTTGTGTAAATAACCCTATGTTTACTTGATTACTAGCAACCCCTTGTACAAGTACAACTACATAAGCCACTGATGTATCCAACATGGCTAGGACCCAGCTAATAGGGACCTTGGGTTTATCAACCTCTTGAGGTTGGTTGACTTTCAGAAGAGGTGGTGCATTTTGTTGTTCTACCTACTTGTCAATTATGTCAAAACACCCATCAATAGGTCCCAGACAAACAAAATATGGGATTTCTTTCCTCAACTAGAATTGAAATAAGTTGAAAAACATTTTGAAAGGGTCAATGATGCATTCTTGTTTGCAATCTTTCTCCAATTGACAGGTGACATAGGATGGATAATTTCAGAGAAGGATATGGAGTTAGTAAGGGATGGGGAGAATGTTTCATTCAATTCCCCAATTCTACATTTATTAGGGTTGCAAGCTTTAA
The DNA here is from genome assembly GCA_027924645.1 of Cunninghamia lanceolata. NCBI lineage: Eukaryota > Viridiplantae > Streptophyta > Pinopsida > Cupressales > Cupressaceae > Cunninghamia > Cunninghamia lanceolata. The sequence continues at coordinate 324,490 of BSBN01001861.1, forward strand.
GAGGGCACCTTTTCTTTTGCCTAGACATTGCAGTGATAGGCTCATCCTGATAAAATTTTCTCAGCAAATTAGTGAGGTACATCTCAAGTTATCTGGGAAGTATAAAGCTAGGGTGAGATACCCTTTTGAATTTAGATTCTATGAATGCCCTTCTATCTAGGTGGCCAAAATAGTAACAAAGGAACTCGATGCATTGAATTTGAAGTTGTATGAGGCAAGGGAGGATTTTGACCCTGCTGGTCGACTTAAACAATTGTTTCCTATAATGAAATTTAAGCACAAGCATTCTCTCGAACACTTCTGGGAAAACTGCAAGGATAATTTTGAATTTCAAAAGAGAAGTTATACAAGGATCACTTCATTTTAGATGAGAGAATTCAACTTGAGGGACGATATACCCAAGGAGTTCTCAAATGATGGGCAAATTTTGGATCTAGTGTACTATTTGGACACTATTGATACTAAGGAGTTGGACCCCGTCAATTGGTCCATGAAAGAGGATATTTCATTAAGAGAACTAAGTGTAGGAGTGTTGCAACACAACAGGATGCTGCCACAATAATGGGTTACACTTTTTGGGACATCCTGATTTTTGCTGAAATCACATATTTTTGGAAAATATAATAATTTAAGCCTTGAAAGGTTCCATTTAAAGCAGTTTAATTGAAGAGGGTTTGATCAAACCCCCTTAGATTCAAACCCCCTTGGATAGAACCCCGCTAGTTTTAAACCATACCTATAACGGAGTCTCCTCTACACCTATCAAAATGCTAATAATAAACCACTTCTAATTTATCTTTTGAGGGATCAAATGAATTCATTTAAAATTTATGCTTTGTAAGTATGTAGTCCTTATTATAAGATTCCCAAAAATATAATTTTAAATATATTTAATTTGATTATTATATATTTTTTTATTTCTTGTGAATGTATGTTTTTCACCGAACATCAAGTTCTCTATTCTACACACCTGGAAAATTAGTAAATTACTGAAAAAGAAATTCTAAAAAATATCTATGCACTAGGTATTGATGTCCTTGTTTTAACAAAAGAAAAAAATTGAATTTCGATACATACAAACAAAGTTATGTTTTACGGAATACGCCTATGTCTAAATTATAATTGGTTTGACTTCAAAAATTAATTAAAAAATATATATTCAACAAAACATTATGAAACTAAATGCATACCCTATATATCGGTGTTACCAATCTAAATTAAAAAGAATCAGAATTTTATCCTTTGTAGAAAAAAAGTTATGTGCTATGGAATACACCTCACTTTAAAAAATTGTTGTTTATTATTAAAAACCAATTATCAAAGGAGATGCAAAAAACTTTACAATTTAACTCCAATTTTTTTTTAAAATGTATATTTAGAATCTGTTGGTGTCTACATAAACATTCAGGTTTCAAGTATTTAAATTTGCAGGCACCTTCCATAAAATCCAAAACAATCTAAGTCTTTTGGCCTTTGCAGTTGAAAAGTGCAAAAAATAGTTTTAAATGCATGTATCTTTGTATATACAAGGGGTTTGTATGTACAAATGCAAATATACATTGGCGGGCTTGCAGAAATTTCAATCGGCCTTTGAAAATGGTAGAAGAATGGTTGTATGCATATCGGGTTTGAAATAGGTGCATATACATTGAGGAATCTTTCGCAGATTCCTGAAATATTCTGCAGTTGTATGTTGAGCTTGCTTGTATATCGGGTTTGTATGTTTAGACATACAACGGCTATAGACAAATGAAAAGGTACAAGGGGTCTTGTACATTCGGCAATATACAAAGCAGGAGATACATTTGGTGGGACCTGCAGGTATACAAAGGAGATTGTATATGTTCCCAACATACAATCAAAATATACAAAGGATATATGCAAGTGGTGGGCTCCACAAAGTTGTATATGCATTTGCTTGTAGGTTTGCACATACAAAGGGAATTGTATGTATGTTCAAATGTATGTTCGCATATACAAAAGTAGATGCAAAGCGGACGTGACAAGAAGGTTAACTTCATTGGCAAAGTGGATGAAGTCCGCGGTTGTATGTTGGGCTTGTATGTTCCCAATGCACATTCGAACATACAAGCAAAACATACAAGCGGGAGTGGTCAAAGAGTCAACAGTTTCAAATGCATGGTGGGGCCCACAGGTTGTATGTTTCGCACTATATATGCTGACATACAAAGATTGAAGATGCAAGACCCGGATCTCAAAGTAGTTCCAATCTGCCTCATAATTATTTGAGATCCACTGAATGTATATTGCATGCTGTATGTCGCAATATACAGGGGGAATATGCAAAAGCGATATGCAAGCCATACCCGATTCAGGGATCAATTTTAGCGAATTCAGCATTGGCATCCGCGACTTGCATATATATGGCATTTGTATATGCAGGTATACAAAGGGAGTAGGATACAAGTCAGATTTCAAGGTGATACCAACCTACTTTATAAAAATTTGAAATCCGCAGGTTGTATATTGCACTTGTATGTGTAATATGCAAAACAATGATGCAAGGAAGGAGTTGCAAACCGGACCCGAATATGTTTGCATTTTGTTCTATAAGGGTTTGGGGTCTGACTTGTATGTTTGCGATTGTATGTATCTACAATCTTACATACAATTGCATGTAAGTGGTGATAAGGGGCAAAATGCATGTTTGTGATGGGAAAAGTCAGTGATGGCAAGGAAGCATCTACATGGCACATTCTCATTGGCCAACGACTTGCCTATTTATTTTGAGTTGTAGATTTGGGAGATGCAGAGAAAGATCGACGGCTATATTCGAATGCAGGGTTTTCTTCACGATTGCAATGGCGTTCTTGGCGGGAAGGTTTCCAGAGCACGCAGTTTGCTGCGTTTCCGTAGGACACCGGTAGGTCGACCATTGATTGCAGAATTACAGAGGCATGGGTTGATGATGGACATGCCACCTACCAATTTTAAGAGAAAAATCCCCAAATGGTGGCACAGGGTTCGAGTCCAACTACTCCTCGCCTCTCCTACCTGCTGCATTGATGTTTTGGGTGCCATTTTTGTGGTGCACTGTATCTAGCAGATTTTTGAATTTTGCCCTGTAATTAGTTGCTGAGGGCACAACTTTGCAATAAAAGGCAGACTGTGTTTCTCATTTTGGTTGTTGAAAACTGGACAAATTTTGGTGTTGTAATAAGATACAATCTGGCTGGTGGCTCTATTTTGGGTGCCTTGTGAGTTTATGAGTTATATTTTGAATATGTTATGCATAGAATTCATCAGTTTCATGTTGATTTAAATGAGTAATGCTCCATTGCATGTATTCTGTTATTTGTCTCCAAGTTGAATGTGTTCTTCTGAATCTAAACAACTAAGGGGTGTTTAAGATTCTAGGGTATGGGTTTGCTATATTGAATGCTTGATCTTTTACTTTTGATCAAGGAGTAGATTAAATGTTTTGGGTTAAGTTTTGAGAAGAATATATTGTAGTAAGGATGTTTGTAAGCAGAGATAACTGAATACTTAATCTTGGGTAGTATCTATAAGGCAAACACTACAAAACCCCCTTGAAAATCTAATTATTGTTTTAAGTCTATGGTAAACATTCACATATATATGTCTATTAACTCCGAGCCCTAGATAGGCACCGATCTGGTTATGTATTGAGGTTACAACCCAAGGTCCCAATCTTGCATCCAAATACAAAAACCAATCCAAAAATTAAATACAAACCTTTTTAGGAATTTTAGAAGTAGTTTTAGGATCCGAAATCCTCTGTCTCACAACTGACCACAGGCCCAAAGCTATCCCCTTTGCACTTAACCTACAGTTTTGGTCTGCATAAGAAGATTTATCTCTTTGTCTCAACGTCCCACCAAGTTAATAAGCACATTTTATGGATGTTGAATAGGGAATGCCCCCCTTGGTTCTGCAGAGCTTAAAGAAGAGGAGGAGATATTTATAGAGTCTATCTCCTATACTGTCGGCCCCTGGCCCAAAAATCCTATTGATCAATGATGGCTACCTTGTAGGGATGACTGGGAAACATCCAATCAGAATAAACACTAACAGAATCTACAAACAAAATCTCACAAATCACTAGTTCGCATCATCTTCAAATTCCTAATAGTTTAGCGGCTATAGGTGTCAGAACGTGAAAATTTACTTCAAAATATTGATTTCAATGTCAAGTTTGGCCAAAAAGTGTAACCCATTATTGTGGGATGACCCAACAATAATTGGTTGAATATTAGATTGTAGAATTTTAGACCACCTATAGCAGGAGACAGAGGGAAAAGGAAGAAAGATACTCCTTCTAAGCTAGAAACATATAACAAACAGAAAACCTCTGGTACAGACTCTCCTTCGGCTTCTAGGCTAAAAGTATATACAAATAGCCCAAAGATCCCTCCTAAGAAAATGAAGGGATTAATTGAAACAGATACCTCAGAGAAGATGACATCAATGATAGGAGAAGATTTTAGGAAATCTTCTATCACAAAGAAGGATGTTGATGCAAAAGTTTTCATTGGTCCAGGTGTTATTCCACAAGCATAAATTATTCCACCTAGGCAAGCTTTGGGACAAACTCTAGGAGAAGGGGCTAAGGTTATGGATGAACAAGCTCAATCAGAAACAACTCAACCCATAGGTGAAGAGATGATATCATCTCCTCAAGCTACTGTAGAAACACAAGCACCTGCTAAGGGTGAAAACAAAGAATCAACAGAGGAGGAAATGTGAACTAATGAGATGCTTTCTCTAGACCCTCCTATTGATATCTCTAAAGGGAATATTCCATCATCAGAGAAAGGTCAGTAAATGGAAGAGGGAGAGGATCAAGAAGAGGTTGTAGAAGAGGGTGATCAACAAGAAAACATAGATCACCAAGAAGAAGTGACTACTACAAATGAAGAAGATCATCAAAAACAACAGCAAGAAAATGAGAGTGATTAGGTGGATATGCCTCCATCTGATGAATAAGTTGTTCATGAACCATTTGGTGCTCAGTAAGAAGATGTTTCTACAAATCAAGAAGAAATTATAAACGAAGATGATCAGATTGGGAAAGAGTCACAGGAACATCAAGACTCTAGTATTGAAGAAAGTTTAACATAGGGTCCTTCTAATAATGTGGATGATGCAAAACAATGACAAATAGAAGAGCATGCCTTAAATGTTGAAGAACAACAAGAGTTGATCGGAACCATTGAACAACAGGAGAAGCATGCAGAAGTAAAAATTTCCACTAAAGAAGAGAAGATTGATCATGAAGAGTAATTGTTGAAAGAACAAGATCAACATGATCAGTAGGAGGAAATACATAATGAAGAAGAGAAAAATGAAGAGGAAGAGCTTAGTGTAGAAGATAAAGAAAAAAGATATAGATGTTAAAACAAAACAAAAACATCAAGATATGCAAATAGAGTAGAATGTACCACCACCTCCTACAATTCCTTCTTGGCTAAACTTGAATTTGGAAAAGAGGCAACAAGTAGTGGTAAAACCTCTGAGCTTATAGCATATGATTATAGAGGTTGATAAGAAGAATCCAAATAAGACATCAAGAACCCTATCTGTTTTTAGGTTCAATGAGCACAAAGAAAGGGTTGTTGAAATATAGTAACTTCAATTGTTGACAAGGATGACAATGAGCTCCTTGCTAAAGATTATCATATCACTAGAGTCAATTTGGGTAAGCTAACCTGAGAGGAGCAGATAAATTGATTGTTCAGTTGTAGATGTAAAAGTAAGAGTGCAATTAAGATAAAGAAGCAAAGATGAACTAAAGCTACAACTGAACCAAATGAAATCTTTTGTCAAAGAGTCTCTCAATCCGATCTTAGAGCAATAAGTGGTCACAAATGTTCTAGTTTTGATGACCAAATGTCACGTCTCATTTTTATGAACAACATAATTATTCTAGATTAGTGAACAATTACTGTGATTGACTTTTACCTTAAGTAATTTTATATGTGTGAAGGTAATTATTATGAGTTTATATTGATGAGAATTGGAATTGATTTAAATGTTAAATAATTGTCGATATGATTACAATAATTTGCCTCAGCTATGTTTTGGAGACACTAACCTATTGACGTCGAGTTGAGTGCGAATGAATGCAAGTACTCGTCAAAGACGAGAACATGGTTGAGGTAGAGGTGTTCAAGCCACTTGGCAAGAATTGATGGGATGGATTAACCTGATGCAATCACACACCCACGTAGTTTCATATGCATTTTGAATGGTTTTCTTATGCATCATTGTGTGGAAGAAAAGTGTGATTGATGGTTTAATATTTAGAGGATATTGTGTTTAAATTGCTACAATAGTTTCTATTAAATGCATTATTTTATTTAATGTTGTAATGATTAGATGTTAGAAAAATTAGTGTGTTAGAAATCGTTTTCAAATGCATAATGTAATTACTTAAGTTTAATGTCCTTTTTGAATTGTAATTAAATAGGTATTGCAATTTAAATAAGGAAATATGTATATATGTGTTTGTTTGTATTTTAATTAAATAAATATTAAATATTGTTTTCTAATTACCTAATTCTAGATGTTTGGAAGACAATATGCACCTTAGATTTAAATAAATTATATTAAATTATAATAAGATATATATATAAATTATTGTATTATTATTTTATTTACTTCTTGATCTATTAAAATAAATATGTTTTAGTTAAAATAATTAAACAATGTTAATAAAAGTGTTTTTATAATTAGATTTTTTAAATAAATAAATAAGAATGAAGTTAAACAGTAGCTTTCTGTTATGCAAGCCAATTTTTCTCTGCATAAAAGAAATTATTTTATTGTTTTAAATAGAATTATGAGTTTTACCTTATTGGTTGAATCTCATGCAAAGTGGAATGAAACACCAGTCTTAAAAATCAAAAATTTCAGCCTAAACCTAGATTTTCCAACGCCAAAAATAAGGCATGAAAGATTTTTGTTTTTTTTTTAAAGAAGAGGAAAGAAAGAAGGCGTTGAGTAGAAGCAACAAGAACCCACAAATTATTATAAGAGGAAGGCGATTTGCAACAAGAGAACTGGTATTTTAAGCAGCAAAATAGAGGTTTGCAGGCCATGACAGGAGAGAGAGGGAAGGGCAGCAACATCAACTACAAATCCATCAACAATCACCGTACTTTTCAAGGTTTTTATCTCTGTTTTTGCTTCCTTGAAATCATGTATTTATGGCTGCAAAAATGATAAGTTTTAGCTACTTATTGCGAGTTATCTTGGTTTTAAATTGACCTTTCTGGCTGACTGAGACGTACACCTTGAAAATCTGTCTGATTCCACCATAAAAATGACTTGTATTCAGTAGCCATATTCTCTATATTATGGCCGCTTGCCTTCTTGGCAACCTACACTTATACTGGTCATCCCATTAAACTGTTGAAAACTTTCATTAAAAGCTCCAGATCGCTATTAAGATTTACCTAGTAAAATATTATTTGACTAATTTTCTATCTTGTGCTGGCTGAAATTAATTTTAGATTAGAAGAAAATCGACCTCCTTATATTGAAACAAAAACTATTAAAAAAATATAAAACCATATTTCATGTTATGGACTGCATTTTAAAACTTATTCTTTTACCTTACCAGCGAATAACAGTAAGTTTATAATCATTGTGTTTTATTTCGTTATATTTTTGTAGTTCCTATTACTGGCAACATGAAGATAACATGAAATATAGGAAGTCTGCGTTTAATTTTTCTGCATTTAGTTTGCTACAGGAACAAGAAGTTTAAATTATGTTTTTATGAGTTTTCATCACAAATTTGACAACAAAGAATAATAAAAGCTTGATTTCATGTGATATAGAGAAAACATGAATGAATAAATGGATAATAATATTAACTAGATTGCATATAATATTGAGAGAATATGATTGAATAATGGATAATAATAGCTAGATTTCATATGATATTTAGAAAATATGATTGAATAATGGATAAGAAATTATATCAAATTGATATACTTGTGAATGCAATTTTATATGGAAATGATGAATTATTGCTTGTGGAAAGTGTCATTTTTCAAATAATGTTTTGGGAAGGGATTTTAAAATGATTTATTGAAAAACTTGATTCTTTTATTTTATTGTTTATTTTCTTGCTTCTTGGGGAAAGAAGTAGATTTTCTTCTAGGAATGTAAATGGGTTGCTTTCTGGGCTAGGATGCCGAATGTGGATTTTTCAGAGATGGCTTTTCCTCTTTTCAGGAATTGTACCAAGTTACTTATAAAGGATTAGATCTAATCAAGATGACATTGAAATAGATGTTTATTGTCTAGCAAACTTATTTATTTATATCTCTGCCACATCCTGTTGTGAGACAATTTGCTTTTCATCATTTAGAATTGCACATTCAGACATCAGGGTTGCATCGGGTGTTCCCTCCTGCCAGTTGTTACCAGGTAACTAGACATTTCATGCAGGGTTGGGTTTCCTTCATTTCATGAAGGGATCTAGGGAAGTGTAAATACTTCATGGTTGGGTGGAAAAGCACTTGGGCCATGTTCCCATCTCTTGGCTCGTAGGTGGTGGACCACTTGGTTCATGCGACTGATGAGCGTATTGATTTATTAATCTTGTTGTACATGATTATTGTACCTGATTGGATGTATTATGGCATGGTGGCCAATGGATTTATGTATATTATTTCATAGTGCTTGTTACCTAGATTAAGCACGTGATTTTGTAAGCTTTAATGAAATTGTGATTTCATATTTCTAAGATTTATCTTTTGTTGAGATATTGTGATTAAGCAGATTAATTACACCTTTTATCTTTGAAATGTTGTATCTAAGTGGATTATTTACATCTTTTTATTTTGGATATTGCGATGTTGTATTTAAGTGGATTATTTACTTCATTTACTTTTGAGTTGGTTTAATGGCTTTTACATGTACTTGTGAGGCTTTACACCAAACAAGAGGTTGATGCCCTTCAGGCCATGAAACAGAAATCAACTATAGTAGATAGGTGGGCAGCCAAGTTCTTGAATGAGGGTCTTATTATTTTTATGATAGTTATCCATTTAATAAGAAAGCATGCAAAATAGAAGGTAATAGAGATTCTTTTGTGGAAAATGCTAAGGGAGAAAAGGAAAGGTTAGAGAAAAGTGTGAAACTGTTGAAGAAAATAAAGAGGATGAGTCAAGAAGAATTGGTAAGTTCCAATATTTTGCAAGATGAGGATCCTAATTTTGTGGAGCACTGTATAAAAGTTTCAGTTTAAAATTGATCAGGTTGTAGAATATCATATGGGTTTATTATCATTGTAGACAAAGATTTTTGAGTTTGTGGTAAATTTTTAGGTCATCAATGAGGTAGTTGGATCATAAGTCTTTCTACCCAACATGCATAGAATAGATACCTTAGAGAAAGTAAAAAGGTGTTCATAACTAAAATGTAGAGTTTTTTGTCTACTCCCCGAGGATTGAACAAAGATATTTTGAAAATTTTTATAGAAACAAAGGCCCATTTCAATTTGGAAATGGTATATTTAGGGAAGTTGGAAAGGAAATGTGAGCATCTTTCTAACAAGTTTTATGTATTCAAATTCAAAATGGAGTGGTTAAACGGACCCAATGAAGAAAGACTTGAACAACTACTGTCAAACTTTGTAGAATACAAACAAGGACAGTCTTCCAAGGGAGCGTCCACCTCTACTTGAGTCTATTTTTGGTTATAGAGAACATTCTTTTGTAAAGATTCTTTCATTCAAAATTCTTTGTAAAAAAGGATCCACTATTTTATAAAGTGGACCCTACCAAAACTTTAAGATGTCCTTCTTTCTAGGGCGTTGGGATTTTGCATGTTCTTTGGGTTGAAAAGTCAAAGTTAATATATGCATGCAAAATGTAATTCTTTAATTAATATTTTTTTTGATTGCATGTATAAGTTGGTGATGAAAACAAGGACGAAGGTGTTTCATGTGTTTTAAAGCAATTATGCTTTCTTCTAGAAGAAAGCAATTTTGCTTTTTGTTCACCTATATAAGGGAAGGACATGTTTTGTTTCAGGGGTCCGCTAGTTGAACAATTATGCTATCGGTCCATACATAGTTTTTTTACAACATTCTAGGTTAGTGGAGATAACTCTTTGGAAACAGAACCTATAATTCTAGTGTGTTCTTGTTGGATTTATATCTTGTACCTAAATTTGAAGAAACTAATACAAGATGGTTGCCAATTCTTTTGGATTTATCTTCATACATATGGTGTAGTGCTTTAACTTCATTCTTTACTTCCTTATTTATTTGAGAAATTCTGAATTTGAACTTAAATTCTAAATTTTATTTCTGATTTGCGTGTGAAATACAATAATTAAAAATATTTCATTTTATCCTATTGAAATCCTTTGAATCTTGCACTAGTATTATGAATAATTGACTCTATGACCGGTTTCAATACTATAGTTAATGACTTTCTCAGATGGGTATGTTGATATAAAGATTGAAATAGAAGTGTTGCATTAATCTTCTCTTGCATTCATTAAAATCTTTTGATCTTTCTTTAAACTAGCATTAGAATAAATACCAAGTTTAATCTAGTTTGAATAATAATAATAAAACCACACCCCTTGTTAAACTGTCCACATTGAACCCTGTGTTTGCGCAACATAGTTGTGACCCAACTCCCTAGACCTTGGGGATAATTAATTTTTAGATTAATTATATTTTCAGGAGAGGCAAGTTGAATCTCTTCCTACTTGTGTTTCATGCGTGCCAATTGGACCATCAATAGAACTAGCACTAGAAGGAGGGCCTTTGAAATCACTTAATTAGAACTTCAAATTGGAGCGCATAAATTTCTTTTATGCTGAAAGATTTAGGAGAATTCTAAGATCTTCACCTGACAAGGGATATTTCTTTGAGCTAGGGTTTCCCACTATAGCTACCTACCTCTTCATCAAATCAACAACCCATAGCTAACCCTGTCATACCACCTGTCTTACCTCAACCAATGGCTTTCTTTCCTGCAAAAAATTCACCTTTAGGGAATGTACCGAGAGGGATCTATGAACTACCCAAAAACCTAGAAAAGTTATGTTCAAAATATATCTATGGAGAAAGTAAGACATAAGAACACATACAAGCTTTTAAAGATGTTGTTATCCGATTTCAGATAACCCATCAATACGTAGTGTGTAGATTATTTCCTTATTCATTGGGAGGTTTCGCATATAGTTGGTATCTGAGCCTACCTTCAAATTCAATATCTTCATGGGCAGAGTTAGAAACAACTTTTATCAATCAATTCAGAACATACGTAGACCCAGTTTTCCTATATCATCAGTTTTCCACATGAAAAAAAGAACCAAATGAACCCTTGACCATGTTTAACACTAGGTTTCACAGACTGTACAAGAGATTGCATGCACCTTACATAGTTCCAAAAGATGGAGCAATTCAAGTTTATCTAAAATAAATTGACCCTTTAACTGGTTTATTCCTAAGAAGGACTCAAACCCCAGCAGATATAGATACTCTGGATAAAACATATAATTTAGCTATTGAATTACAACATGAAATTGATCCCTCCTCTAGAGGAATTAATGAAACTTTACCTTCTTTGGGATACCCAGGAGGACCAAATGAGCTACCTACAAAAATAACACTTTGGCGAACAACACACCATTTCTTAATCTAATACCGTTGGTCATGCACCAACCCATGAATCAGACATATACAACACTCACAATAACTTGTCCCGATTTGCCCAGAACAATCTTCAGATGCTTGTTGCAAATAGTGGGAACTCATTTTTTGAGAAACCAGCTGCCCCTCAGACATCTCAAGCTAATGTTCAAGATAACACTCAAATAATTCAAACAAATGCAAATCAAACCATGCATCTATCATCCAAAATAGAGGCGTTGAAGAAAACATTATCATAGGTTACAAATGAGCTCACCCAGTTCAGGATAAACCCTCCACAGTTCTAGAGCTAACTTTCAAAACCAAGGTAACTTCCAAAATCAAAACAAGAATTAGAACCAAAGACCTTTCAACCAATGGTGGAATACAAGACCCAATAATGGAGGTGTTGTTGATTGTCAGGAACACTTAGAGGGGGGTGAATCAGTGTTCTATAAATCTTTTCTTGAACTTTTTCTTTCAACCATTTCAAAAGAATAATTAAATAGAAACAAAATATGCAACTGAACAACATCCACAAAAGCATGACACAACACCAAGATTTTACGTGGAAAACCCAAAAAGGGAAAAACCACGGAGTGCATTAGCTCTCATAAATATATTGCAATCTTTACAAAAATGATGTTTAGGCTTGGTCACTCCGCGGGCCTAGCACATGTTTGCTTACAGCCATGAAGTACAACTAAGTTTAGCAGGCTCACTGCCTCAACCCTAAACCTAGCAAGATTATAATAAGGGTTGTTAAACCCTAAGGGCTATTAAACCCTATTGGAGGCTCACTGCTGGCTTACTGCATTGATATCAAAACCTTGCTTCCAAATAGATCACACATGACATCTAAATACTTCTTCAGCATCTACCACTATGCCAGGGTGCAGTCATTTATAATCTGAATCCCAAGTCTTCATCGCTGCTGATCCTCTAACTTTGCTCCACTATTCTCATCTTTGCATCACACACACACTTCACACACAACTTAACCAAATTTCATCGCCTTTATATATTTGCATCATGATTTATTTCATAATCAAGTTGACATCCAAGAAGTAAAATGTGTACATAAAAAGATGTACCTTGTCGCTCAATCCAATGCACTATGTGTCGTGCGGACCCAAATCTTCTCCCAAGCATGTTCATATGGGTTGGCTCTAATCTTTCAGTTTCTTACATGAATCCTCCAATCATTAACTCTTCTTCGCACAATGATTTATCTCACCAGTTGGCCTGTTCCTCAAGAACATGCCTAACAACTTTATCTGCTATCTTACAACTTCTATTGCTGATCACAAAACACTTCCAAAATCATGTCAAGGACTCTTTACACATTCCCAATATTACCCTCGAAACTGCAAGGTATCATATCATCTTGCGGAGAGATGCGAACCATTAGAAGTCAAACTCTTTCTCTGTCAAACACTATGTCAGTACTTAGCAGCTTGTAGCTATCCTTCCGGTAAACTTCAGATCTCCTAACTCTGGAATAAGACACTTCATATAAGTGTTTACAGCACCTCAAAACCACATAACAAATACTTGTCTGTGGAGGAATGCGAACCACTGCGCTAGACCCTGTTCACTGTTCCAGCTATACCTTTGCTTGCCTGGACTTAGACACTTCTTCAAGATGACTTCTGGAGAGGATCCGGACTTAATCTCTGAGGCATAACATTATCTATCACCAATTAACATCCCAGCTTTTCTTTGCATTTTCTAGAATCTAAATTTGACTGTTGAGAAGAAAAACTGAGACTTCTACCTTTTGAAGATCAGAAGTTGTGTCTGCTTGAACAACTAACTTGGCCTCTGTAATGTGATTTTTCAATGAATCTAACTTTGGACAGACTAGTCTTCTGAGTTGTCCCATCCTACTTTTCATTTGGTATTTTTGATTTATTAAGTCAGTCAAGTCATTGTGAATCTTAATGACTTATGTTTCTTTCCTTGTGACTGACTCTGTTTCTGGATAAAATTTCTTAGAAATATCCATCAATTTTTTTTCCAAATCTTTGATATTTTCTTCAATCTCTTGGGCAGCTTTGGGCCAAGACAAACAAAACTTGTACAAATCTCCAACATCCTTCACAGCTTTCTAAATGCTGGCTATTGTATTGTTTAATGAGATTTTGTCTTTTGCTATCAATATGTTTAATTGTTCCAGGCGTTTTTCATCAAATTCTTGTCTTACCTTTGTTTCTGTAGATTTTTCAAATGATTCAAACTGTTTTCTTACGGAACTTATAAATCCCTTCAGATGACTTGTTGGGAGCAAGGAAGAATCCCTCTTGCCCGTGGGCAACAACTTTTCCTAAATTTCAGATGCTTCATCAATCAGTTTATTGTCCTCAATTTGTGATTTTAATATCTCCTCTTGAGCCTTTGTCTGACCAATTGTAAACAACTTAAACTTTTGTTCTGGTGTCATTGTGTCCAAGTTTATTGGACCATATAGAAATTCTGGCTCATCCAAGGCTTGTGTTCTTTTCTCCAACACTTCTTTTGCAGGCTTTGCAATGTCTCATGTTGTGATAGGGACTTCTTCTTTGTGGCTTTGTTCTGGATCCTCTTGATCCATATTAGTATCCTTCTCCTGTTTCATTTTCATGACATGTTCTTCCTCAAATTTCTCCTTGTCAGTGTCAACCTCAACAAGATGTACCGGAGAGGATCTTATCTCATAAGCATCAGCAAGTGCTTCTTCCTGCTCAGTCACTTTGTCATCTTTATCTGATTCTTTCTCTAGATTTACTTCCGGGATAGGTGTACCATTTCCACCATCTATTGTCGTATTGTCATGAGAGGTAGGAATATTGTATTTTCTAAATATTTCCAAAGTGATTTCTTCTGTCTCCTTGACTACTTTGTCAATTTCTCCCAGCATCAAAAAGTTTATCCTTGTTTTGGTTCTATTTTTTTTTTGGTTTCCTTAGAGATTAAGTTCTCTTCTTCCTGAGTAATTTCAGGACACAATCTTGTCAGAACATGTTTTCTTATCTCAATATCTTTAGCTCTAGCAGTCTCCTTTCTGATGCTCAGAAGATTTGCTAGGTTTTTCGGAATGTCATAGATAATCTCAATAAGGGCACTATTGAAAATGTTTAGATACTTCACAGTGGCTTCTTCCAAACTTCTTTTATCAATATCACTATATCCATCATAGAACTCAATCATAGGTTTTAAATTTCCATCCATGGTGACAGATTTTATTACATCTACAAGTGGTGGAGGCTTTTCCTTCTATTTTTTGCTAGGCTTATCCTTTCTGGAGGACTTTTCTCTACTAATTCCGGAGACTTTGATAGCCTCAACTTTCATCATCTTGACCTCTTCATCTGACTTTGTTTCTTCTTCATCCTTTTCTCCCACATTGACATACAATCTTTTTCCTTTCATCTTCTTCCTCTTTGTGTCCTTTTCAGAGGCTTCTTTGATGATGTTGCACCGAATGAAATGGCAGAACTCAGGGTAGTCCTTTGAGTATCTTTAGCCTCTCTTGGTTTCTTCATATATTCCTCTGAAACCTTAGCCTGATCATTTTGTTTTTCCTTCTTTGCTTTCTTTGTTTTTTCTCTTGATTCCTTGAGCTGCTCTTTAGTGATGCCATACCTTGCAGCAATTTATTCCACCTCTTTTCTCACTTTTCTAGTAGATTCATCATGTCTAAGATCAACATGGAGTTTTACTAACAACTCCTCATACATTCCAAACCTTTCTTCTTTGATATCTTTTGGTTTGCTGAGAAGGTGCTGAGCATAATTTTCTAGAATTTGTTCATGTACCTCATAACCCATGGGCATTACCCACACAATTCTTGGTTCCACAGCCTCCATTAAACATTGATCTTTAGTGACCATGAAACAAATTGTATCCTTATACTTATTAACAATTTTCCCAGGAATTCTTTCTCTAGAGTGCATCATGCTCTGAAAATTCTTGAAAAAACCCCATAGATTTTCTTTTTGCTGGTTATAATTTTTCAACTTGTTAAGACAATTTCTAATTTACATGGCTATTGGTTTGTTACTTAACCAAATCAATCCCTGATGATTAGGGAATTCATTCAAGAAATAGAACAATAAACAGATGATTAGCATACCATACTTGAATGGGTAGTTTTTGTTTTCTTTTTTCTTCTTCAAATTCTCCAGTAGTTGGGTTCACAGCAGTTCATACAGATCATAGTCTGCATTCTCCTTAATCATTTGATATGTTGTGTATATTGCAGTACCAGACACTAAATTCTCCCAGTTTGAGAAGTAGACTTTATAACCTATGACCATTGAGGCAAATTTTATTGCAAGATCAATGATGTCATTTATCGTTAATACCCTTTTATCAAACTTCACTCCGATAGGCATAATTACTGTATCATTCTTCATGACTTTCAATAGAGGTATTGATCCGGTAGAGCACAATCCAGTGACTACCCTAATAGCATCTTTTGTAATCTTGAAAGGTCTCTCAAGCCATATGAACTCATCATGAACCCTTCTTAACACATACCAGACCCATTCATCTTCCATAAATGTTGGGAATTGAAAATACTGAATAAACTTATTTTCTTCCAATGCCAAATATTCATTTTTCAGTTTGAGATTCTCATTGCTCAAGTGTTTTGTGTAGAGATCAGTAAACCTGCTATCATCAAATTCTTCTAGGGAAACATGAATATATGCCCTCACATCTTTTGCATGCATGACTCTATGAGGAACACTTGAGAATGCTCCCAACTGATTGACCTCGGTTGATTAGAATGGGTGTTTTGAACTTTGGTCACGCTCACTCAGTAATATCAATAACTTGTGGTGATGCGTTTTCAAAAATTTTAACAGATTCACAAGAAGTTTTTGAGCGAGATTACCTTGTACTGTCGAATTAGGATTTCCTTTCTCTAAAATTCTCCAAACTCTTCAAATCTTGGTTATTGTGGCTCAAAGTCTATTATGATCTCTCTGAGTACTTGATAGCTTCGAGTGTAAAGTGATTTGAGATCAAACAAATTCCCTTTTATCCTTTGCATGACGTGACCTAGGTGTCATTAAATGCTTATTTCCAAAAAGTTGTTAAAACCCTTTGCTGTAGAACACAGTTGATTAGGATTGCTCCACAATATACCGCATTGACTCCTTTTCTTCCAGTTCTTCTTCTAATAGGTGTGTCACATCAGATTCCATGATACATCTTCTTGCCAAATTCTGGCACCCAATTTCTGGCTGGGGGATTTGAATTTTCTACACTGCTCACCCTGAGCTAGAGTTCTCAATTTACTTCCCAAAGGCGGTATCTACACCGGATACTGATGCGGATTGATCTCTGACTTCAATTACTCCTTTCTTGATCCATACCTTGTTCATTTCTTTCTTGATTTCAACTGGATCAACCTTTTATTTTCCCTTGTCATTTCTCTTCTCTATTTTCCTTTCTTCAAAATGGTGATTTCTCTTCTCATTCCCTCTTCTGCAAAACCTTGTAACATGTCCAAATTTGTTGCAATTGTAGCACACCACATTCTTTTGACCTTGATTCCTTTCATTGATTGAATTCAATCTGCATTGATTAGCCATATGTCCAAATCTATTGCATGCAAAACACTTTCCATTGAATGATTGATTGTTCCTTGTATTTTGAAGGTTAGTTCTCACTGAGCTTCTGCATTCATTTGATCTGTGTCCAAATGTATAGCATGTATTGCACCTAATAGAATTTTGACTTACTTTACTTCTGCATACAACAGCTTTATGACCAATCCTATTACAATTGAAGCATTTACCTTTGAATGACTGATCATTCCTTCCATTGTTGAGACTTTTCTTGAACTTTAATATCTACACTCATTCGCTCTATGACCAATTTTCTTGCAATTGAAACATTGACTAGGGAATAATGGAGTCTTTTGATTTATTCTACTTCTACACTGAGTAGCCTTATGACCAAACTTATTGCATGAATTACAATAACCATTGAAAGATGGATAACTTTGAGCATTTGGTTGTCTGACCTGAGGTCTTCTAGGTCTTCTTCCTTGATTTCTAAACTGGTATCTTTTGTTTTGCCTTGACTCAGTGCATATATGCTCGGAGTTTGAACTTTCTCCTTTCTCAAATCCTAGACCATGTTTGTCATCAGTATTCCTCTGGCTAGCAATCATTTCATCAAGCTTTGCAGTACTTATCTTGAATTTTTCTTCAAAAATTCTTGCCTTTTCCAGATCTGTTTTTAAACTTATGATTTCTTTTTCAAGTTTTGCACAATCTTCTAATTTATTTTTCACAATCAAGTTTAGATCATCTTCTGCTTTTGTTCTTTCTATAACTTTTGCTTCTAAATCATTTAGGGCTTCATTTGCTAATAGCAGTTGGCCACTAACTTCCTTATATTTGTCTTTAAATTTCTTGATTTGCTCTTTTAACTTTAAGATGCATTCATCTGTCTGTTGCAGGTTTTCTTTTAGATCCTTGACTTCTGCTTCAGAGTTTTCAAGATCCATAAGAGATGCTTCTAGTTAGTTGTATCTCTCATAATTTCCATACCTTCTTGTTGCCATGATTACACTATCCCAGATCTTCCTCAAGCTGTCAAACTTCTTCCGAGGAACCTTGCTCTGATACCAATTGTTGATTGTCAGGAACACTGAGAGGGGGGGGTGAATCAGTGTTCTATAAATCTTTTCTTGAAATTTTTCTTTCAACCATTTCAAAAGAATAATTAAACAGAAGCAAAATATACAATTGAACAGCATCCACAAAAGCATGACACATAGCACCAAGATTTTATGTGGAAAACCCAAAAAGGGAAAAACCACGGAGAGGATTAGCTCTCATAAATATATTGCAATATTTACAAAATTGATGTTTAGGCTTGGTCACTCCATGGGCCTAGAACATGTTGGCTTATAGCCATGAAGTATAACTAAGTTTAGTAGGCTCACTGCCTCAACCCTAAAGCTAGCAAGATTATAATAAGAGTTGTTAAACCCTGAGGGCTGTTAAACCCTACTAGAGGCTCACTGCCAGCTTACTACCTTGATAACAAAACCTTGCTTCCAAACAGATCACACATAACATCTAAATATTGCTTTAGCATCTTCCACTATGTCAGGGTGCAATCATTTGTATTCTGAATCCCAAGTCTTCATCGTTGTTGATCCTTTGACTCTACTCCACTATTCACATCTTCGCATCACACACACACTTCACACACAACTTAACCAAATTTCATTGCCTTTATATATCTGCATCATGATTTATTTCATAATCAAGTCGGCATCCAAGAAGTGAAACATGTACATAAAAAGATGTACCTTGTCGCTTAATCTAATGCACTATGTGTCACGTGGACCCAAATCATCTCCCAAGCGTGTTCATATAGGTTGGCTCTAATCTTTCAATTGCTTACATGAGCCTTCAATCATTAACTCTTCTCCGCACAATGATTTATCTCACCAGTCGGCATGTTCCTCAAGAACATGCTTAACAACTTCATCTGTTGTCTTACAACTTCTACTGTTGATCACAAAACACTTCCAAAATCATGTCAAGGACTCTTTACACATTCCCAATCTTACCCTCAGAACCGCAAGGCATCTATCATCTTGTGGAGAGACGCAGACCATCAGAAGTCAGACTCTGTCTCTGTCAAACACTATGCTGGTACTTAGCAGCCTGTAGATATCCTTCCAGTAAACTTTAGATCTCCTAACTCTGGAATAAGACACTTCATATAAGTGTTTACAACACCTCAAAACTGCATAAAAAAATACTTGTCTACGGAGGAATGCGGACCACTACGCTATACCCTGTTCACTATTCCTGCTATACCTTTGCTTTCCCAGAGTTAGACATTTCTTCAAGATTACTATCGGAGAGGATCAGGACTTAATCTCTGAGGCATAACATTATCGATCACCAACTGACATCATACCTGAACCACATTAATGGATCATTATCTACGGAGACATACTGTCCAACTTACTATCCTCTACTCTGCATGCTTTCCATACTTAGCTATTTCCTATCAACCGGACCTAAAATCTCAAATGTTCTTCCGAAGATATCTCTTCCTGTCGTGGAGATAGGATCTCTGAGCCTTGTTGCCATCAATGACAACATACAGATCCATACCGGAGCAATGTCTCTTGCCAACAGGTGTATCAAACACAAACAGTGGATCAAATGAGGGAAGCTAAGGTACTGTCAATACATCTAACATAGTGAACATGGCGTAATTAAATCATATGACTAATTAGTGTAGATTGCACGACACAGTAGCTCATTCAGAGCTAAATTTCCCTAAAATGGAAAAGATGGCTAGAATTGCTCAGATAGATTGGCAAACATCTTACACCCCAATCTAAGAAAATAATGATAACATAAACACTGCTATGGTACTGGATACTTATGTGTTCCCATTTGAGGAAGATAACGAACCTTCCACCAAAACTTATGATGTTTAGGCCTTCCAACCAAGGAAGAATAACTATTTTTTGAGAAATAAGGCTAAGGGTCCTTTTACTACTGACATACCATCTAACAATGGACCTACACCCCCTTATCCTAAACTAGTAATAATCTCGTAGTCAAACAGAGGGACAACAAATATTGAACCCTGTTACTCATGAAATCCCATGTACAAGAAGATATGAATTATGACATAATAGAGGATCTCAAGAAAATGAAATCCAATATATCAATCTTTGATGTTCTACAAAATTGTCCTAACCAGAGAGAAGCATTGATAAAATGCCTAGACAAGCTAAACGTATCAAAAGATGAAACCAAGAAAGTAGCCACTACTGATGCCTATGCAACTATGTACAAAGGAAAGTTAGATTCCCCTCCCTTCTTGTTGAGTATCAGAATATTTAGCAAAAACCTCCACAATTTTTTGGTAGACTCTGGAGCATCAGGCAATGTGATGCCTTACTCAATGTGTAAAAAACTAGGAATGACACCTATTCAAACTCAGAAAAAAAGTGATTCAACTTGATAAAACCAATGTAAACATTGTGGGTGAATTCAAAGATGTGCATATTCAATTGGTTTTGGACCTACGCATACAACAACATATCAACATACGATAGTTGACCTTCGAAAAGTATATGGCATGCTATTATGTAGGGATTGGTCAAAGAGCTTGAATGGATATTTTGTTACTAATTTTTCATACCTATGGCTACCCTAGAAAGGAAACCAAACCATATTAGAATTGAAAGCAAACAAAGACTTAAACACATGATAACCGAATATAACCATCCCAACGAAGTAACATATACGGAAATAGAATTGGGAGTGTATAGAGTTGATGAAATCTTGACCATTTTGTCTTTTCTCAGGAACCCACATATAATAGTAATCAGAAAGATTCAATCCTAAATCTCAAATGTGAAGAGTTTTCTAGAATACTAGTAGCAGACCAATATGCCCTGGGGGAAGACATAAGCGTAACTGACTTGTTGCTCCCTAACTGGTGCATAGTGCATCTCCGAGAACACTCTAAATTATCATGTGACACATGTTTGGAAGCTTTCATGAAACATGCCTTTGTGATTTCCAATTCAAAACTCTCACAGTCAGAAGATTTAGGTGGTTCAAATAGTGATATTACTAAAGATATTGAGCAGAAATGGTTTAATTTAGGTGCAGATTACAACACAGGGTTAAAATCTAAGAATCAACTAAAATCAGAAGTTAAAGATACTAAGTGCATTTTTTCTCAAGTCCAAGAGGAGATGCCCCCACTAGTTTAAAAGTTACTCGGTAGCCTTTACAAGTGGATTTAAGTAAGGCACATGAAGATTTAATTTTTTGGTTGAAGAAGTAAATACCTTTGATGAGATTCAAGATGAAGAACCAGATACTGCTCAAATAGTAGACAAGGCACCTATTTCTTCAATACTCAGTCTTGACATAATCAACAAAAGTAAGTTTCCTTCAAAAAATAAAATATGGATTCTTAGATTCAATGGGTCAAAATAAAAACAAGGAAGTGGAGTGGGTGTAGAACTGATAAGCTAGAGGTAAAGCCTTTTTAGCTTCTTATCAATTACAGTTTGATTGTACAAACAATATGATAGAGTATGAAGCCTTGATAAGAGGATTAATATGAAAGGAAGCTAGGTGTGCGGAAAATGCTTTCTACACTAATCTAATGAGGAGAGGGCTATGCAAATTCAACTTTATCCTAACTATTACAGCAATGTTAAACCATTAACATGAGATATTGCAGCAAAACACAAGAACCAGAAAGAAGACAAAGAGAGAGAGACAAGATATACGGGGGGAAAACCCTTACGGGTGAAAAACCCCACACTCCAAAACACAGCTCAAATGTATTACAGTAAACAATAATAGATTACAATACAGTTTCAGAGCCAATGCTCTTTCAGGAGTCTTTAAATGTCGAATCTGGAGATATTCCGGCAGCATAACAGTACTTGTACCAAAGTTATCTATCTCCCATCCAAGCACCTATTTATATAGAGTTTACAAGGCAAATATGGAACCTTCTAGAGATGGGCGTCCATCTTGGACTCATGCCCCAAAACCCACGCCTAAGGACACTTGTCCAACATCCCATCCCAAAGTGGGTGCCTGGTCCCAAGATAGGTTACAACAGATGCTCTTACGCACCTTACAGCTGTCAGAGAATCCGTCATACACTGACTAAAAATATCATATTCCTCTTACATGTCATAACCCCCCTTGACCGTCCAAAGATGCCTTTCTCTTGTGCAGAGATACTCACCGACACTTGTCATTAATTAAAAATTGTTTGAGGTTTCAGGGGCGTTGCCCCCGAGCCCCCACGAGGGCACTGCCCCTCGACCCCACCCTGTACCGCGATAGGGAGCGCGCCAGGGGCGCTGACCTTGGACCCCGCAAGGGGCTACGCCCCTTGACCCCGTCTTGGGGGCGTTGCCCCCAAACCCCCGTTAGTTATTCAAGGGGGAAACCGCAGCTGCCAAAGTCACCAAAATTTATCCTCCTGCATATACACAAGGTACTGACTATGCCAACTCAACATGGGATAAATAAATACAACATTAGGAATTTGCAAAGGTTGAGACACCTTAATTCCCAACATAATATTTGCACACAAGAAAGGAGTTCTTTGTTTGAAAGTGCAAGCAGATTTAGAGCTTGTGGGGAAATGGGTTAGAAGTTAGTACGCTTGTCATGATAAAATGTTAATTGTATATAGAAATCAAGTTTGGAGTTTGATTGAGGACTTTGAAGTGTTTGATATAAAAGTCGTCCCTCGAAGAAGAAATCATATTTCAGATGCATTAGCAATTGCAGCCAGTACTTTCGAGCCCATGTCACACTCTTGATTAAGGAGATTCTTCATAGAGCTACTTCCTACCCCAACTGTGTCAAGTAATATACATAATTTTCATGTATTGCAAGATGATCAGCATATTATGGAATTTATCGCCAATGCAAGGGTCTTTGAAGGCCAAATTATAGATGAATCAAAAGGAGATCCATTTGAAGAAGACAATGAGGGGAAAATAAACTTGAAGACAAACAATATTCCTAAAGGTATGGTTTCTTTGGAAAGAATATTTGACTAAGATCCTAGGGCAAAATAGAAGATACATGTTGATCCTGAAGGAGGGAAGTATGAAACATACAGTTTGGGAGAGGATGGTGTCAAGAGAAACATTTTTATTGGTAAGACTTTCTCCCACAGAGAGGAAGAGGCTATCACCAAGGTACTAAAAGACTTTAGAGATGTCATTGCATGGGGTTATGAAGATCTTAAGACTTCTAATACATCCATCATTACTCATACTATACCCCTTAAACCAAATATCAAACCATTCAAGCAAAAACAAAGACTTATCAATGCCTTAATAGAACCCTTGATATTTAAGGAGGTGCATAAATTATTGGTAGCCAAAATTATTTTTCTTGTAAGGCATTCCACGTGGGTTGCTAATCTGGTTCCATTCCAGAAGAGGAATGGAAAAATTAGGCTTTGCATTGATTTTCAAAACTTGAATAGGGCTTCAAAGAAGGATAACTATCCATTGCCCTCATTGGACGAGGTATTACAAATAGTAAATGGATCACAAATGATGTCTTTTCTAGATGGATATTCTGGGTATAATCAAGTGTTGGTGAAATATGAAGATAGGTTAAAGATGACTTTTACTACCAAATGGGGAACATTTGCCTACAGGAGGATGTCATTTGGAGTGATTAATGCAGGTGCAACTTTCTAGTGAGCAATGGACGCTGCCTTTAAAGATTTGGTAGGTAAGTGTATTATTATATACATGGATGACCTCACAGTGTTTTCCAAAGATAGGGTCACCCGTGCATCTGATTTGAAGAAAATATTGGAGAGATGCAGATTATATGGGATATCCTTAAATCCCAAGAAGTGTATCTCTGGAGTAACCGAAGGGAAATTGTTAGGACATGATGTAATTTTAGAAAAGGGAATTTCAATTGACCCCGAGTGAGTCGAATCAATTCTGAAATTACCCATGCTTGGAAGTAAAAAGAAAATGAAGTCTTTCTCTGGGAAGATCAATTTCGTAAGAAAGTTCATCGTTAGATTCACCAAGATTGTGAAACCTCTGAATGATATGATGAAGAAAGGCACTAAGATCAAATGGAGAACTGAAGCTAAAGCTACCTTTGCACAGATTAAGCAATCAATTACTAAAGCTCCAATGATGATTAGTCCAGATTATATGCCGCCATTTCAGATCTATTCATTTGCATCTAAATATTCATGTGTTGTTCTAATGCAGAGAAGGGAAACTAGAGATGAGAGACCAATTGCTTTTATGAGTTCTCTTAAAAATGCTAAAGTAAGATATCCTTACCTAGAGAAACAATCTTTTGCCCTGGTGAGGGTAGTCAAAAAGTCCAAGCATTACATTCTCAAGAGCAAGACCTTTGCAGTTGTCCCAGGTCATGTTGTAAAGTCTTTATTGATGCAAAGTGAACTAGGAGAAAGGAGTTGTAAATGGATGGAAATCCTACAAGAATTCGACTTAGAAATCCATCCAATGAAACTAGTAAGAGGGCAGGGACTATCCAAAACTATGGTCGATTTCAATCCCCAAATAATTTGTCAGCAGTATATAGTAGATTCCATCATTAAAGATGAATGGTATAAGAACATAGAAAATTTTCTACTGAACATAAAATGCATAGAAGACTTGAATTCCACTCAAAGGAGAGATCTCAGATTGAAGAGCACAAATTTTATGATCAAGAATGGAGCATTTTTTTGAAAGAATTTTGAAGGAGTTTATTTGAAGTGTTTAAATCAGTAAGAAGCAAAACAAGGCCTTCAAGAATTTCATGGTAAATATGGAACATGCCATGGTTCAGGTGATTCTACTGCACATTAGATACTCAGATTGGGGTATTAATGGTCGTATGTCTTCAAGGATGCTCATCAACATGCTAGAACTTGTAACATATGACAAACTACCGCTTCTAGAGAAAGAAACCCAGCCATGCCTTTGCAACCTGTGTATGAGGTAAGATCGTTTGCCCAATGGGCACTGGATTTTGTAGGCATAATTAATCTAAACTCTTCTGCAGTTCAAAAATTCATCTTTATTGTGACGGATTATTACACTCGTTGAATGGAAGCGCAACCTTGTAGAAACTGTACCATAGAGGTAGTTATCAAGTTCTTGAAGATAATATCATCAATGAACCTTCTTTCTCATCTGCAAAATTAATCTAATGGTCTTTTGAACATAAAGTAGTATAAAGATTCTTATCTAATTATTACCCACAAGGTAATGGAATAGCAGAATCCATGAATAAAAACTTGCTTGAGATCATCAAAAGGCTACCAGAAAAAACTTGAAAGATTGACACACCCAGCTCAAGTTTGCCCTATGGGTAGATATCTAACAAAAATTAAGACATCTTGAGGAACTTAGTGTTAGGAATTTGTAGGTCTAATTAAACCAATTCCACATAACCCAATAGGAGAAACAAGATGCAGAAACAACTATAATGCAAAAGATCAATGAACAAGCCACAAGATAACACAAGATATACCTTGGGAAAACCCTTTGTAGGGAAAAACCTAGCCTCCAAAAGCATCCATGCTAACATGTATTATTCAACAATGAAATATTACAATACAATCTATGAGCCTCCATGAATACCTCTGAATCCATCAAGCACCTCCAATGCAACCTCCATGTGTACAAGTATGAATCCACACATCACCTGCCATGCTTCACAATCTGTACTTAAGGAGAGAGCTCAATACAATGACAACCTCTCACAAAACTCCATTCACCTACAAGGAATTATCCAGCCAACCTCAAATAATAACCTTGTGCTTGCTTTTATAATATAAGCTCACACATTACATTGAGAAAACCATGTGCCCCAAAACCATGGGTAAAACAAAACCACTGACCCCACATTTGACTATTGGTACTACATTTTCCCAATTAATCAAATAATACAAATAATATCCCAATGTTACGATACAACATAAAGTGGACCCAAATAATTACATAGTGTGATTAACCACACCACCTAGGTGCATCACAACTAAATAATTATTTAATTACAACATTATAAAAATAAATTAAATTATGCAATGGTGTACAACACCATATCCAAACATTCTCCCACTTGTTGTATACATTGCATAAGAGTCAATCAATGAAATGCATCATCATAGGCAAACATGAAATCACATGAATCTCCAGCATGCTCTCGTTCTCCATCAAGATACCTGCAACAAAATCAAAGTGACCACCATCTCAAGCAAGAAATCCTCTCATCCTCCAACGTGCCACCTATGGAAGAAAAGGAACATGCTAAGGTGAAGATGCACCAATCCAAAGAACACAAGCATCAAATCCAAATGATAACATAAGGCTCCAAGCTACTGTCAAAAGGTAAAAAAATCCACATGACTGGAAATAGCATCCACAGCATATGCTAATACATCCACCCATCCATACCTCACAGGTATCAACAACATCAATAAACTAATGTCAACAATATATCCAACCCATATACTCCAATAACAAGCTCCATGTATAAAACATGTCAATGAAGAATCCATACATCCAGGAACTCCCACTACATGGGTAATGTCAAATCTGAAAATAGATCCAAGGCATATCAAGTCTATCAATCAACACTCAAACCAAGGTGTGGCTAATCAACAAGCCAATGTAGTATCAAGAACAATCACAATGATCCACACATGCATGATAAATTGCTGCACACTCTCTCACAACATGTCACCATAACTCTCCCAAGTCCAACCATATCAACATGATCCTCTAGGAAGTAGCCATAAGACAGAGAGAAAACCTGGAAATCATAATGTCCTACAAAACACCTCAAAGTGCTAAGTTGTGCCAAGTATGATCTCCTCTACAACCCCAAGTGAAAAACCTCAACAACACCCAACCATTCAATCTCATAAGATCAAATGAACATATATAACATGTAACCAACA
The DNA here is from genome assembly GCA_027924645.1 of Cunninghamia lanceolata. NCBI lineage: Eukaryota > Viridiplantae > Streptophyta > Pinopsida > Cupressales > Cupressaceae > Cunninghamia > Cunninghamia lanceolata. The sequence continues at coordinate 351,626 of BSBN01001861.1, forward strand.
TGGATGTAAGCCTCTCTAATCAAGGTAGACCAAACTCATAACCATTCCATAACCAGGAATAAGCCCAATCACATCTCCTAAATTCCTCATAATGAACACCATAAATCAAACCATATGAACAAGGAGATAACCATGCTAACATCCCTCAAATGAACCCTCCAAAACCAATAACTGTAGCTCAAGATCCATATCTATGAGAAGATGAAACATAAAGCAAAATTCATCTAAAAGGATGGGCAATACCTCATAAATGATAAACCACCGAGTAGACCAAGAGTGGGGAATGAGAATGCTCCTCTAGGATACACCAAGCCGCAATGACTCTCTCCAAGAACAATTTCCTCTAGGTCCATAATGAACTCACGTCCATATCCAGGTGTAAGGCTCCTCGGTCTATCTACTAAAACCTCCAAAGAGTAACTGTCTCAACAAGTGTCTCTAACCACAAGAGAACTCCAGCCTCACCTAAGTCTCCAAGTATCCAAGTGTACCTCCATGATCAATCCATGCTGAAACTCCAAGTGCAACACTGCACTGTCATGAAGTTGTAAAGCAAATGACCAAAGTACTCAATACCAAGAGAACCAACAAGATCACTGTCAATGCTCCTACTGCACAACTACATAACCAAGAAGGCCATCATGACATCATGATCTAACCATCTCCTCCAAAGAGATTACATGCAACAAAGTGTACAATGATGCATACATCCTATCTCAAGAGAACCTGTATCATGACAAAACTCTAAACTCGTATCAAGAATCAAGACACAATATCAACATCTCTAAATCAAGGATAAACATGTCATACTGACAAATCATAAACCAACACCTCAACCAAAGATTGAAATAAGTCCTCCATGGTAAACCAAGATGTCAACATCTCTAATCATATGAAGATAACCATCTCCTGACAATTGAACTGAAAATGTCAAAGAACTCTCACAATCAAGAGCTCTTCCATGACACCAACATCCACTGCAGAAGATCATCCATCACATATGATGAATCCAACATGCTGCCAAAGTTCCATTGAACCATGATATCGAGCTATCCATGACAACAAAGTAACCATTTCCTAAGTGAAGATTGTCCATGGCTCCAAACCAATCAAAGAATCCCACAATAACATCAACCGCTCCCAAAAGGTCTAGTGAACCAAAAACTCCAATCAAGAAGATAAAACCATCACTGTCAAAAGCTATCCAAGCTCTCCATGACATCGTAATAAATATGCTACAAGTACCAACAATCGACTATCCAGGCACTCTAATCATCCATCCTCTCATCCCAAAGAAACATACCAATGTACAAATGACCATAGACAAGGCCAACTAACAAAGTCTGCATAAACATTGAATCAATCTAGTGGATAAAGACAGTCCACATCCGATTCATCTCATTGTAGCCAAGGGGTAGCTAATCTACAAAACTACATAACTCGTAGATCCAAAACAAATGTAACATGCAAACTCATCATCACACTAGTAAACTACAAATTGAGATATCAAAGAAGATAATCTGTAGACTCAAAGACTCAAACACCAAATCAACTCTAGATTTGATTTTCCAACAAGTCCACAAACAAGTAACCATAGTCAAGGAATTAATCAAGCATCCAGGAGATAAGAACAATCCCCTAAAACAACACCACAACACCACTTGTAATCATGAATTGAACATCATAGCCCATACCTATCAATCGCATACATGATCATGTCATGTCAATACAAAAGTGTGTCTGCATATCCATGACACCATAATCATCATCATCGTTGTACCTATAGTCATCTCCCACTGAAACGAGACTCTAAGTCTCACACGAGTATCAACCATGTCCTTAAACCAGAAGACAATCTGTATCTATCTCCATCAAAGTCGTAACTCTAAAAAGCACCTGTAAACCTGTATCAGGAAGCACCAAATCTAAAAACCTATTGTACCATGTTGATGGTATCATAACAACATGTACTCCCATAAGTTTGTGCCAAAAAATACATCCGAATGGACTCATAGATGCACTCTGAATCTCAGGCTCCTACAAGTGATCAAACAAGCACAAAACTCTCTCTGCTCACCAAACTGAAAATCTACATGATCCAAAATATAGTACATTGCAAGAGCTCTCCAACGCCTATCTGAAATTAAAAATCTGACTCTGTATGCACAAGTTATGAGCATAGAACTATACCAGAGCAATGTGAGCTTCAGGCACCAAATTCTGACACAAATAGCAAAATATGGTCATGAAACATATACGACTATTTAGTGCTCAGAGAGAGATTTTCGACACCTATAAGAAGTTGAACAATTGATACCGTATGTGAACGTTATGCCCCCCGGAAGAAAAGGTAGTCGTAAGGCTAAAGGTGGACCCTTGGTGGGCCCTAGTACCTGTTGACGTCATCACTGATGTCATCACTAACTGTGCAATATGACTAGGTGCGTAGGTGGCTGCTGACTGTGTTTGAGCTGGCATCATTACTTTGACAGGCAAATTTGAAAAATAGTTTCAATTTGTCTTAATATCTCCATCGGACCCAAGTTGCATATAAAAGGAGGGTTTAAAATTTTAAAAAGGTCTGAAATTATATATTTTAAGGTTTGTTGTCATAAAAAACTCCACCACCAAAACTTTATAAACAAAGTTTAATAAAAAAAAATTTGTTTGTTTTAAAGCCCATACGGGCTGCCTTGGGTGCCTCGGCCCAAAGGCCGATGGGAGAGGTGGGGGACCGGCGGTACCCGCCCGTACCATTTTGCAATGCAGTGCAGGGTACAAGGGGAGTAAGCGCCCCCCCACCCCCCCCCCCCCCCCCTAAATCTTTTCAATTTTATTTTTTTGATTTTCAATCTTTGTTTTTTAAAAAGACATCTCTATAATTTTTTTTTTCATAAAAAAAAAAAATTCAAAACTATAGAAAATGATTTTTGCAATGCAGGAAATTTTTATTATTATTATTATTTTACTCTGCAAATCCATACGACGTACCTAGGGGGCAAAAAAAATTTGCTTTTTCTTCCTATAACCAAACCATGACAAATTTTATATGAATCTTCATCTCTCAAGCCTCTTGGACTCAATCGTGAGGTTCGTTTTGTCCTAGGAGGTCATCTATGAAATTTCCTCCTCAAAACCCTCATGGAGTCAAACTAGAAAAACTTCCTTCAGCCATGATTTTTCAATCATCAGATCTGCAACATGCACAATAAATCTCTAATACCCAGAACCCCCAATCTGCAATACAACCTGCACAAAACCTTGTAATGACTTCAATCCTGCCATGCATTGCCATGGCTTCTATTTTGTACCTGATCTACACACAAGAGTTATACACATCTAAGGAGCTCACACTTCCCTCAACCATAAACATGGCTCTAATACCGGTTGTTAGTAATTTGTAGGTCTAATTTAACCAATTCCACATAACCCAATAGGAGAAAAAAGATGCAAAGACAACCATAATGCAAAAGATCAATGAACAAGCCACAAGATAACACAAGATATACCCTGGGAAAACCCTTTGCAGGGAAAAACCCAGCTTCCAAAAGCATCCATGCTCACATGTATTAATCAGCAATGAACCATTACAATACAATCTCCGAGCCTCCATGAATACCTTCGAATCCATCAAGCACCTCTAATGTAACCTCCATGTGTACAAGCATGAATCCACACATCACCTGCTATGCTCCACAATCTACACTTACAGGAGAGAGCTCAATACAATGACAGCCTCTCACAAAACTCTGTTCACCTAGAATGAATTATCCAACCAACCTCAAATAATAACCTTGTGCTTGCTTTTAAAATATAAGCTCACACATTACATTGAGAAAACCACGTGCCCCAAAACCATGGTTAACACAAAACCACTGACCCCACATTTGACTATTGGTACTACATTTTTCCAATTAATCAAATAATACAGATAATATCCCAATGTTACAATACAACATAAAGTGTACCCAAATAATTACATAGTGTGATTCACCACACCACATAGGTGCATCACAACTAAATAATTATTTAATTTCAATATTATAAAAATAAATCAAATTATGCAATGGCGTACAACACCATATCCCAACACTTAGCCATATCAGCTTGTGTATGGAATAAACCTAGTTTTCCCTGTAAACCTTCAGATCCTAGTCCTTAGTCTCATGAAAGAATTTTTGATAGATGAGGACAAAATAAGGCTAGGCTTATGAATTTGTTGAGTCTAGAAGAAAAAAGAGACATGTTGATGAGCGTTTTAGCACATAACAATGCAGGTGTGATTGTTGGTTTCACACCTCACTTAAAAAAGACATCCTATCCAAGATAGGACTGCCCCAAGGATAATACAACTAGGTCTTAGCTTGCTTGGAATGACTCAGTGGTATGTACTAGCTATTCCTACAAGGGGTCTTACATGAAATGCAGGGTTTATGAAAGATAGTAGTAATGTATATGCAGAAACCCTAGGTGGTTCAGACTGTGAAGTCTAAAATTTCAGCAAATCATCAATGTAATGCTGCTTAAATCCTAAATCTACCAAACTTGATGTAAAGAAAATGCAAAAGGAAAGGGAGAGAGAAGGGATAAGAGATCCTAAGTGACAGTCACAACGGGGTAAAATTTTGCAGATAGACAAATACTTTCAATAAACCATTCCCTGTTTCACCAGGATAGGAAACCCATAATGTTAAAAGAAATGATGCAATCTTCAAAGGATCCTTTGATTTTCAAATTGCATTCACTCATTAAACACCTGGACAACGGCGCAACTTAACTAGTGGAATGCAACCGAACTATATTCAATGACAGGGCCCAGGCTAACTATACACAACAACTTACCATCAGCAAGCACTAATAGTATGGACCAAAGCATTCATCAGATATCTTAACATTTACCCATCATTGCAAAAGAACAACTAATTAAATTTAGATTGATATGATCCATGAAAACCAAAGAGGATAACACAAGAACACAAATTCCCAACAACCTGCAAAACTTGCTTTGTATTGATCACAATTTGGCAAAGTCTCAACAATTCAGTATCAAATCTTACTTACAAATGAGAGAAAAGGATGGCCCTTGTATAGACAAGGCACCATACCAAATTTTCAATGGACGGTGGAGATTAACTCAACACCAATGGTCCAAAATGACATTTAATGAAGTACAATAGTTTGATACATTTTCTGATTTGCATTTGTCCTTTAGGAAAAAGATAAAATACAGTTTGCAAATACATTGAATCTGGACAAAATAGATACCCATTTGGTTGTATATGATGAAAAGTCAATTTTCAAGGCATAATAAAGCCAAAATAGAGTCACATGACAATTGAAAACTTAAGCTTATGTGAATTCACAGGATTCCAAGTGTTGAATGGACCAAGGGGAGTATGTGGCACATTATTAGTGAAGATATATCCAACTAGATGCTTGCTAGACTGATTCTTGATGACTGGACTATTGGAACAGTTGTATGCATGTCTTGGTGATCCAGTCCACAGTCATTTGAGTGGTATTTTTGGGAAAATATCAAAAATATAATTTTTGGTATTTTCTACATCGTAGTAAATTGCATTTTCGAAGGCCTTCGGAGCAAAATGGGGGCTCGAAACTTGTAGCCTAGAGTTAAGCCTTAGCAACCGGATAGCTCAAACTAGATAATTAGTTTATCTTTCCAATGAGTCCAAGAAGTTTAAATTTTGATAAAATAACTAGGAGTTATGACCCCCAGATCATATGATGATTGGTACTCTTATCATAGCATGAGACCTTTTGAATTCTAAATTTCATGTTGATCTTTCCTTCATGGTTCATATTTCCATATTTCAGATATCAAGAGTAGAAGGTCATTCATAAACTCTTCTCAGTTGTATAGAACAACATCATTTGGCCCTTTCCATTTGGAGATTAGCAACAGTTAAGGATTTTGAGGCTTGAACATTAGCTAAGGTATCCATATCTATTAGGCTTGTCGGTTCGAATAAGATTATTCGTATGTCCTTATCATCATTTCACCCTGCCTTTCTATCAACCCCTCTTATAATTATATCAACTATGCCTAGTCTAGTTATCACTATTTGAAAATATTCAATTGACAATCATGACTAAAATTTGTATCCTATGACAAGATAGTTTAAGAAAGCATAGTGTTCTTCTTTCAAAGAACATGTTCAAAGATAAATCTGGTAAGTGTACTATCTGAGTCATAAACATTCCTATCTTAAAATCTCATACCCTACCAAACATTAAACATGTATATCAAAGCAATGAACTCTCTCAAAAAAAGAGGGGTCTTGATACCACTGCTCTCATCATCCATCTTTCCCTTTTTCCATCCTTTAGGAAATCAAAACAACATTAGTACCTCTGAAAAGAAAAGGAAAACACAAAAAATACTTCATTATGGTCTGAGTTGTTTTCCTTTCGATACATATCGTTCTCATTAGCTATGTTTCCTTAGCTAGTTTACCCTAAGGACATTGAAGAATCCATATGAAGGTAGACCTCTCAGAGATTGTAAATTTAAAAACACAGAAAATAAAGAGTGCAAATATTTATAAACAGAACACACACTCAGAAAATAAAATAGAGGACACAAGAAAATTAACATGGTTCACCATTTTAAATGGCTACATCCACAAAACAATAGGGCAATATCTTATTCACTATTTTTCTTCAACACAATACAATACACAACAGTAGGCTTTTATACACCTTCAGCAGTTTCCACTCCACTTCCCTCAATGTCTAACAATAGCTAATAAATTAATAACCTCGGAAAGACTCGCTATCTTTAACCCCAACGACGAAAAATCTATAAATAACAATGTCAGAAAATAGTAGAGAATCTTAGAGATGTTTCAGTTACGTCTGATTGGGCTTCACCACTCAACAATCTCCCACTTGAAGTCCAATCATTGCTGCTATGAACAATGATATCCCCTGTGTTTCCATTCCTATCATCACTTTAAAAACAAGCCCAGAATGCAAGGCTTTAACCTTTGTTCAAGGACACTCCGTATAAGTCTTTTCCAAGCTTTCCAATCAATCGCAATACCTTCCTTATGCAAAAGTTTGCCCATTTCTTTCTTCACCTCTGTCTGATCCAAACCAAATGGATTTGCTTCCTCTACATCCTTCTCAACCCCATTCGCAATCTCATTCTCCATCTCATTCTCAAACAACTTACAAGGCTCTAGCGGTGTTGACCTCACCTCTTCATTGCTTAGCAAATTCTCAATCCATCTATGCAAGCAAGGAAATTTCTATCCCTCAGGCAACGTTAAACCAAACAGCTTCTCAATGACATGATACCAAGCAACATATAGAGAGAAACAAACATTCATGTATTTCAGATCACCTTTACCCTCCATGCAAATGAACCCTCTTTGTTCCAGTTCCTTTATACCACTCTCGGCATCACTATTCTCAAACAAAACGGTCTCTTCCATTGCCTTGCCAAGGCCATCATCATCAGACTCTACATTACCAACATTGCTCAGGGAATCAAGATCATAGTCACTCATAAGAACTTCAGCAACCAAATAGACAGGAGTATCATCTATTTCCATTGGCAAATCAAATCTAACCTTTTTTCTTACAGACAGAGTATTATAACCATTCTTTGAACAAGTTGTGTTTGAATCTTCTACCTCCTACTGCAATTTGAAAAAAGAAACTTCATTATCAGAAAAATAAAATATTTCTTCTACCTCTTCCTCTTCTCCCACAACACTTTATATTTCTTGCATCTACTCTATGTCACTTGCAGGTTCCAACATACCAAGAAACTCCTCAATAATAGAATCAGCGTCATCATTTAATTCATCCAAAAACATCTGATGAATAGCTCCCACTTCATCAAAACTCTCTCCAGAGCCATGGGACATAGACATGAGAGCTTGAACCCAATCGTCCAAGTTGGGGCTCGCTTCCATATCTGCTCAACTTTCTTCACAACTCCTCGGTTCTAACCAAGCTCTAATACCAATTGTAAACTTAAAAAGCACATTTTCCATTAGATATAGGTTTAGAGAAAAACAAGTTTAGATACACCTCAAGGATATTAGGTTCATATTCAAGGTGGTCAGACATTTGCTCCCAACAAAACTTTGGGTAGACAATATCTAATATGGTATCATAAGGTTACTTCTAGAAGAATGTAGTTTCATTGGACTATCCAACACATTCTAATGGAAGAAAGAGGGTTTTACAGTGGATGATCTTTGGATCATTATATTACTTTGACTATGCTAGAGCCACAAAAAAAGAGAAAAAAGAAAATAGTAAAGAGAAAAAATCGTCCTCTGGTAAAAACCATGCTTATAGCACCTTGGACAAGTACCATGATGAAAACCCATTTATGGACATCATATGTAGAATATAATTGTTACGAAGTAGCTTGAGGGAGGATTTTGCCATATTTTGGTCCGAGAAATACTTTTGAATGGAATGAATCATGTGCACACAATTGTAAGTTTCACTTTGTCTTAAGACCATCTTACTGATCTCCTTGTTTATAAGGTTTGTCATTTTACTCGTCGTCTTGGATGGATTCAAACTTTGGATTTTCGAGAGGGTTCTATGTTCCAAAATACTCGAGCATTTTCCAATAGAGTCACCATTTGTTATGCCCTGCATACTCACCCACCACTTTTTAGGCCAATTGGGGACCCCCCCTCCTTTTATCTCTTCTCAAGTTATGGCTTGTTTTTGATCAATTGATCCCCTTTTGAGTCCTAAGTTTTCACTTAGGCATTTTGGTCACCTTCAAAACTTGTGTTTTGAATCTTTTGTGAAATTCCTGAAAGTTTTCTAACTCCTGGGATCCCAGGTCTCAAGTCTCTTTAGAGACTTCAAGCCCATTTTTCAAAATCCAATTGAGACTTCAGGCCTCGATCAATCTTTTGGACTTTTGTCCAAAAGTCCAAATCCAAAATGTTTTGCTGCCTCCAACCTACCGCATTTATTGCGGTATGATTAATTAAATATGAGGGTATTTAATCATAAATCATAGTTAATTGCCTTCATTCTGCTTTTAATTTCCTGAGCTTTGGAGAACCAACATTGCATCCACAAATTGCAAAATTAAGGATAACTTATCATTTGGATTGGTGCTTAGTGGATTTTGAGATTGCTTCTTTCATTTTCCCTTCGTGTTCTTCATTTCTCCAGTTTCATCGCTTCTAGTTAGGGCTTTAAGCCCCTTTCCTTTGTCATTTTAATTTTGTTTTTCTTACAATTTAGGTTGTTTTGTTGTTTATCTATTTCATTTTCATTGCTTAGTATGTTTTAGGGTTAATTTAGGATTAATTCATTGTTTTAGTTAGCATTTTATGTTTCTATTTCCCATTTTTTAGCTTAGGGTTTCATTTTACTGTTTGTTGGTAGGTTAGATTTCTTTCAGTAGTTAGGTTAGAAGAATAAATAGACCTAGGTTAGAATTCAGACCAAGCCTTGGATTTTCAAAAAACTAGTCATGCCCTTGAAAATTCCCAAACGAATCCTTTCAGGACCTCGGGCCCTGGAAGGATAGTTTGACTCAACACAAAAAGACCAAAACCTATTTTGATTCCCGCCTCCATTGGCTCTATTTGAGTCACTTTAAAATTGGTAAGGAGATATCCTTTCGCGACTTCGGGCCCTGAAAAGATCTTAAGACCTTGAAACTTTAGAACCAAAACTCCAAAATGTGCCCGAAGCCTCGCTCCCCACGGTCACCTTTGTAAACTTAGAGAAATCTTGTGAATTTTGTGTTCCCTTTTCAAAAAGCCCAAGTTCATGCAGAGCCCCACTCCCCAAAATGTCATACACTAAGTAGGAAATTCCTTTCGAAACTACTTTTGGACCTTGAACTTTTGAAGCCTAATTACCCTAGATCTTCCTAGAGTCCCGCTTCCTGGGGAAAGTGTTAACATTCAACCTTTAGCGAAAATCCAATCAGACATCAGGTCTGGAAAGCACTTTCTGCCTTAGGCGAAAAGCCCAATATTCACTTAGAGTCCCGCTCCTCACAGAGAATCCTCTTAGAAAACTTTCCAAAAGGAAGTTCTTTCAGGACCTTAGGTCCCGAAGGGATTTTTGGCTCCGATCCCAAATATCCAAAAAGCCAAAAAGAGCCTCGTGCCTCGTGGTTGAACTTGCAACTTCTCATAGATAGTTCGATCGGGACTTTGGGTCTCGAAAGGATTTGGACCCTAAAGAAAAAGATGTAATATAACCAAAAAACCAATATCTTTCCACCGACACCTTGCTTGATAAGATTAGCGAATAAGAGCCATAAGGTCCTAACGGGATCATGGCTTGCTTGATAAGATTGACGAATAAGAGCCATAGGGTCCTAACGGGATCATGGACCCCAATAACACATTTAGACTTGGTCCAAAAATCCAAAATGGACCTGCAAACCAAAAAATTGACAGAATACTCAGATTGCTCAAATTTAATGTTGTTTTAGATTTTCCTTGGTTTTTATTCTTACTTATGCCTCTTTCAGGTATATTAAATGTCAGAGGTTGGAGCATCTACTCGAGTAAGTGAAGAAACGATTTCTGATTCAAACAACTTTGTAGAATATCTCGGTCAAGAAGTAGTTTCTACAAAGATTGTAGATAAGGGAAAGAAAAGGAGACAAAAGATAAAGAAGGAACCATCTATCACAATGAAGTATAAATTCCAAGGTGTTCCTAAGGTCTCTAAATTCAAGAGTGAGCTTGCAAACATCATTGACATTGATCTAGGACACATTGACTTTGATCAGTTTAACTTAGACACCTTTTTAGAGGATGCCTCACCTCGTGCCAAGAAGATAGTTGCATCTGGTTTAGCTCATGTAGTAGACTTCCCCTTAGCTATTCAGTGTCCTGAGCTTATTCTAACAATAGCTCATTATTATGATCCTGATAGTAGGAGGTGTACTGATTCGAATGGAAACCTATCGCTATACCTTACATCTCCTATGATTAGACAGACTTTTGATTTGCCTCTATATGGGCAGGTTATCCCTCTGACCATAGTAGATTCAACTAAGCAATATGAAATAGATGTTAATGGTTGCAAGAAGCATTTGAGTAGACAGTGGTTAAGCACTGAGAAGAAGTCAATAGCCAAACTCTTAGGTAAGCTCACCAGAGCTAATTTCAAAGGGGAAGTTGGAGACCTTATAACCTTACTGAGTAGAGCTTTTGGGAAGGAAGAATCTAGGAATTATGAGACCTAGATGTTTCAATTCATATACATTATCCTCAAAGGAGAGGTACATTTAGATTGGGGAGCAATGGTGTCTGATTGCCTCCATGAATAGTTTATGTTAGTGACAAATACCAAAAAGTTTTATATGTCTTCATATATTGTGTATCTAACAGCCAAAGTTGGGAATTTTTCTAGTTTGACTACAGTGGGAGTTAGGGGAGAAGGTCCCGAAAAAAACAAAATATGGGATTTCTTTCCTCAACTGGAATTTAAAGAAGCTGAAAAATATTTTGAAAGGGTCAATGATGCATTCTTGTATGCAATCATCCTCCAATTGATAGGTGACATAGGATGGAGAATGTCAGAGAAGGCTATGGAGTTAGTAAGGGGATGAGGAGAATGGTTCAATCAATTCCCCAAGTCTACATATATCAGCGTTGAAGGATTCAAGAGGGCACATTTTCTTTTGCCTAGACATTGTAGTTGTAGACTCATCCTAATAGAATTTTCTTGGCAAATCAATGAGGTATTTCTCAAGCTACCTAGGAAGCATAAAGGTGGGGTGAGATACCCTTTTGAATTGGGATTCTATGAATGCCCTTCTATCTAAGTAGCCAAGACAACAACAGAGGATCTCGATGCATTGAATTTGAAGTTGTATGAGGCAAGGAAGGATTTTGACCCTACTGGCCAACGTAAACAATTATTTCCTATAATGGGCTTTAAGCACAAGCATTCTCTCAAAGACTTCTGGACAAACTGCAAGGATGATTTTGAAGTCTAAAAGAGAATCTATAGAAGGCTCACTGCATTTTAGATGAGAGAATTCGGCTTGAGGGATGATATACCCAAGGAGTTCTCAAATGATAGGCACATTTTGGATCTAGTGTACCATTTGGACACTATTGATACTGAAGAGTTGGACCCCATCGATTGGTTCATGAAAGAGGATATTTCATTAAGAGAACTAAGTTCAAGAGTGTTGCAACACAACAATAATTGGTTGAATATTAGATTGCAAAATTTTAGACTACCTACAACAGGAGACAGAGGGAAAAAGAAAAAAGATACTCCTTCTAAGCCAAAAATATATAAGAAATAGAAGACCTCTGGTACAGACTCTTCTTCAAATTTTGGACCAAAATTTATCAAAAGAGCCCAAAGACCCATCCTAAGAAAATGAGGGGATCAATTGAAACAACTACCCCAAAGAAGATGACATCAATGATAGGAGAGGCTTTCATAAAAGTTTTTATTACAAAGAAGGTTGTTGATGTAGGAGCTGTCGCTGGTTTAGGTGTTATTCCATAAGCACAAATTATTCCACCTAGGGATGATTTGGGACAAACTCTAGGAGAAGGGGATGAGATTATGGATGAACAATCTCAATTAGAAACAACTCAACCAATAGGTGAAGAGATGACATCATCTCCTCAAGATACGATATAAACACAAGCACCTGTTGGGGGTGAAAACAAAGAATCGACAGAGGAGGAAATGTGAACTAATGAGCCATTTTTTCAAGACCCTCCTATTGATATCTCTGAAGGGAGTACTCCTCCATCATTAGAGAAAGGTCAGGAAATGGAAGAGGGAGAGGATCAAGATGTTGCAGAAGAGGGTGATCAACAAGAAGAAGAGATTGCTGCAGATGAATAAGATCATCAAAAACAACAAACAAATGAGAGTGATCAAGTGGATATGCCTCCATCTCATGAACAAGTTGTTCATGAACCATTTGGTGCTTAGCAAGATGATGTTTCTGTGAATCAAGAAGAAATTATAAAAGAAGATGATCACATTGGGAAAAAGTCACAAGAACATCAGGACTCTAGTATTGAAGAAAGTTTAACAGAGGGTCATTCTAATGATGTGGATGATGCACAATAGCGAAAAACAGAAGAGCATCTCTTAAATGTTGAAGAATAGTTGATCAGAATCGTTGAACAACAGGAGCAGCATGCTGAAGTAAAAATTTCCACTGAAGAAGAGAAGCTTGATCATGAAGAGGAATTGTTGAAAGAACAAGATCAATAAGATCAACAGGAGGAAATGTGGAATGAAGAAGAGAAGAATGAAGAGGAAGAGCTTAATGTAGAAGATAAAGAAAAATATACATATGCTAATGCAAAACAACATCATCAAGATATTAAAATGGAGTAGATTGTACCACCACCTCCTATAGTTCCTTCTTGGCTAAACTTGAATTCAAAAAAGAGGCAACAGGTAGTGGTAAAACCTCTGAGCTTACATGATATGATGATAGAGGTTGATAAGAAGAAGCCAAAGAATAAATCAAGAACCCTATATGTCATCAAGATCAATAAGCACGAAGAAAGGTTTGGTGAAATAGCAACTCCAATTGTTGACAAGGATGATAGGAATCTCCAAGTGCTGAAGATTATCAGATCACCAGAGTCAATTTGGGTAAGCAGACCCGAGTGGAGCAGATAAATTCATTGGATTCAGTTGTAGATGTTGTCAAAGAAAGAATGCAAAAAGATAAACAAGCAAAAGATGAACTAAAGCTACAACTGAACCAAATCAAATCTTTTGTCAAAGAGTTGCTCACTCCAATCTCAAAGCAACAAGCGGTCATAGATGTTCCAGTTTTGATGACCAAACAAGAGGTGGATGTCTTTCAGGCCATGAAACATAAATCAATTGTAGCGTGCAAAATAGACAATAATATAGATTCTTTTGTGGAAAATGCTAAGGGAGAAAAGGAAAGGTTAGAGAAAAGTGTGAAACTGTTGAAGGAAATAAAGAGGATGAGTCGGGAATAATTGGTAAGCTCTGACATTTTACAAGATCCTAATTTTGTGGAGCATTGCATAAAAGTTCTAAATTTAAAATTGATCAGGTTGTAGAATATCTTCTAGGTTTATTATCATTGCAGAGAGAGATTTTTGATTTTGTGGCAATTTTTGAGGTCTTCATCAATGAGGTAGTTGGACCAGAAGTCTTCCTACCCAATAAGCACAGAATAGATACCTTAGAGAAAGTAAAAGAAGTGTTCATAGCTAAAATGCAGAGTCTGTCGTCTACTCCCTCAAGATTGAACGAAGATATTCTGGATAAATTTGCAAGAGCAAAGGCTTATTTCAAATTGACAATGGTAGATTTAGGGAAGCTAGAAAGGAAATGTGATCATGTTTCTAACAAGTTTGATGCATTCAAATTCATAATGGAGTGGTTAGACAGACCCAATGAAGAAAGAATTGAACAACTGCTGTTGAACTTTGCAGAATACAAGCAAGGACAGTCTTCCAAGGGAGTGTCTACTTCTACTTGAGTCTATTTTTTGTTATAGAGAATATTCTTTTGTAAAGATTCTTTCATTCAAAATTCTTTGTAAAAAGGGATCCATTGTTTTATAAAGTGGACCCTACCAAAACTCTAAGATGTTCTTCTTTCTAGGGCGTTGGGATTTTGCATGTTCTTTGGGTTGAAAATTCAAAGTTAAGATATGCATGTAAAATGTAATTCTTTAATTAATATTGTTTTTTGATTGCATGTATAAGTTGGTGATCAAAACAAGGACAAAGGTGTCACATGTGTTTTAAAGAAATTGTGCTTTCTTCTAGAAGAAAACAATTTTGGTTTTTGTTCACCTATATAAGGGAAGGACTTGTTTTGTTTCAGGGGTCTGCTCGTTGAAGAATTAGGCTATCAATCCAAACATAGTTTTTTCAACATTTTCAAGTTTCAACAATTAGTTTTTACAACATTCTAAGTTAGTGGAGATAACTCTTTGGAAACAAAACCTGTAATTCCAGTGTGTTCTTGTTGGATTTATATCTTCTACCTGAAATTGAAGAAAGTAATACAAGATGGTTGCCAATTCTTCTGGATTCATCTTCGTGCATATGGTGTAGTGCTTTAACTTCAGTCTTTACTTATTTGTTTGAGAAATTTTGAGTCTAAACTTAAATTCTAAATTGTATTTTTGATTTACGTGTGGAATATAGTAATTGGAAATATAGTTTATTTTCCTGTTGAAATCCTTTGAATCTTGCACCAATGGTATGAATAATCGAGTCTATGACTAGTTTTAACACTACAGTTAATGAATTTCTCATATGGGTTTGTTGATATAAAGATCGAAATAGAAGTGTTGCATTAATCTTCTCTTGCATTCCTTAAAATCTTTTGATCTTTCTTTAAAATAGCATTAGAATAAATATCGACTTTAATCCAGTTTGAATAATAATAATAAAATCAAGCCCCTTGTTAAACTATCCACATTGAACCCTGTGTTTGCACAGGATAGTTGTGATCCAACTCCATAGACCTTGGGGATAATTGATTTTCAAATTAATTATCTTTTCGGGATAGGCAAGTTGAATCTCTTCTTGCCTGTGTTGCATGCGTGTCAATTGGACCATCAACACTTAGGAGATTATACTTCAACCCTTCAACATATAAAACACTCTTAGTTTTTGTTTTTCCATTATCCAAGCTAAGAGTACCTTTTCCTGTTATTTTTTCGGTAGCATTGTCCCCAAATTTCACTGTCCCTCCATTCACTTTCTTCAAGGTGAGGGATTTGCTCGTCTTAAGTCATGTGGCTTGAGCAACCACTATCAATGTACCATTGGTCTCCCTCATTTTGAGCATGTAGGGCAGTTTACACAAGCATGGATCTCTCCTTTTCTTTCTCTTATTTTTCTTTCCATATTTTTGTATTTTCCTCCTTTTGCTTAGTCATAGTATCATTCTTCTTGTTTTGTTTGGGAGGTTCTACAAAACCACTTCTACTAAATTGTGTTGTGTGCCCAAAGTTGTTGCACTTATAGCATATAACATTGTAGTCTATTGGAGGGGCAAAAGAGTTATAGTTCCTATTTGTGAACCCATAAGGACTTATATTCTCATTCCAACCAGAATTTCTTGCACGAGTCCTACAATCTATTGCTTTCTGACCAAATTGATTACACAAAAAGCAATAACCAAAGAAAGAGTGTTGGAACTTGGTCATGTGTGCTTGCCTCAGGGGAAAGGACTTTCTGAATTTGCCCTTGATAACTTTTAGAGGAGTGTCTGTTTTCTATGGAACTTGATTCTCTTTCTTCTTGTCGCTTCCATTTTTTATGGGACTTTTGAGGGCATTAGCATAACTCTTTAGTTTTTCCTCATTTTTTTCCTTTGGTTGCTCTTTGGAATCTTCTTTGTTAGCCATATGTTTTTCCTCATATCCAAGACACGTCTTTGTAAGTGGTGACCTCTGCCCATTTATAATATCATCCAAGATTTCGGTACTCTTTTCAAACTTGAGGCTTTTATTTATATTAGTAGTTCTTTTCCTCTAATTCTTTCCTCAAGGATACAATTTCGGACTCAAGCCTCTCACAATTTTCTTATTTTTCCTTTAATTGAATTCTTACCTCTTCCTCAATTTGTTTTGTCTCTTCAATTTGAATTTTTAGATTGATGATCATTTCTCCAACTCCTCAAGACTTTGTGACATTTTCATCTTAGATTCACAGTCCTCTTGAAGCTGTAGTTTTTGCTTCAAATTCTTCTTCTTAAATTTCTTGATTTCATTTAGGGCACAAATAAGTTCCTCTTCCAAATCTACTTCTTAGTTTTCAACATATTCTTCGTCTTCTAAATCTATTTCAGCATTCTCTTCCCCTTCTGTTTCATTCTCTTCCTTTTCTTCACTTTCCAAGATATCATCTTTTGTTTCTATTGCCATGAATAGAATCTCTTCTCTGTCATCGGCGAAGAAACTCTCTTCAGATGAACTACTTTCCTCCTTGGAATAGAAGTTTTTTTTGCTTTTGTAAAAACTCTTCTTTTTCTCAAGTTTGCCTTGTTTGTGGCCTTTTTTACGTTGATAATATTTGCCACCTTTCTTTAAGTTATGCTCTTCTTCTTCATCACTATTTTCTTTTTCAACATATGGATATTTGGCAGCAAAATGTCCTACCTTTCCACAATTAAAGCATTTAAAGGGTAGCTTACCTTTGTATTTACTAGTTCATTTCTTAAGCTTCCTCACAAAATGGGCTTCCTCTTCATCCGATTCATCATCAGAACTATCACTTAGCTCAGGCTCTTTATTCTTCAATTTCTTTGAGGCTTTGAAGGTTGCCTCTCGCTTTGATGATTTCTCCTTTTCAGTTCTCGTTTTGTATGCTGTGAGGATCCCATGCAATTCATCCATAGTTAACTTGTCCAAATCCTTCATTTCTTCAATGGCAAAAACTTTGGCATTGAATCTTAAGGGTAGAGACCTTAATACTTTCTGCACAATCATTGAGTCCTCTACTTTTTCACCAAGACCCCTCATGGTATTCACAATCTCATCCACGTGAAGTAGATAGGCAGTAATGTTTTCTTCATCCTTCATCTTTAGATTTTTGAATTGTCTCCTATATGTTTGGATCTTGGCCTTCTTAACTTTGTCATCCTCTTCATAAATATTCTTAAATTTATCTCAAATCTCCTTTGTTGAATCGCAATTCATCACTTTAACAAATTATGATTCTGATAAACCACACAAGATTGCGTTCATGGCTTTCGCATTGTTCTCACTAGCCTTCTTTCCATCTTTATCCGTTGGTGGAGATGCAAGAGATTTATAACCACTTTCTACCGATTGCCAAATATCGAAGCCAAGAGCCATTAAGTGTGCATTCTTATGCTCCAAAAATTATAGTTTGTTCCATCGAACAATGGATCCCTATTGGAGGAGAATCCTTCTTGGCAAGCCATGTGTGCCCTTAAGATCTTCCTTCTAGTAGTTAAACTATACTTTGAAGGAACCCACTCTAATACCAATTGATGACTACATGTTTATATTGAGAGAGGGGGTGAATCAATATAAGACTATCTTTTACTTTTTCATACTTAATCAACCACAACAACAACCATACAAGATCTAATCAATTAAGTATTAAGATAATATCTAAGTTTATTGGTTTAATGGTCACTCCTAGTTCACTCCTTGTTTTGCTCCTATTAGATAGGTTTTTTCCGTCTTTAGATTATCTTCGTCAGTTCTGCTTTAGTAGTTGTTGCCTTTTGCTTTGTACACGCTGTTAGGCTTTTCTTAGTTTGTAAACTCTCTATATAAAGAGCTTCAATTTCTCTTTCATGTAATCCGATCATATTCAATATAATAGATCTGTAGTTTATTCAAACCATGTAACATGGTATCAGAGATGTTCTTTCTCTGCATCTGTTTGTACATCCGTATGACGTATGGGTCTAGGTTTTAGGGCATCGGTTTTTCTGTCTGAGGCTGTGTTTTCTTGCCTTTGATGGCATTTTGAAGGCTACCTATCTGGGTCGCAACTCACCTTGTGTTTGGTGACTAATTTTGGTTTAGCGTCATCAGTAGATTGTGTTTTTTGCCCGTGATTCCTCCTAAGTCGCGATTGGGTTCCGGCGAGTTCTCATATGCTCGCAGTCATTTTTGTGATCTTGCTTTTTTTTGCATTTGTTCTTTTACTCGCAGATGTTTCTTCCATGTAATGATTCGGCATCTTTTATCACGACCTGTATTTGCCGGCATATGCTATTCTTGGCTTTTACTTTGGACGAGTTTCTTTTGGTCACAACTTCCGCTTCCGGTGCCCTTTGCTATGTCTTTATTTTGCAGTATCGACATGTTTTTCTTTAGTGGATTCATCTAAGTCTTTTGTGGTCATTGGCTTCTTCCTGTGTGAGCATGTTTTCTTTCCTGAATCAGCGACTTCTGTCTGTTTGATCGACGATTTTTAAGGATCCTGCAAATCATGGTTTTCGTTGGTGCTATTCCTGCTTACTGGTGAAGTGTTTATGTTTCGTGGGCTTCTGCAAGTTTTTCAGGATCTTGTTTTGGCGGTTTCCAGTCACGTTTTCTGAATGGTCGAGTTGTACCGCCAGTTTTCTTTCAGCTTTTGCAATTATTTTGGCGGTGTTGTTTGTTTGTTCTGAGGTCACGTTTTCTGCTATGAGTATCGGCGGTTTTACCTCTGTTGATCGCTCCAGGCACTGCTTTCAGTTTCCTCTAGTTCTGTGTTTTTTTGGTGGCGTCTACATCCCTGTGTCATGGTATGCTTTGCTGGAGCTAGTAGCAATTTTCCCTCACGGGCCTTCCTGTTCACAGGTGTTTGAACGACTTTGAACACTTGCTTGTGTTCCAAGGTTGTGTCCTTGAAGATCATGAGTTGCTGTGGCAACCCGTTCAAGTCAAAATCGATGTTTGCAACAATGTTATGTATGATTTTTTCCAGCAACGTCTGTTGGTTGCATTTATGAAAAGTTTTGATGCAAACATGCAGAGATATTATTGTTTCGAAATCCAAGTTCAGATGTTCTGAACCTATGCTCTCCGACATCTCAAGATTCGTACCTTGAAATCCGTGATTTGGATTTGTCTCGAGATCTGTACCTCGATATCCGTGTTCATATTTTTGAGTCAGTTTATTCCATGTTTTCAAGATCTGTATTTGTGCAAAGGTTTTATTTTCCCTCTCTGTGCCATCTATCTACTTCCGTAACTATGCCCACTGCTTATAATTCATCTTTTCGTGTCTCAAAAAACGTGAAGCATGGCATCCTTGACCAACATTCTATTGGAAAGTAGTCAAAGATTCAACGGCAAAAATTACAACACCTAGAAGCAGCGAATGATGACTATTTTCAAGTATTGGTGTTTGGACCAGATTATTCTAGGCAAAACTACACATCCTCAAGTGGCAGGTAAGGATCAGGATAGATTCGATGAGCAAAATCATGAAGCAGTAATGCTTATCAAGCTATCAATCACCGATGATCAGCTGCCTCAGGTTCTGTCTGGAAAAACAACAAAAAAAAATTGGGATTCACTGAAGGACCTTCATAAAACATTCGACAAAAGTCGAGCATTCTTTCTCAAGAACATGCTCTTCTCGATTATGATGGATGAACAAATGTCTTTGCAAGAGCATCTCACCAAAATCAAGGACATCTGTGATTAGTTGCAAGCGATTGGTCAGAAGATGGAAGAAGAAGATATGGTAGTTATCACTCTGAAAAGTCTACCACCCTGTTATGAGCATTTTATCGAGACTCTTAACATTACTTCAACTAATGTTAGTCTGAAGTTTCCAGAACTGTGCAACAAACTCTTGTAGCAGGATCAATGGAAACAGCAGTTCGGTAACAGTGCTACTTCCTCCTCAGTACAGGCAATTACTGCCAAGTCCTTTCAGTAGAATCAGGGACCAATCAGCTATCTCAGCCATTCAGTTAGGGTCAGTTACAGGACCCTTCCAAGAAGTACAATATCCAGTGCAATTACTGCCACAAGTTTGGCCATATGAAAAAGGATTGCTGGAAACGCTTGGTTGCTGAACAATCCAAGTTTGAAGCTTCAACTTCATCAGCACATGTTGCAAAGCATACTGAGTAGAAGGAGTCTGCTTTCTATGCCTTCTAGGCCAATCTCTTCTGCGTGTTATTTCAGTTGCTTGTGGACCAGTCTTTCTCATTTTCGGTCGTCACCATTCAGGGGGGCGAGAGGGGGGGGGCAACTCTGTCTTAGTTAGTACAGTGATCATTAAGGGGGGTATTAAGATAATATCTAAGTTTATTGGTTTAATGATCACTCCTAGTTCGCTCCTTGTTTTGCTCCTATTAGATAGTTTTTTCCGTCTTTAGATTATCTTCGTCAGTTCTGCTTTAGTAGTTGTTCCCTTTTGCTTTGTACAAGTTGTTAGGTTTTTCTTAGTTTGTAAACTCTATATAAAGAGCTTCAATCTCTCTTTCATGTAATCCAATCATATTCAATATAATAGATCTACAGTTTATTCAAACCATGTAACATTAAGAACACAAGATTTATGTGGAAAACCTTTCGAGAGAAAACCACTCCAAAAGATTGTTTATATAAAATTCTCTTACAAACTTTGCAGGCACCAACCTACATGAAACACCAATCCACATTAATCTTTGTAGGCACCAACCCACTAGAGACACCAATCCCCACTACTAAGCACCAACTTAGTAAGAGACACCAATCTCTTCAATTGAGAGGCACCAACCTCCAAAGATTTCACCTTCTTGTAGCTTCTTCAATGGATGATACCATTTAAATCTTCTTCATAAGATTGGCATATACTTCTCTTTTCAAATATGCATATATTCCTTTTTAAATTTGCATATATACCATTTATTTTTTTGTTGTTATGCTTTAGAAATATGTTGGTGTATGACTGATTTATCTTTTATTCCACACTTTCTTCACCACACTTCACAAACTCCTTTTATACATGCTTGGAGAGGAGCGACTCATGTTAAAAGACATATCTCATCATAGAAGGAAACATCTTTATTTATAGAGGTCCCTGTTCATAACCATCAAAGTGGGACGACTTGTCCCTTGATTTTGGCGCTACCATGAAAGGGGTCGGCCCCTTAAATAATGTATTTATTTGAAATTTAAATCTCAAAGTGGCACTAATATAGGATCGACCCATATTTTCAATTTAAATTTATTGTTTATTTTATAATCCAAGGCGCCAATGTAGAGGAGGGTCGGCCAACATAAATGAATAATTCTTTTATTCTAACTTCATAATAATTCACTTTTCAATTAGCATGAAGTCGACCATTCTTGATGATCTCAATGATTTCATTTGATACGAATAGTGGCCTTTGGCCTTTGGCGATTTTCCTTTGACATCAATGACAACAATTTTCCTACTAACTCCTCCATCACTATACTCACCTTGGAATACTCCTTATCAAGGAGGGAGGTGCGTAGCTTATGATCTCCAAAGAGAACATATGAAGAACCAACAACAAGTGCAACTTTGACCATTTATTTAAAATATGGAGAGCGTGCCACATAAAATGGTATGGCATTAACATAGAAAATCTTGACAATAGAATTAACAACATCTCGTGATTGCATATTGAACATGTTTGCAACACTTGTGGACCTTTTCTTTCCTCTTTGACTCTCAAGGTCAACATCTATAGATTTGGTAGACAATGACCCACTATGTTGCATAGACTCTATCGACACTTTTTTTTTTTTTGCTTCACCCTCCATGTACAACCTAGTCACCTCGACCTTCTCAACAATTTTTATTTTTAAACATGCTTTCACCCCTTGTCCAGATATGCCCAAAAGATGAGAGTAAACTCTTGTGTAGCTGCCCCTATAGTCCTTTTGGCAGATATGACAACCATACTCTACTCCCCCTTGAATTTTTTTTCTTAGTGCCTATCGCTATTGCAAATTGTAAAAGAGGTTTTTTGAGATTAAATGAGGTATTTGCATAAGGTTTCAAGAGTTCAGAAGGGCATTCAAATGGATTATTTGAACTAGGTGTCCTTGCAACACTCCCACTCCCAAAAGAATCTCCAAAATTACTTCTAACTCTACCATACCATGGGCTCTCTACTTCAATTTAACCTTCGCTACCCTCACTACTACTCATTGTTTTTTTGGTTTGAAATGTAGATGACAGTTGTAAGTGCCAACATATAAACCCTCCTAAGTATTTGAAATTTTGACACAAACTAGAAAAAATGCAGAAAAAAATTGTTAAAATGAACAAAAGATAGTGAGCCTACATCAAATGATGTAGACTTGGTCCTCCTTTTGACCTCTTCTCATCGTTGTTCGCTTGTTTCAATTGGTTTATCACAACTGTACTTGGAGCGAGATCCGGTACCACCTACCTATATAGCGGGCCGCGGGGAAGACCCATCCACAGTTCGACCGTTGAATAAGTAGCTCGTGTTTTAAACGAGTGTTTATCACAGCTACATCGTAAGACCTTTATCAGCCAGCAACTTATCTGACTAACTTATCCACCTGGGGGTCATATTCGGTTCCGAGAAGACGAGCTTATTTAGTCCAGTCCCCGAGCACAGGCATTCACAGATAGATTTTGAACCGGCACTCACCAATACCTTCTTCCCTGGGGTCAGTTCTCTCTCCATAATGGAGTTTGAACACTTTCTCGAATGCATCCCAGGAATCAATGCTCTGATCAGGCAGATGTTTATACCAATCCCAGGAGGAGTACAGTTGGTTTCTCACAACTGTACTCCTCCTTCCTTTTCCTCTTCACATTTTATAAAATGATAAAAATGAGTTCCTTTTTTATTTTTGGATGTTATAATGCTTAGTTTAGGTTTAGGTTTTATCTAAAGGGGTGTGCGGCCTACACCCCACATCCCTTTCTTTAATTTTTTTCTTTTTTAATATAAAATTAACTTTCCAAGTGTTGGGCTGTGGGGCAGGGATGGTTGAGGGACGTCTAGACGTCTCCTGGCCGTTCTAGGGGCGGATATCATTTCCTCCAGGTTGCCAGGCATACTCTGCAAACATTTCTGGAAGTAAGAAAAAAATGGGGACGGGGGATGCGGGGGGGACGTTTCCTATGTGTCCCCAAAACGTCCCCTGCAGTGACGGGTCAGATTTTGCTGGGGACACATCCCTGGGTAACATTGTTATTTTCTTAACTTTTGTTTTGTTCCCCTTTTTCCCTTTTTAGCTGTGGCAAGTGACAATAATGTTGCGCATCTCTGGTTACACACAGTCTTAGCTGCTAGCGACATAAAACCAAGTGCTATAATTCATAGAAGCATCCAATCTTCAGCCACTATAGGCGTAAAGCTTAATATGTTGTATTCCATTTGGGCAAGTACGAGAAAAATGCTTGGAAAAAACTTATGAAAAGACCACAGCTGGGAAATGCTCTACTGAACTCGAAGTCAAAACATTACAATTGTGCTGGACAGTTAAGATCTGGTATTGCATAAAAATGTGAATTAAATTTTCATGACCAAAAGAATAAAATGCCATTTTCCCAAAAGAGAACGATTCTCCATGCTATTTTTAAGTAGAACAAGTTCATTTGCCTCCTCTGTGAGAAAGCATAAAGACCATTCTCTATTGCTGGGACAAATTCAATGAATCAACCAACATTGGGCAAAGAATGCCTCAAAACAATAAATAATCACGCAACAGCAAAATACCACTGTAGCTTGCAACATGGCTTCCAGAGTTGGCACTAATTTACAAATTCTTGTTGATGTTCAATGGAAACGCAGATCTGTCTAAACTCGGAATAGATCTGTTAATCAGCTACTTAATTATTTCTGGGATCCCTGAAAGAAGAATTATCTGCACTGGAATTACCACCGTCTTGTCTGTGTATTGGCACCCATCACAGAAATGGCTTCTTACACCATATCACCTCTGACTCCAGATTTCAGAAGCTATTGCTTTTCATGTCTTTCTAGTAGTGGGAGCTTCAATGTTGACATTAGACCCCTTGGTTTGTTGTCTTTCCATATTCAAAGAGAGGCTTACACGACATGGGTGATATAGCAACTGGCCTAATAGATCTTTCAATGTGTAATGAGAATATTGTTGAAACAACTACTATTTGTACATCATGAACTAGAAAGGGATGACGCATTACAGAGGCACTCTTGAGGGTTGGCATAGAAGTAGTCTTCTTCCTTAGGCTTTTCAGAGATAACTGTTCTTTGTGTAGGTGCACCTCTACGATTCTTATGTACCTGTCTCACATCCGCTTTGAATTCATCCCACACCAATGTTTGATTTTGGTACATATCAAGCAATGGAATCAACTTTTTACGATCTAGCAAAATAGTTTCACGGAATCCTAGATATCTGGAGAGCAACCAAAAACATATCAAAACAGGAAATCAATTTCTGCACCTTTTGCTTATGCAATTAGTGGAACAACTCATAATGAAAGTTTGAGCTAACTTTACAAAGTATAAGTTGGCATCTCCTCTAGAGTTCAACTTTGTAAGACAAACCTTCGGTGCCCTTCAACAAGCTTTGCCATGTTTCCATCATAGCTGGGAATGAATACGTCACTTGCAATCGAGACCAAATAGTCTAATGCAGCCATTTGTGATGAATGATTCTGGAAAGGTTTCAGATCATCTGAACTCAAAAGCATCTCCTTACGGACCTTGAAGGACAGTATGATAGAATGAGCCCTTAAAAGTCAATTATAAAGGCAACTCTTAATAAAACTAACGATACTCAGAAAAATAAGAAACTAAAGAGGATACTTACAATGTTAGGATACACTGCTCGCAATGCCGCCAATCTTTTTTCACCACCATATATTTCACCCGCAGCAATATAGATTTGTGTATTCTTATCAAAGCCTAGAGCCTTCAAAACCAGTGCAGCCTCCTCTGGTGTCAGAGGGCACAGGCCCTCTGATCGTTTTTGTTCAGATATGATTACCTTCTCCTTCCACCATGGATATGCATACCTGATACGTCACCATTCTCTTAGTCAGACATCAACAAAGGCTAGTTGGCAAGCATACAACAATTGTCTACAAACCTCATTTGTGTGAGTTCATCTGCCTCTTTCTCAGTGCAGCCATGTGTACAGCCAGAAAATGCTAGCATGTCCATCTCATATCTTAGATGAAGAGCTATGAAAAACCCTTTATCTCGAAGCATCTTTACTAGTCTCCGACCCAGATCCTCTATTCGTGGAGTAAATTTTAAAGCATTATAATTGACCCTACACCGCAGCTTCTGAAGCCTCAAGGGGAGCCCATTGTTTGCCAAACGTGCATCTGTCTTGTTGAAATGGACCACCTTACGCTTGCGAAACAAAGGTAGAATCTGCAACACTGCACTTTTAGTGAGACCACTTCTTAAGGGTCCCATAATATGATTAAACATAAAAATATCACAATCTTCCAAATGTGGGTACGTTTACATAAATGTCCGCTGACAAAGGCAAACCTGTTTCAAGTAGTACTTGTGGCTTGACCAGCTTACAGGTGGCATCACAAATTGTTTGCTCTGCGCCTTCCGATTAAATTTCTTTGGAAGTCCCTTTATAATGCGCACTTCATCTCTTAAAGAAGTAATGAAGTGTTTCACATCAAATATATCACCAAAATCACTGAAAAAATGGAAGATATGAATATAAGTCTCCTTGTTATAAATATCAAGAAAGGAATATTTCACAGTTCCAAATCACTACAAAAAAGTCCAGACCTGCACCTGTGCATACCTGGGATCAGCCCAAAATGATGTCTTATCAAGCTCTGGAATCACCAAAGTCAAATTCAAATACCGTGCTATGGTCACCATATCACAAATCTGTTCAATTGGGCAATAAAATTATTACATTTTTCCAAGGATGCTGATTACAGTATAGCTTAAATTCAATCTAACACTCCATCTTTATGCCATTTGAAGCATAGAGACATAAAAGGCATGTTAATATAAGTTCTTAACAATGACATAACAAGTTCCAATCAGGCAACATGATTAGTGATCTTGAACAGGTGATATGTAAACATACCGCTGCTCTCATTTGATTCAAACCTCCATTGCAGGACACCTTCAAGTAGCCATTACTCTTGTATATTCCTGCAAAGACAAAAGTGTGCCCATAATTAAAATACCTCTGCAACTCATACTTCAATGAAAGCGAGACAAATACTTTTTCAACCCATCAGACTAGTCAGTATTTAGAATAATTTATCAATTATCCAAATGTCTTCCCTTTGTCATCAAACTGATATTGGAACAAAAACGGGTGAATATTCTAGGTGCATGAAGCAATGATAATTTTACCTTCCATACATAAGATAGCTTCTGCAGAGTAGCATATTGTAGTCTTCCATGAGATACTACATGTGAAGTGGTAAAGAGAAAATAATGACTCTATTGTACTCGGTGATTCTTGTCCAATAATCATACATGTGCATTAGATTTGGAAGACTAACTGAATTGTACAGATTAACCTGGTAATAATCCATTGAATGGGCTAGACTGTATGGGATAGAAGATGGCCAGATTTTATCTCACCTGCTCTACTGTAGCCTCAACATTTATGTCCATCTAGAATGAATTGTAATAACTGAAGTTGCATCCTCTCTTTCAGTATTCAAAAAAATGTAGAGTAACAACTTTAAGTCTCCATTTATGCAATTATTACCATTTATGAAATGATTTAGCTATCCTATCATTATGTTATGTTATAATCTGTAAAAAAATTGGGTAAGGCTGCAAGATTTCTGTAAAACAACAAGATCGATTGCACAGAGCTGAATTCGATCATATTGTGTCTTAGGATATAGCTTTAGAGTCTATACAGCAATCCATGACTCAAGTATCAAAAAAATCTTAAAAGACACATTCCATAATTTAATCCCAACCCATGCTATGCTAAAAAACGTCACATGATTCAGTCTCAGTAGAAAGCTTGGCAAGCCAAACAATCTACACTCAGACTCGGACTTGGGAAAAATCACCAAAAACTCAAGAAAACCAGGAGTATCAAAAAAATATAAAGTAATGTAGCATAGCCTAAAATTAAATAATGAATAATCTACATTTGATGTCTCTTAATAATCTACATTTTAATAATTTGCATGCCCCGAGCTTTTGCTGAATTTAGCAACAGTTGTCGAATTTTTGTTCTTGGCCTCTTTTTGACCCGAGACATTGTTATATGAATGACAAGTCAAACCTGAGTCATGTGACTATGGTGCACAATTTCAGCTATGATTATTAATATTATATTTTTTATTTTTTATCAGAAGCAATTTCTGGTGCCAATATTAAAGAGAAACAATACCAATAAAACCTATGCAAAGAGACGACAGGCTAACAAAATCATAAATAACAAAGGAAATAAATAATGGTACACTGACAATATAACAAGAGATTTTACCCTAGGAAACCCTTTCAGGAAAAAAAACCCAGCAAAGACAGCACTTGTTACTGTATTAACTTAATCATTTGTAATATAATAATAAACATTATGTTTGTGTTTAACCCTAATCCCTGTGCGAGTATTTATAGGCACATCACTATAGGTAACCACTAAGCAGTTTTACAATACAATGGGGTATAAACCATGGACCGAAAAACCACTTATAATGACCCAAAAAAAACTCCACATGATCCCTGCATCCCCACTCCCCACTTCGTACATAAGGACTGTAGAACATGCAAAGTATACAACACATATCCAACATATATGCCTCAAGCATAGCAGAACATTGAGAGCATGAGAATTTTATAAGACTCACAATCACCATAGCAGGGCATTTACACAGCCAGCAGACTATAAACCTAGTAAAATGTAGATTTTTCAAATAAATGTGAACTACATTCAGGTAATGAAACACAATTTACATGAGAAAAAAAACTTACTATGTTCGCAATTGAATGAAATTTGTGAGAGATGTAACATTCTCAACTTCTCTTGGCATTGGTTAGAGGATATGATTTTTCATTGTCTTTAGACAAAAGACATGTTCTTCCACCCTAAACATGCTATTTTAGAACATGACTCCATAAAAATAAGTTACAAACAAAGCTAATTTCTCTTGGATGTGTGACTTAAGCTGATAAAAACAGGAATAAAGATACTGTTCAATGGAGAGGGACTAATACTCCTAATTGCAACGTGAACAAGGTTCAATTGAAGCCGTATACAAGAAAAACAGGGAGAAGAATAAAATCTCAAGCTAAACCCTAGAGCAGTAAGGTTGTTGGACAGAAAACTTGACAGAAGTTCGAGAGGGTGCTGGAGATGAGACGACTGGAAGTTTCTAGCATATCTTCTAGGAATATTTTTGCCAGATCGAAGAATCTTTGTGATAAAAACTTTTTCTAATTTCAGTTTATTGGAGTAAATGATTGATTTAAATAAAGAATACTAGAAAAGATACAACACAGCTGAAAACTTCATCATTCATGGGACCATTTGTCTGCACACTGATCCTAATCAGTAAATTCAAGAAGCTCTCCTCTGTGAGACCGTTATCTAAAACTGTAACAACATCATCACTAAGTCCTTGACAACATCATCATTTGAAAGTTTTCAATAATTCAGTAATAACGAAATGAGAAAATTCAGCAATGTTACTCACTTGGTGTAGGATTAGCATCTGAAGGCGGAGGATTGGCGTCTGAAGGCGGAGGATTAGCATCTGAAGGCGGAGGAACAACATCTGAAGGTAAAGGAACTACATCTGGTCCATGGGTGCTAAGTTGGGTGGTGTTAGGAATCTGAGCAACAGCAAGTTCGCGGCGATTGAAACAAGTAGGCCAGCCCATGGGCAAATGGGGATGCCAGAGCTCTCCCAGAGCCATCAACTGAATAAGGCAAGTCCATAGCAAAATGCTGGAGCTCACTCGTACAAACCAGACCTTAATCCTAGCTCTTTGAAGCATTGGAGGCTTTGCTTTAACACCCTTTAACTGAGAAGCAACAGATTTCAAATCCATCCTCTTGTACCAATTCCACATTTCTCCATGCCCAAGAATCCTCGACACCATTGCTCCTCCTACATTGAAAACATCTTAAAAAGACCCAATCCTTTTGAGCTAATCTGGATCTGCTGCTCCAACCCACTACCAAAGACAAGTACTAGTCTCTGAATAATGCACAAATTCAAGGACGCTTGCATGACCCAATTGCTAAAAATTTGGAGAAAGAAGAGTTCACCTTCAGGCTTCAGCTTGGTTCCACTTTGTAATAAGCAGATTGAAAGGACGCTATCCAACCTGCAGCACTTGGGCGAATCAGTCAGCCACTTTTATAGCAGATGATTGATTCTCCCAGACTTTCTAGAGCTCGAGCTCATTTGTTTTATGTTCTATGTAGTGCCTGTTAGAATTTTGTTTTCCTAGCAGTAGGCCTGTTCAATTTCACCCTTTGATGCATTTGGCCTTAAATCTCTTTTACCTTTCATTAAAGCCATTTAAGTTTCAACTTAAAGAATTGGAAAAAGTTCAACGTTCAATCCCAATGCAAGGAACCAAAAGGAATCCAAATCAAATTTCCCGAACTGAAGCCTCAAAGAATGCCTATTATCATTATGCAGGCATTAAATGCAAATTCGTAACACAGGAATTCTTGATCACTCAATACTATAAACCATGGAATGCCTATGCTAGCCCAACCTTACTTGACAAAAAAAAAAACCAAAATGCCAGGAAACCCAATAGTAGAAATTGTGTTAAAACCCTAAAAACCCCACACAAATAACCTGCATTATACGATCCAGCGGTTCTGTGGCTTCAGAGCGGCATTTGGGCCAAATGGGCATCATAATCTCTAGTAAGAAAAACGCCTTCACCACCAGTCTATTGTCCGTACAATGCCCTCCACTGTTCAGTATCCTCTTGCTCCTGTGCAGAGCCCACTAGAAACCCATGACAATGCCTTTCTTGGGAGAAACTTTGGATTCAAAAACTTTATAATTGGATTCCCCATGCATTTGTCAGGCCTGTCGGTCACAAGAATGATCCGAAACTCCACCTAATTGTGCCCAAGAGTGCTTTAGCACTTGTTACCTGCAAATACAGAACCAATGCAGATAAAATCGATATCGTTGGAATCGCCGTGATCCGCTCCTGACCTTAGGGATGGCAGATTTTCATGCCGCTGTGCGTGAAGGATAAAATTCTCCAACTTAGCTCTCGGGCATTCTTTTCCCGTCCACTCACTCTAACGGAAAAATAAAAACAGAAAAGCTGAGTCACGATCTTTTTGCTTATTAAGGAAACTAAAATAATTCTAATCTAGCTCGCCACCGGCACTGTTAGTAAGCGCGCCACAATGACCGGTTCCGCCGGTGGAATGATGACGTCAGTGAAGGATATTTGCCGTTTCATGTACGAATTACATAAAATAATCCATATGTTGAAATTCTGGTTTTCACGTGGTGAGTTGGGAGACTCGCCACGGGGGCATTGATTTTTTTGTCTTTTGCTTTTCAATTATATGTTTTGCATAAAAGTGTATTTTTGGTTTTACTTTTAGGGTTGGGTGTGGTTGGTGTGGTGGGTGATTCACTGAGGAAATGCCACTTTAAGCCTAGGATAAGATTAAGGTTACTAAAACTCTATTTTTGGGTCCCATCCTAAAAGGGAGATTGGAGAGCACAAGGTGAGGAGATGATTGAGAAATATATTGCTCATTGAGGGGTTCTGGATTGAGGTAGGAGTATATGTTACTAACTTACTATGGAAGAGTTTAGGGCACTCTACGAGGGTGGGGTCTAAGATGGGGAATTGTGTTAAAGAAAGACAATTTAAAAGGACGGAGATGGGGTCTCTAATAGGGAATTGTGCAAACGAAATACTTTGAATGAGGAGGATATGGGTTTAATGTGGGGAGTAGGTAGTGGGAAAAAGAAATGTAATGAAAAAGAAGAAGAGATCATAAGAGCTCTAATAAAAACAGTGGGTAGAGAGCATAAAGAAGATGAAAAAGTATTATTAGTATCATATTTATTATTGATGTTTGGATTTTTAAGTATGTTGTTAGATATCTCAGTGTTTGTTGGAGAACATTGTTAAATTTTCATTATCATGGTTTAAGAGGAGAGTATTGTAGTTTGGATTTTTAAGTATGTTGTTAGATATCTCATTGTTTGTTGAAGAACACAGTTCAACTTTCATTGTCATGGTTTAAGGGGAGAGTATTGTAATGCAAGGTTGGTGTAAGGTTGAAAAGTTCATATTGAGTATTTTTCTTCTTTAGTTTTATATTTATTTTAATATTCACTTCTAATAAGTATAGATTTAATCATTTTGACTCTTTTGGAGCATAAATTGTCTTTAAATTATTTTTTCACATAGAAATGACTCCTCACACACTAAAATACTTGTTTCTACCTCTATGTTAAACTCTTATGTCACCTCAAACATTAACATGTCAAACTCTTGCCCTTTGGACAAAACCACATGTGCTTATGTCCTACAAATTGAAACTCACATTTTCTCACCCAAATGCATGGGCTTTTTGTTAGGAATTAGTGTGTGACATATTTATGTGTGATCTAATAAATAATAAATTAGTATGTTAATGTTGATTTATTAAATAGGTGCTAGTATTTAATTATATTTTAGTTGTTAGGTGGTTTAGGTAGTTAGAAAGTCAATTATAATGCCATTGAAATGTAATAGTCATGTGATTTTAATATTCACTTCTAATAAGTATTGATTGAACCATTTTGACTCTTTTGGAGCATGGATTGTCTTTAAATTATTTTTTCACATAGAAATGACTCCTCACACACTAAAACACTTGTTTCTACCTCTATGTTAAACTCTTATGTCACCTCAAACATTAACATGTCAAACTCTTACCCTTTGGACAAAACCACATGTGCTTATGTCTTACAAATTCGAACTCACATTTTCTCACCCAAATGCATGCGCTTTTTGTTAGGAATTAATCTGTGACATATTTATGTGTGATCTAATAAATAATAAATTAACATGTTAATGTTGACTTATTAAGTAGGTGCTAGTATTTAATTATATTTTAGTTGTTAGGTGGTTTAGGTAGTTAGAAAGTCAATTATAAAGCCATTGAAATGTAATAGTCATGTGATGTTGAAGATGATTGATTGTTGTGTTTCATCCTTTGGCTCTTCTTCATATCTTATTTTTAATACTTTCCATTAACTCTAAGCTCTTATTCACCCCTAATAATCAAATTAGGCCCAAGATTACTTATTCAAGTGGTTGGACTAAAATGGAAACCAGGTTAGCACCTCCTACACACATACTCTTCCTAAGCATCTAAAACTCATTTTTTTCTAGCTATGACTTTCTCCATTATTACACACAATTGCTAGGACTCTAGTAGAACCATGCTTGTGACCCACAATGACAGAGAGGAATTTACCACCTGTGACATAGGTTCATAAAGAGGAATTTCTTACATATGCCCGCCCACCCGCCCTTAATTAGAGTTTATCCCCTAATGGAGATTGGGGTGGGTGGGAGGGAGGAGATAGTTGGCCAAAATAAGATGGAACTGGCTCAGATGTTTTCACTTAGTCAGCACATCCATTGTTATAGTCGCCTACACCAACACTTAGGGCCACACAACTAAAAACCTACTCCATAATACTTTTGTTGAGTCAAATTAGGGATATGACTAAGACAAATCTCTAAATGTACCTCAAGAACCAAGTTTGTGATTTTTAGACAATTACAAGTATTACAACATGTTGGTAATTATTTATGTCTAGGGTTTTAAACTTGAATGTTTGCTAATTTTCTCTTTCAAACCCTGAAATTTCTGAGTTGCGGGATCTTGTTCTATTGCTGAAATCTCCATCGGCCCCTGAAAAATGATAAAAATGAGTCGTGTGCATTCCTGAATGCATACCTAGCTACGGTTTCCTGTGTCTAAATGTTTCTAGAAGTGGCTGGGAGGGTCTCATTGTGCCAGTGCCACGTGATTCACCAAGTATTTTGCCCCAGTTTAAGTCTATGCCGTTGCTTATGCTTCCCGTAGAGCGTGCCACGTGTCTGCAGCGGAGGCGGCCCCTTAAAGTTTCAAGAATTGTTGCGGAAGGCGCCACATGTCGGCTTCCGCCGAAGTTTCAGTAAGTTTCTAAATGTTTCAAAGTGCCGCGGAAGGTGCCACGTGGGGGCACCCAAAAGACCCTAAAGTTTCACAATCTCTGCAAAAGGGTTCGAAGATCCTTAATGTTTCTCAAAGCAACGCGGAGCTTGCCATGTGTCGCTGTCCGCTTGAGTTTCTAAAAGTTTCTAAGTTGCAGCGGATCCTGCCAAGTGTCAGTCTCCGCGAGAGTCCCAAGTGTTTCCTTTGTGTTTCATGCTACTTGCTGCGGATGGCGCCACATGTCACTCTCTGTCGAAGTTCCTAAAAGTTTCCAAGCAGGGGCGGAGTGTGCCACGTGTCCTTTGTGGTTGCTGCGGAAGCTGACACGTGTCAGCTTCCACGTTAGTTCCTATTTGTTTCATTGTTTGGCACAGATGAGGCGGGTCCCAGTTAACAGTTGCTGTCGCGAATGGTGCCAAGTGGCAACTTCCGCCTGAGTTTTAAGGAGCCCCTCTTCTCTAATGTTTCTGCAAGCGCAGAAGGTGCCAAGTGTTGAACTACGGGGGCATTCTTTATTTGTTTCAATAGGCGTGCGGAATGTGCCATCTGTCCCTTATGCTTCCCGCAGAGCGTGACACGTGTCAGCTTCTACGGGACTTTTCTTTATGTTGCATTGTTAAACGAAACAAACGAGGTGGGCCCCAGCGTATGTATCTAATGTGTCGGAAGGTGACGCGTGGCAGAGGGTCCTGGAACTTAGGGATTGTTTCTCATAATAGTTTCTATGTGTTTCAAGGTTAATGCGGAGCCCGCCAGGGGTCAGCTCCCGCAGAGTTTCGTAAGACCCTTTTATGTCCCTCGGCAGCGATGCAGAACCTGCCACGTGTTGGTTTCTGCTTGTGTTTCGAAGAGAGTCCCTAGCGTTCCAAGGACGCTGCGGAGCTTGCCACGTGGCGACTTCCGCGCATGT
This sequence comes from Cunninghamia lanceolata, assembly GCA_027924645.1. Classification (NCBI taxonomy): domain Eukaryota; kingdom Viridiplantae; phylum Streptophyta; class Pinopsida; order Cupressales; family Cupressaceae; genus Cunninghamia; species Cunninghamia lanceolata. Next base: position 386,131 of record BSBN01001861.1, read on the forward strand.
TTCCGACAGAGGGCTCTCAGTGGGAAAGATAAAGGAAAAAGGAGCCAGCGGTAGAAACTTGAGGTGTCTACGTGGCACAGTATTATTGGCGCCGGTCTTGCAACGTGATTTAAGCCATGAACGTTGGTGAGAAGAAAGGTTTTAACAACTACACTTAAGCAAATAGTTTCTTCTGTGACCCTGCGTTTGCATCTTGGCAGGAGTAGTTTGCAAGGCACGCAATTGCTGCATCCCGATGCTGCGAACTGGTATGCCATTAATGGCAAAATTGTACAGAGGTATGGGTCGAAAGGACACGCCAGCTACTCGATTTAGATTGAAAATCATGACAAGGCGATGCAGGTCAAGATCTCACCTGCCCCTTCCTTCCTGTCGGTGCGGCTGCATTGAATGTTTCTGGCGCCCCCTGGCGATGCACTACACCTGGTAATGTCTTGGGGACTACCATGTGATAAATGAGGGAGTACATCATCCTGCTTTATAAGCAGATGATGCTACTCAATTTAGGTTGGTTGAAAACTGGACATATCTGGCTCTGTAATGAAATACAACTGGTTTTGGTTGCTCTGTGCAGAAGATCTTGTGAGTTTATGAGTCTCATGTTTTTTGTATTGTGCATAGACTTACTAGTTTCATTATTGTTTTAGATGAATAATGCTATACTGCATGTGTTTTGTTATCTGTCTCCTATATTGAATATACTCTTCTTTTAAATCTGGATATCTAAGGGGTGTCTTGGGTTCTAGGATATAGGTTTACTGTATTGAATGCTTGATCTCTTAACTTCTGCTCAAGGGGTAGATTAAAGTGTTTTCAAGTTAAGTGTTGAGAAGAATATATTGCAGTAAGGATATCATAAGTAGAGATAACTTGATACTCTGTTCTAGGATGTATCTGTAAGGCAGATATCACACAAATCCCCTTGAAATCCAGTCTTAGTATGTTTATGCTGAACATTTACATGTGTATGTCTATGACTCCAAGCCCTAGATAGGCACCAATCTAGCTCTGTGTTGAGGTTATACACCAGGTCCTGGTTTGCATCCAAACATATAAATCAAATTTAAACTTCAAAACAACCATTAGGACCTTAGAAGTAGTTTAGGACCAAGATCCTCTGATTCACAACTGAACATAAGCCCAAAGCTAGCCCCTTTGCACTTATCCTACAGTTTTGGTCTTCATATAGGAGGATTTATCTACTTTGTATCAACATCCTAGGCCAACCCACATGCATATTCTCATGGGTGTTGAATAGGGAATAACCCCCTAGGTTTTGCAGAGCCTGAAGAAGAAGAGGAGATAAAAATAGAGTCTATCTCCTACATTGTTGGCCCCTGGCCCAGAAATCCTGTTGATCACTGATGGCTACCTTGTAGGGAAATCTGGGAATGAACATCTAGTTAGGGAAAAAACCAACAGAAAATGGTGACTCTACTGGGGATCTTGTGAAAGAACCCTGATTTTTAAAAGAAAATAAGTCCTAGTTATAGGTGGCGACTCCGAACAATCTCCCAATCCGGTAAAATAACAATTTGTATGCAAGGGAGAAGATCCCTGCGTAATCCTCTATTAGAAGAGTTACCTAAAAAGATGATGTATAGGAAAAAGGGAACTGTCTCAATCAGTCATGAGGGTTGTCCCAGAAATAATGATGAGGCCCAAAATAACCCTGAACCATCAGGACAGCATGTGCCTTACTTTTCAAATGCAGAAGCTGATATTCAAGGGGCATATGAAAGGCAACAAAGTGGTAGCTTAAGAATGAGGTCAGAGGTGTTTCAAGAACGCCCTTTCCTAGATCCTGGTGAAAGATTTGAAGAGGCAGAATCTCTAAGGGATGATGAAGATGATGACCAGAATGGTATGAGACCATCTTCTTCCATGCCCAAAGATGACCAATTAGCTGAAGAAATCAGGAATTTGAGAGCTAAATTTGAGTATCTTCAGGCTATGAAAATTAGAGACGATATGAGACAGAAGGTACAAGCCCTGAGGACAGCTCAGCAGGATGCGGTCCCCAATCTAGATAATGTAGACATCCTGAGGAATCAGCATATAAATGAAGTCCAATATCAGCAAAATAATCAGAGACAGAGTGCAAATGATGCAAGAGTACCATTAAATAATGTGAGACGGCATAATGCTGATAGAAATGTTAATGCAAATCAGTTTGGTAGACAACCTATGCAACTAGATAGATTTAGACAGCTTGTTTTTTATGGTATCCCTGGTTATCCTAACCCCATTGACAAGCATGTAAGGCTTCAAGTGCCAAAATTTTTAGGAAACAACACTGTGTCAGGGGAGGATCATTTAAAGGCTTTTCAAAATGTCATGGACAACTTTGAGGTTGAACATGAGGATGTCTTTATGAAGTCATTCATGCAATCTTTGGTTGATGAAGCTAGAGAATGGTACAAAAATCTGCCTGATCAGAGCATTTCATCATGGGATGATTTCAAAAGGATGTTTAAGGAACAATATGGTGACAAAACCGACCCTAGCTTTTTTGTAAATGAGTTCACTAGTATCACTAAAGGGTTAAATGAGCAGGTTGCAGATTTTAATGCAAGATTTACTAAAGTGTTGAACAAATTGCCACATCACATGAGGCCAAATGAACCAATGTGCATAATATTATATATTAATGCTTTTGATGCCAAAACAGCATATGGGTTAAGAGATAAGGGTCATGCTACTCTCAGGGATGCTTTCAAGATAGCAATAAATATTGAGAATAACAAGAAAGCATCAGGTAAGACAAACAGAAGGGATGATGTGAAAATTCTGCAGAATCCAAACAAACCTCAAAACACACAAGGTAGTACATCTGCCCCTAAAGATAAAATAGACAAATTAGCAAATGTTGTTAAGGATCTAAGCTATAGACTGGCTAGGAATGAAAAAGGAATAGGTCCTGATAGGCAAGCTTATCAAAGACAGGAGAAGAGACCATCATTGCATGATATGCCATATAATACCAATTGGCATAATGGTAGACCTGTATTGCCACATAACAACACAAATCAGAGAGCTCAACATACCAAGGAAACTCCTAATCCTTTGAAGAAGACTGTAAATATTGCTGATGATACTCCATGGTGCATAATCTGTCAGATGCCACATTCGCAGTCCCAATGCATGATTGCTCAGTCTTTGTATGATAATGTTGTGTCTTGTAATGAATGCAATGAGCCATATTATGTGCAGGATGATGTTAATATGCTATCTACAAGTAGGGAGCATCCTCCTCATGATGCAGATGAGAGTATAGATAATGAGATTCAGGCCTGTCAGCAGGTTTTCTATGATGAAGATAATGAAGATAGCTATGCATTTGCTATGAAGATAATGAAGAGACCTTCTGATGATGAGATTAGGGCTCTCACAGCTGCAGCAGTGGCCCAAGTCAAGAGCAACTATAACCTTAGAGGCAAAGCTCAGGTAAGTAACTCACACCAACTAGAGAGTACTTTCATAAGTCAGCCAGTGCATAGTCATAAAGGGGTTGAACTACAAAAGAAACAGTGGGGCAACAACAAGCAAAATTTTAAGCAGAAAATAGGTCATGATTCTCAAAGACCAGAAAATAGAATTCCCCATGTTGAAGATCAAAACAGGAGTTCCCAAATTAGAAATGATTATTAGGGGACTATGAAGATAAAGGCTGGATCATCTCAGGATAAAAACAAAGCCACAACACAAGCTACAACTGTGGTACAAGATTATGCTCCCTTTGATATAGCTCAAGTCCTCTCTCAAGTAAAGGTTTATGTCCCATTGATGGAACTTATGAAGGTTGAAGAAATCAAGAATAGGACAGTATCCCTAATTTCTGGAGTGCCTTGTCAAGCTAAGCAAAATGATGAAGCCCAAGGTAAGAAGCAGGCCTTGTGCAATGAAGAGGATGAGGTCCCTGAAGTATATCTGGGGGTGACTATGACTAAATGTCCTTCACAAGTTGAACCATTCTATGTCTCCCTTGTTATCAATGAGAAAATAATCAGGAATTGTATGCTTGACTCAGGAGCATCAACAAACATCATGCCTCTAGCCATTATGCAACAAGGAGGATTAAAAATAGACAAGGCATGTGGAAAATGCTATGCCATGGATGCTAGAGAGGTACCAGTCATTGGAATCGTAAAGGATGTGGATTTCAGACTGGCAGCATATCCTGAAAAGAGCTACGAAATGAACATAACAGTGGTTGACATAAAGCCACAATATGGTATGCTGTTATCAAGGAGATGGGCAGCACTCATTGGTGGGAGTATGTAATTGGACCTGTCATATGCCATGATCCCAATGAATGGTAGGGATGTCAAGCTGATCAGAGAAGAAAGATCATAGGAGTCAGTTAAAGATCAAGATTCAGAAGAACACATATGTTTTGTAGACACTGACTGTGAGAATTTCAGAGTTGTCTCAAGTAATCAAGAAAGCCAAAAGGAAGACCTTTGCATTCAAGAGTTGGACCAGCAGGGTCTATGGACTATGTATTTTGATGGAGCTTGTGCAAAGGAGGGCTCTGGAGCTGGAGTTGTATTCCTGTCTCCAACTGGTAAGCTTCTAAAATTCTTTCTTGCTGAAGTTTGCCTGTACAAATAATATTACAGAATATGAAGCTTTGTTGTTGGGATTGAATATAGCTCTTAAACATGGAATCAAGATGCTAAGGGTATTTGGGGATTTTGAGTTAATTGTATCCCAAGTTAGAGATAGGTATGCCTCAAAGAACAAGAGATTAAAACAATATAAGCATGCTGTTTGGGATACAATTGAATTATTTGATGCATTTTCAATAGGCTGGGTAGAGAGATCAAAAAATGTCATGGCTGATTTCTTAGCTAATGTAGCAATAAGACCAGATGATATCACTTTGTCTAGTGTTACAAATGTTGAAGTTAAAATCAGACCTACAGTACCAGAAAACATATGCAGTTGGCAAGTGTTTGATGATGACAAGGACTTGTTAAGATTTTTGCACTACATAGATGAATATGAGAGCCAAGAAATTGATTTTCAAAACTTTGTAGAAATTATAGATGGAAAAGAAACTCTTATGGGGAAAGAAGTAATTCAGCTGAAGACTAACAAAATCCCTAGAGGGTTGGTAGCTTTAGAAAGAGCTTTTGACAGTAGAGACCAATTGGTCACAAAGACATCTCCAACAAATAAAGATGATTTAGAAGAGATAAATTTTGGGACATCTCAGGCCCCCAAGAAGGTATACATTGGCAAATAGCTCAAACCACACATTAGGCATATGCTGATTGCATTACTGAAAAAGTATAAGCATGTTTTTGCTTGGTCATATGAGGACCTAAAGGCCTATAGAGAGGATTTATTCCAGCATGAGATCCCATTGAAGCCTGGAGCTAAGCCATTTAGACAGAAGCAAAGGCCTATTAATCCTACCTTGGCTCCAAAAATGCAAGAACTCAAAAAGCTTAGGGAGGCTGGAATAATTGTGTCAATCAGACATTCAACCTAGGTGTCTAACCTTGTCCCAGTCAGGAAAAAGAATGGTGACATTAGGCTTTGTGTTGATTTTAGAAATTTGAATGTATCCTCCTTAAAGGATAATTACCCATTGCCTAATATGGAAGCTATGTTGCAGAAAGTGACTGATTGTGAACTCCTATCCATGATGGATGGATTCTCAGGTTACAATCAGGTGAAGGTAAAGGAATCAGAACAATACAAGACTGCTTTCACCACTCCATGGGGAACCTATGTGTATGTGAGAATGCCATTTGGACTGACAAATGCAGGTGCTACATTTCAAAGAGCAATGGATGTTGCTTTTGCAGGGTTGATTGATTCAATCTTGGCTGTCTATCAGGATGATCTGACTGCCTATTCTAAGAAGGAAGAGCAGCATTGTATGCACTTGGAGCAGATTTTCATTAGAGCACTAGAGTATGGCATCTCTCTTAATCCCAAGAAATGTGCTTTTGGTGTAGTTGAAGGAAAACTCTTGGGGCACATTATTTCCAAAGATGGAGATAGGATTGATCCTGAAAGAGTAGTTGCAATTAACAGGATCCCAATTCCAAAAATAGTGAAAGGAGTCCAGTCCTTCTTTGGACAAATTAACTTTGTTAAAAGATTTGTTCCCAACTTTGCAGAAACCACAAGGAACATTTCCAAGATGTTGAAGAAAGGTGCAACTGTCAAATGGGAGGATGAAGCAACTGAATCATTCCAGAACATAAAAGAGGCTATAAAGATGGCTCTTGTGCTAAAATCTCCTGATTTTTCCAAGCCATTTCAATTTTTTTCATTTGCTTCTTTCCATATTGTTGTTGCATGTTTACTACAGAAAAATGAAGATGGATTTGAGCAGCCCATTGCTTTTTTCAGCATGTCATTGCAGGCTGCTGAATTAAAGTATGACATCATGGAGAAGCAGGCATATGCACTAGTCAGAGCAGTCAAGAGTTTCAGGCCATATCTGGTAGGATCCCAGATAGTTGCATATGTGCCTCATGCAGCAGTCAAGGACATCTTCACTCAACAGGAAGTGACTAGAAGAAGGTGCAGATGGATAAATAAACTACAAGAGTTCAATATAGAGATGCAAATTACCAAATTGGTAAGAGGACAAGGGTTAGCCAAAATGATGGCACAATCAAACTTGGAAGCATGCCAAGTCAATGCAGTCCAGAATGAGAATGTCAATGTATCAAAATCTGAATGGTATAAGGACATCATATATTACTTGCAAAATCTGAATTGTCCTTCCCATTTCAGTGACAGTCAAAAGAGGACCTTAAAACTACATGCAATCAGGTATGTTATTGTTCAAGGTGAGTTGTACTGGAAGAACCCTAATGGTGTGTTGCTGAGATGTGTGGATGAAGATGAAGCTAACAATGTTTTGAATGACATGCATAAAGGATTGTGTGGTGGACATTATACTGCCCAAACAACAGCTCATAAGATCCTTAGGGTAGGATATTGGTGGCCCACTCTCTTTTCAGATGCACAAAGGTTGGTAAGGAAATGTGACCCTTGCCAAAGGTTCTCAGGAAGGTTAAGGTTTGAAGGTGCATTGCCCCTTAAAACTGTGTCTGTGGAGGCTCCATTTCAACAATGGGGAATTGACTTCATAGGGGAAATTGCAAAGAAATCAAGTGGGGGACATAGTTGGATTTTGGTAGCTACTGATTACTTCACCAAATGGATTGAGGCTATTCCAACTAAAAGAGCTACAAGTAAGATATTGATGGATTTTATCCTAGAGAATATAATCATCAGGTTTGGAACACCATTCAAGATAGTCACATATAATGCTATGTGCTTCAGATCTGGTGAATTTGTTGATTTTTGCAACAAGTATGGGATAAATTTATCATATGCATCACCATACCACCCACAAGGAAATGGTCAAGCAGAGTCAAGTAACAAAAGCCTAATGAAAATCATCAAGAGGATACTGGATAAAAATAAGAAATCCTGGGATTCAAAACTGAAGTTGGCATTATGGGCTGATAGGGTGACAGTGAAAAGAGCCACTGGAAGGTCACCTTATGAATTAGTGTATGGTACAGTAGCTAGATTGCCTGTGAATAACCTCCTGCTAGTTTACAAGTTCATACAAGAGAATGATGGGGAGGTTAATGATTCAATGACTGAAAGGATCAATTAGCTGGTTGAGCTAGATGAAATCAGGGCAGAGGCACAAAAAATAAACATCAAGAAATAGCAAAAGGTGAAGTACCTGTTTGATAAAAGGGTTACAGAGAGAGGTTTTCAGATAGGTGATATGGTCCTTATGTGGAATGCAAGGAACCAGGATAAGGGTAAACATGGCAAATTTGAACCCTTGTGGACAGGCCCATACCAAATTAGCAATATTTATGGAGGAGACTCCTACTTTCTCCAAACCCTAAGTGGTGAACTAATGGAATTGCCGGTGCATAGCAAATTCCTTAAAGCCTTTTTCACATAAATGAGTAACTTGTGTGCACAATGTAAAATAGTTTTAAATATTTTGTACATACCTTGTGTGGCCAGCCATGTTTTGAGTTTTGGGTTTTGTCTGGTCTGCCTAGAGTTGTCTGATCCTCGCTGCAGTCTTGCGCCTGCATGTCCCCAATCGGAGCCTATGTTGGTAATTATTTATGTCTAGGGTTTTAAACTTGAATGTTTGCTAGTTTTCTCCTTTAAACCCTAAAATTTCTGAGTTGCGGGATCTTGTTCTATTGCTAAAATATCCATCGGCCCCTGAAAAATGAGTCGTATGCATTCCTGAATGCATACCTAGCTACGGTTTCCTGTGTTTAAATGTTTCTAGAAGTGGCTGGGAGGGTCTCATTGTGCCAATGCCGCGTGATTCACCAAGTATTTTGACCCAGTTTAAGTCTGCGCCATTGCTTATGCTTCCCGCAGAGCATGCCACGTGTCTGCAGCGGAGGTGGCCCCTTAAAGTTTCAAGAATTGCTGCGGAAGGCGCCACGTGTCAGCTTCTGCCGAAGTTTCAATAAGTTTCTAAATGTTTCAAAGTGCCGCGGAAGGTGCCACGTGGGGGCAATCGAAAGACCCTAAAGTTTCACAGTCTCCGCCAAAGGGTTCGAAGATCCTTAATGTTTCTCAAAGCAACCCGGAGCTTGCCATGTGTCATTATCCGCTTGAGTTTCTAAAAGTTTCTAAGTTGCAACGGATCCTGCCAAGTGTCAGTCTCCGCGGGAGTCCCAAGTGTTTCCTTTGTGTTTCATGCTGCTCGCTGCGGATGGCGCCACGTGTCACTCTCCATCGAAGTTCCTAAAAGTTTCCAAGCAGGGGTGGAGCGTGCCACGTGTCCTTTGTGGTTGCTGCGGAAGCTGACACGTGTCAGCTTCCGCGTTAGTTCCTATTTGTTTCATTGTTTGGCACAGATGAGGCAGGTCCCAGTTAACAGTTGTTGCCGCGAATGGTGCCAAGTGGCAATTTCCGCTTGAGTTTCAAGGAGCCCCTCTTCTCTAATGTTTCTGCAAGTGCAGAAGGCGCCAAGTGTCGAACTGCGGGGGCATTCTTTATTTGTTTCAACGGGTGCGCGGAATGTGCCATGTGTCCCTTATGCTTCCCGCGGAGCGTGACACATGTCAGCTTCTACGGGACTTTTCTTTATGTTGCATTGTTAAACGAAACAGATGAGGTGGGCCCTAGCATATGTATCTAATGTGTCGGAAGGTGACACGTGGCAGAGGGTCCCAGAACTTAGGGACTATTTCTCATAATAGTTTCTATGTGTTTCAAGGTTAATGCGGAGCCCGCCAGGTGTCGGCTCCCGCGGAGTTTCGTAAGACCCTTTTGTGTCCCTCGGCAGCAACGCGGAACCTGCCACGTGTTGGTTTCTGCCTGTGTTTCGAAGAGAGTCCCTAGCGTTCCAAGGACGCCGCGAAGCTTGCCACATGGCAGCTTCCGCGCATGTTTCTGGCAGAGGGCTCTCGACAGGGAAGATAAAGGAAAAAGGAGTCAACGGTAGAAACTTGAGGTGTCTACGTGGCACAGTATTATTGGCGCCGGTCTTGCAGCGTGATTTAAGCCATGAACCTCGGTGAGAAGAAAGGTTTTAACAGCTACACTTAAGCAAATAGTTTCTTCTGTGACCCTGCGTTTGCATCTTGGCGGGAGTGGTTTGCAAGGCATGCAACTGCTGCATCCCGATGCTGCGAGCTGGTATGCCATTAATGGCAAAATTACACAGAGGTATGGGTCGAAAGGACACACCAGCTACTCGATTTAGATTGAAAATCATGAGAAGGTGATGCAGGTCAAGATCTCACCTGCCCCTTCCTTCCTGTCGGTGCGGCTGCATTGAATGTTTCTGGCGCCCCCTGGCAATGTACTGCACCTGGTAATGTCTTGGGGACTGCCATGTGATAAATGAGGGAGTACATCATCCTGCTTTATAAGTAGATGATGCTACTCAATTCAACTTGGTTGAAAACTGGACATATCTGGCTCTGTAATGAAATACAACTAGTTTTGGTTGCTCTGTGCAGAAGATCTTGTGAGTTTATGAGTCTCATGTTTTATGTATTGTGCATAGACTTACTAGTTTCATTGTTGTTTTAGATGAATAATGCTATACTGCATGTGTTTTGTTATCTGTCTCCTGTATTGAATATACTCTTCTTTTGAATCTGGATATCTAAGGGGTGTCTTGGGTTCTAGGATATAGGTTTACTGTATTGAGTGCTTGATCTCTTAACTTCTGCTCAAGGGGTAGATTAAAGTGTTTTCAAGTTAAGTGTTGAGAAGAATATATTGCAGTAAGGATATCATAAGTAGAGATAACTTGATACTCTGTTCTGGGATGTATCTGTAAGGCAGATATCACACAAATCCCCTTGAAATCCAGTCTTAGTATGTTTATGCTGAACATTTACATGTGTATGTCTATGACTCCAAGCCCTAGATAGGCACCAATCTAGCTCTGTGTTGAGGTTATACACCAAGTCCTAGTTTGCATCCAAACATATAAATCAAATTTAAACTTCAAAACAACCATTAGGACCTTAGAAGTAGTTTAGGACCAAGATCCTCTGATTCACAACTGAACATAAGCCCAAAGCTAGCCCCTTTGCACTTATCCTACAGTTTTGGTCTTCATATAAGAGGATTTATCTACTTTGTATCAACATCCTAGGCCAACCCACAAGCATATTCTCATGGGTGTTGAATAGGGAATACCCCCCTAGGTTTTGCAGAGCCTGAAGAAGAAGAGGAGATAAAAATAGAGTCTATCTCCTACACTATTGGCCCCTGGCCCAGAAATCCTGTTGATCACTAATGGCTACCTTGTAGAGAAATCTGGGAATGAACATCCAGTCAGGGAAAAAACCAACACAACAAAAGCAAAAGGTGTTGATAGGTGCAAAAGCTTTACATTAGAAAGTACAAAGGACATAGTCACACTAATACAAGACATCATCTCATCTACTTGATGCCAAAATGCTAGAGTGGACACTAATGTGATGGAACATACAAACTACGTAAAAGCAAACATAAATGTGTGGTCTAGTCTCGAATGAAATTATGATAGTGTATAGAAACTAGAATTTGACCCCCAACAATGTAGTCAATCTCCAACATAATCAAACATGCTTAGATTATTCCTTATGCCCTTCTCTACATTTATTTCTTGTGTTAGTTCAACCTCAAATTTATGTTATTTTTTTAAAATTTGGATGTATTCAACAAAACCAAAAACTGTCACACCCAACTAAGTGTCCCCAACACACTACCTTTTCTTCCTTTTGATGATTCATATCCCTCTTATTATACATAGTTCCTTGTTTCACCTCACCCATTACCTCTTCCCACCCACCCATCTTGGGGTTTAGCAATCAACATTAACTAAAAAAATGTAATTTTGGATTTTTTGGTCTAGCTCTACATTTCTAGGTGAAGGAGGTGTAAGTGCTCCAAATCACACCCTGCAATTCTAGAGGTTACACACTAAAAGATAGAATCTAAAAATAAACTTGATCTAAGCAAGAAGGTGAGATTCATAATCAAATTGCAATTAGTATGGGCCAATTGACAATAGTAGATACAACTCTTCTACAATCTGAGTTTTGCTAAACTAAAGAGGGTGTTTCTTAAGATCTCACAAGACATGTTACAATATAAATAACAAACAAAGGTTAAACCCTAATAGTAGAATTAATCCAATAATTTGTAACTGATTTCCATTGATTCTAACCTTTATAACCTTTCTTTTAGAGATCTATTGAGTGGATTATAATTTACAACCTACAAGTGTACTCATTAATAAATAATTTTAAATTTAGTGTCTTTAACATTAATTATTTACACCTTTAGATGATAATTTATAGGTTTGAAAGAACATAAATTAAAATGAAATGAAACATTCTTGAAACAAAACTTTGATCAATTGCTTCCTAAGGTTCGTGTGTTCATCTGTTGGTGGCAGAGTCCAATCTCTAAATTAACGATCAATAAAGTCATAAGCCTTCAAACCACTAGCAAATATGTAACAAGACTTCCTAAGAGATAATAACCTCAAAATAAGATAGCTAATGTGTTACAAAAAGATTCTTAGTTGTCCATTCATGATCCATAGCATTCCATATAATGTGTTTTAAAAATTATATTCAAACTTAGATTGAAAATAAATTAGAGTGAACTCAGAGAAATGTGTCTCTTGAAACACTATGCTACTAACGGAGACTCTTTGTAAACAAGTTGTCGTATATTGATTCTTCAAATAGGTTTTTACAAACTTCATTGAATACACACTTATAGAATTGAACATGCCAAATTGACACCCTAAAACATATTCTTGGATAAAAACAACATTGAAATTCTTGGGGACAACAAAAGATCCCTCTACAAGAAGATTAACATGTCATTAAATAACAAAGGATAATGCTCATCTCAAAATGATGATTAGCACTTGTCCATCTTGCATTACATGTCAAGCACATATCGATTATTTTCTTGTTCACAAAGTTTGTTACAAATCTATGTCCCAAGAATAGTTACACTAACAGAAAAGATGCCCCTCCTCAAATAGTGATACTCAAGTGATGGTAGATTTCCCTGAGAACTTTGTTGAACCTCTCAACATGATCTTGGATGTTGTATGATGTACCTTCCTTGGTTGCATTGTGCTCCATGACACAACCTAACACTGCCTAGATTCTCTTGAATGATTTTTATATGAATAGTGCTTTCCATAGCTTCCCTCTCCATTTCTTCCAACATTATTCTAAGATCCATAGAATCAACTCACAATTATCTCAACTTTCCTTCAAAGATTCTACATCCTTCTTGAGTCCCTTGAGAGTGGACTCCAAACTAACAAAAGAAATAAAAGGTCTAGAGGCCATTGTGCTTAGAAAACTTTTCTAGCAAGTCCAAAGAAATATATTCATAAGATATGCAAGACTCCTTTGTCACAACTCTTGACTGCATGTCACCAAATGATTCATTCACAAAAAGCCATGTCATTTTATAGCTTGGATGCACAACTCATCAACCTTGATTAGGTGTCACCTATTCAAATTTGACATCCTTTTAGAAAATCCAAAAAATGTACCCAAAATTCCATTAGAATATCACCACTACCTTGTTATACACTCAATTGGTTTCACTTACCCAATATCAATGCAATCTAAATCGATAAGACATGAAAAGATACTTATTCTTGAAATAATAAGTGAATTAAAGAATTGGTGCCTCCTCATCCCCATATGTGTTATTCTAATAGTCCCACACTTTATCAGTTGGGAGATCTTCACTAATCATCATGATGATATTTACTAAGGTGTTGTCACACGTGGCATCCAACAATATCTTACTTTCCTTGATAACATTAATTTGTCATTTTAGTGCCAAAATATTTTCAAGTGATTTATGGAACTTTGTAGGATTCAATTGGTCATCCTAAATTATAGTTTTTCAAAGTTCATATGACAAGGCCATAACTCACCCTTCCATATGATCCTTAATTCTTTGAAATTCCCTTTTCATCCCTAGGTTCATTTGCTTTGGATTTTATCAAATTCCTGTACACTTGAAACTTTTTCTTTGAACTAGTCCCCACATAATTAACAAATGAAATAGTATCAAAAAAAGATTCCATATGCTATGTGTTATTGCCATATTGGGGAATTTTGTTGACCCAGTATATTTTCTAGTGAGGCATATTTTATCCATTCGATGGATATAAGACATTCATTTGTCTCTTATTTTCATGAAACCTTCCTATGCCTTGAAATGCATGTTTATTGCTTTGTTGATTCAGTCTCAAAAGACTTCCACAAGTCCTCACATGATCTAGAAATTATTTGGACTCTATGGTAAAAAAAATCTCTTATTTGTAATTACTTACTTCCAACTTGGCTTCATCTTTAAATTCCTCCTAAGACTTTTGAAAAAAAATTCTATCTCCTTCACTCTCTTCTCCATCTCCTCCTTCCTTTATATGGTTGGAGATGATAACTAAAACATGGGGATAGGGGGAAGCCTGTTTACACAATAACTTGAATGTGTTCCTTCATCTTGTTGTATATTTCCCTCAAGTCTAACAATCCATTCCTTAACCTTATTAAATTCTTCTTCCATATTTTTATAGTCCTCTTAAGGCTTTTGAGTAGTGGATTAACTTAATTTGGTAGTATGGATTGCCAATTTTACTACATCGAATATTGATACAACTCCAACCCTTTTGATCATGAGTTGTCATGCTAATTGTTGAGGAACACAGTTTAATTGAGGTTTGTCATATGAGGGATCCAACACCCAAATAGCTTCTTCATAGGTAATATCTTGATCATGGAAAAGATAAAGGTTATGGATGGGTTGGAATTGGATCTCTTGCTCATGTATAGGATCAAGTTGCTCATGGATAGCTTCTTCATAGGTAATATCTTGATCATGGAAAAGATAAAGGTTATGGATGGGTTGGAATTGGATCTCTTGCTCATGTATAGGATCAAGTTGCTCATGGATAGCTTCTTCATAGGTGATATCTTGATCATGGAAAAGATAAAGGTTATGGATGGGTTGGAATTGGATCTCTTGCTCATGTATAGGATCAAGTTGCTCATGGATAGCTTCTTCATAGGTAATATCTTGATCATGGAAAAGATAAAGGTTATGGATGGGTTGGAATTGGATCTCTTGCTCATGTATAGGATCAAGTTGCTCATGGATAGCTTCTTCATAGGTAATATCGTGATCATGGGAAAGATAAAGGTTATTGATGGGTTGGAATTGGATCTCTTGCTCATGTATAGGATCAAGTTGCTCATGGATAGCTTCTTCATAGGTGATATCTTGATCTTGAAAAAGATAAAGGTTATGGATGCATTGGATGGGGGTGCTTTGATCTTGATTTAGATAAGGGGTTGATGTTTCCACATGCTCTAAAATGTACTCTTGACATAACTCTTGATGCGCTTGATTTGAAGTGGAGGTAGAGGACTCTTGGATAGGCTCTTGGTCAACGACATGAAGGTACGATGGACATTGACTTTGGTTCATGGTAGGAGGTTCTTCAATATGCTCAAGGGGTTACAGATTACATGACGAGGTTGGAGCAATGGACATGTTTGAAGGTTCTTTGATAAGGTCAAGGACTGGAATTTTGGGACATGGTTGATTCTCTGCTAGTAGCCCTTGGATCACATCCTTCGTAGGTGTATGGGTAGATGAATGAGGTAATGGATGGGTGGGTTTGGCTTTTTTCATATCTTTTCTTTCATTCTTAGGTTTGTAGAATAGTCTTTGGAGCCAATCATCAATGGATTCTTTGGGCGGTTTTGAGCTTGGGGAACTTGATGTCTGTGTTGGTGTAGGACTGGTATGCTTTGGGATATGTGTTCTAGGAGATGGTGAAGGAGGACTAGTAGATGGATTAGTACATGATTTCCAATTTGAGGTGGTGCTTGCCTTGTCAAGAGTCTCATTAAGATGGGAAAAGAAAGTACGATACTAGTGTGAGGTGTAGCTAGTACTAGCATGCTCATGTTGGGAGGAATTTGACACACGTGGATAATTAGATGGATAGGGAGATTTGCCCTGTGGTGAATATTTCATTTTGGAAGATTCAATTTCTAAGATTGTAATTTGTTGTTGTATGGCTTGGAGTTCTTGATTGATTGTTTCTAATTGGTTTGTCATCTCCACTGAAACTAACACAAGACCGAAATGGGTACCCAGAAAGGTTGAAAATTTTCTCTCAAAAGATGTGGAAAAGCTCATTGTTTTGCATGCACAGCTATATATGCGTTGAAACAGAAGATATATGTGCAACAAGCCGAGACAAATGCGTAGCTCTGGTAAATGATAAATGCGCAGTAACAGGGAGCAAATGCGCAACAAGTCAATGTATATGTGTAGCATGTCGACACAGATGCGCAGCTCTACATGGTAAAAGCGCAGGTCTGGCTTTTTTGATTGTTTTTGCAATTTTCTTGGCACATTTTTTTATGTTTTTGGTTTCTTGGTTGCAAGTTGGTCTTTTTGGTCTAATTTTTTCAATTATGGCAAGAAGACACAACAAACACAAAGAATATTTTCATGGTTTTTTTTATTTTTTTGTAATTTTTTTTGGACTCTTTTTTGACTAAAAAAGCAAGTACAAATCCTAGGTTGGTTCAGACAATATAACTGAATTCTCACTATTGCTAGTTGAGGCATCTTTGGGAGGTGATAATCACCCTTCCCTGCACCTGCTTATAGGGGTTTTTGGCTACTAAAAACAAAGGATGATTAGTAAGTGCAACTGTTCAAGTGGTTATACGTGCGGTAGCATTACTCTCCGTTATGGAGTCTCCCAGCCTTCAAGGGTTGTGCCTTGGAGGGTTTTGGGGGAGGTTGGCTATTGGTATAACAAAACAACACTCGTTCTAAAAATTCACTAGAAAATAGATGCGTAGCAGGATGGAACAGATGCGTCGTAGGATGGAACAAATGCACAACAAGATGGAACAAATGTGCAACTCTGTTCTTTTTGCATGATTTTGACTTTGAGAAGGCACTTTTTTGGATGAATGCACTGATTCAGGGAACAGATGCATGTTAGGATTGAACAAATGCATAGAATCTCCCTGTGTATGAAACTTAACGCACAAAAACTTAGTTTTGAGGTTAAATTGGGGCAAGGCCCCACGGTGGGCACCAAAAATGTTACGGGAAAATTGGTGTAAATGAATAATCAATATAATCAATAATACCCAATAACTCAATGAAATAAGAAACAAAGAAGATCAAACAAACAAAGAACTCAAACCTTGCAAACCTCTTTACTTCATGGCTTCCATTGGTCGTCTATCTCAAATGATCTTGTGTATGAATATGGCCCTCAAAAGGTGCACTTCCTTGCTATTTTCCAAGATGTCAAGTGGGAATGGTTATGATAGGTTTGCAATGAAGAGATTCTTCGACACAATTGCAATGATAAAAGGGTGATCGCAAGCTATGGAATGATTTGGTGCCAAAGGTGCACTGTAATTCTTACAGAGTAAGTTTACTAAAAGTTTGGATGAATGAAATGGAGGAATAGGGTTGTACTTATAGAGTTGTGAGAGAGAAGATCAACAGTGTAGAAGGAATAAGAAGATCAACGGTATAGAAACCTTGAGAGGATGTGCGCAAATATAAATAAGACAAGTGTCACACAAAAGTTGTTTTGTTTGAGTTAACTGCTTTCTTTTATAAAGATAAGATTTGCTTTCATAAATTAGAATGTTCTTTTCTAATTTAAGAGTTATTGATAAAAACAAGGTTGATTGAGTCAGTTAACTCAACTTGTGATTTGTTTTTGCATGATTTGAGAGAAATTAAATAATAAATTATTTAATTTTGTGTGCATGGAGAAGAAGACTTATTTTTAGAAGATTTAGAAGATACTTTGAGGAATTAGAAGATAAGAAAGCAAATTAAATAAATAGATTTATTTAATTGTTTGTGCATGATTTGGAAGAATAAATAAAATATTTGATTATATTTTATTTTTAGAATATGAGAGAATTTAAATAGATTTTATTGATTTATTTAAATTTGGAAGAAGAATTGACTTAATTAAATAATTAAGAATTATTTAATTGTTTGGAAGAATTCTAAATTAAATAAAAGATTTTATTTAATTTTGACTTTTAGAAGAGATAATTAAATAATTTGATATTTAATTAACTTTAGAGGAATATGAATCAAATAAATAAATTTGTTTATTTATTTATTGATAGAGGAATTAGATGGAATAAATATTAAGAATATTTATTCAGACAGAGTCGTGTCATTTTTAGGCGTATACATTTTGTTCCTCTTTGATGCAATGTGTTTTATCACGTTGCTTCAAAGAATAAATTTTTTGATAATGATACGTGTCTCAGTTTGCCCTTGGTACAGGTTTAATGATGGTAGGATGCCCCCTCTGGAGATTGGATGAGAAGAAGGCTGAAGGACGTGAGACGGATAATCTCACGATGAAGAAGGTTGAAAAACAGGTTAGGTTGAAGAAAAAATCGGTCATGGTTTAGAGAAACGGGAAGAAACGGGCTTGGGAAGTAGTCACAGTTGCCACACAGCCAGTTGGGGTTCACTTACTATATATAGGAGCTGGGTCCACATTACTAGTCATTTGCACACTTGGCTTTTGTTGATAGGTCCCTTAGAGCTTGGGAGATCACAAGAGCTAGAGCAGTCAGTATAGATATGGATAATCCATGTGAGGAGCACCACTTTGAGTGTGTTTGCCGGTTTGGGCGGCCAACTGAGGCAGGACCACTGGTATGTAGTTCGACAAAACTCGCCTAGGTTCATTTATTAGAGCAATAAATGCTAGGGAAAGTTTAGGTAAATGTATGTGTTGTTTCAAAGTTTGGCACATATGCTATGTGAAACTGCGCTCTTGATATGTTTTCGACACATTTACAGGATGATTCGATGCATACATGTGTTTTGCGCTTTTGATATAAGGAACTGCGCAATCGTTAAGAAGTAGCGCATGTGTTATGAGACTGCACTTTTAGGATGTCTTGTTGCACATGTATGTAAAGCTACGCTTGTGTTATGAAATTAGGCACTTGCTTAGTGTTTCGGCACATTCATTAAGAAGTTGTGCATTTGTTATGAGTCTGTACACTTGCTCAGTGTTTTGGCACATTCATTGAGAAGTTGCACATTTGCTATGAGTCAGCGCATTTGCGACCTGTTTCGGCGCATTTGCACTAGGATAGTCAGTTTACTTAATGAAATTGATTTGATTGGCATCTTTCTTGATGCGTCAATCGATAAGCTATCTCCAAGATTGTAGGAATCTAGTCAAGAGATGTTTGTGTTGTTTTGATCAATTTTGACATGTTAAGTAAGTGATAGGATAGTTTTGAAAGGTTGAGCAGGTTTGCAGTTTTGGTTAACTCATTGCCTTGTTTGATTATAGGACATTCGTGATGTACTTATGTCACGGGAGCAGTTTCCCTTGCCGATGTTGCAGTGATACATGCTCACAGAGATAGATCGGGAAGCTCTCAATGCCATGGGATTAGACTATGTTTGCTTCATGCCCAAGGTTTGTGTGAACTCGATTTGCTGACCACCGCAATGGAGCGTTTCCATAGTGAGGATGGCACCTTTCACTTGCCTACAGGTGAGATGGCTATTACACTTGAGGATGTTTACAGGATTCTTCACTTGCCAATACAGGGTGAACTTGTAGAGTATGATCCCTAGTGAGATGTCAGACTGGCAGAGTGCAGGCGTGTTTTCGATGATCCGGAGTTGGAGGGTCAGGTTATCTCTTGGCAGGATATTCATGATTAATATGACTACTTCCCAGGGATAGTGGCTAGATTGATTAGGGGTGTTTTATGCCCCGATAGGAGGTCGCATGGGTTCCCTATTGGTTGGGGTCAGATTATGGAGAGGATGATCATAGAGGGCACTTGCTTTGCATTGGGTGTTTGTGTTCTCGCACACTTATACCATGACATGCATCAGGTGGTATATCACAGGGGTGCCAGCTTATCGGTAGGCGTCTCACTGTTACAAGTTTGGCTATGGGACCACATTGCTATTACTCGGCTGATTTGCATCTTTTCTAGGTAGAGGGGTGAGCCGTATAGTTATGGATATGTAGGTGTTATTTCCCAGCATAAGCTGGGAAAGCTTGAGTACTAGAGACATGCACTGGATAATGTAGATGCAGTTATCTGGTGCCCTTATCTAGACTGTGAGCCCTAGGATGATGAGGATGACAAGTTGCCCTACTGCTTCCAGACTCGGTGGCTCATTGGGAGGACACAATATATATTAGAGGCAAATTGTTAGCTGGGTATAGTAATAGTTTGGTAGGGTACAAGGTATGCCACAAGGGTAGGCCCAATTTGTGAGGACATATGCAGAGCGGCTGAGATGGGGCCTAGTTGCTTCTTATGAGGAGGCTAGAGCAGACTTTCAGCACATTCCCTATTAGGCTTGGCCGATGAGGAGGGAGGTGATGGATGCGAGGATGACTCCTGACTATGAGGAGTGGTTCGTGGCCCACCCATTCCCGAGGTATTTAAGACCGGGAGAGTTGGTTCCTCGCCTGGATGAGGATGATTCAGATGATGAGGATGATGGAGGCAAGAGGAGGAGGAGATGGAGGAGGGGGAGAGGAGGATGGGGAGATGGAGATGATGGAGGTGATGGAGATGAATGGGGAGATGGTGGAGATGGAGGTAGATAAAGATAGAGGAGGAGAGTTGGGGAGGGATCCTCCCAACAGCAGGCAGCGCAACAACAGAGATAGATGACGACACCATAGTAGGTGCCCCAATAGGTAGTTCAGCAGCATGTGCAGGGACAGGTTCCTCAGGTTCCTACCCAGCCTGATCTACAACAGTAGGCTATTATTGCGTTGCAGGGTCAGGTTCGACAACTCAGGGCCCATCTTAGAGTGGTAGAGTCTTGGAGAGAGGTAGACACAGGGTTATATTGGGGCTCACTGCAGATGAGATATAGTACCAGCGAGGGTGCGGGCCCTTAGACTGGAGAGAGATGTACCCGTAGTTGCATTGGCCATTGATGGAGCCATAGGATTCCTGGTGATGTAGGTGACTCAGGGACAGGCCCAGGTACATCAGTTACAGGCACAGATTGCACAGATATAGGGTGAGCTTACTAGAGCATAGGCTCAAACATAGTATTATAGAGGATTGTATCATGGGGCGGTGCCAGCAGACTAGCGTGCACCTAGCTACAGGACCTAGTCTGTGGCCTCACAGAGGGCGAGTGGATCATGTTCAGGAGCATCGGTGAGGGGTCCACAGCAGTCAGGGGCTGACAGAGGAGGAGGTGGAGAGAACAGTGCAGGGAGCAGTGTCCTATGACAACAGGGTTAGCCATTTTACTTGCACCGATTTTTGCTTATATATGTACACATTTTTTATGGCTCATGGGTAGCCTACTATGTATGTATTTATCTCATTTTGTACGGTTCACCGAGAGATGTATCACTTTTTGTGATGTATGTATACCTTTTTATGACTTGGCTCATAGATGGACTTTGATATTGTACACTTGGACATATTTATGTTATATTTATATGATGATGAAACTTATGTTATGGTCTACATGTTTTATGTGATGTCTTAATGTATGCATTCTATCTTATGATGTTTCATATATGATGCACATGTTTATTATGTCTATATGATGCTATGTGATGTTTATGATGACCTAATGCGATGATGATCTAATGTAGACTTAGATGTTTACTTGATGTTCTAATATGCAAAATGTGAGATGCTAGCTATATGATGATGTTGTTTATGCGATGATCTATATGTCTATGCCTATGTTTTTCTGATTTTTTGTTGTTGATATTATGTTATGTATGATGCAAGTGGATATGGATGTTCTAATGCACCTATTATGTATGTAAATGATTTAATCATGTTAATGACTATCTCATGTGATATGACATGCAATTTATGCTATGTTTTTGTTATGTCCAAATGTACTCAATCGACACATAAATGACACAATGATAGATAGAAGACTGACTGACAGAAGGTGAAGGAAAGGATTCTAAGTCTTTTTATTGTAAATCAAGCTGTAATGATAACTTAGATAATAAGTAAACAACCTCCACTTGGTCCTTGAAAATATCATTAGCACCCTCTCTTCTCATTGTGGTGTCAAACACTATGGCCTCTACAATGTCCCAACTAAGTATTAATAAACACCTACTTGCCTTAACTATCTCTCTCTCTTCCTCTGGAGTAATATTTTCCACATCAAAATCAAATTTGAGAGGATGTACACTAATTTTTGTAGTACATTGTTCTTCTATGAACAAGATGGCATCTAAGAAAATCTTATGAACTTGTGAGTCTTGACAAATTGGTCATCTTTCAAGAACTCCTCGTAAGCCTTAATTTGGACATCTTCAATGTCTTCAACACTTACATATTTCTCCAATGATGCTTCAGTGTAAGATATGATATGATCATGCCCTTTTGAATATATGGGAGACTTGATGGAGTCAAACTCATATCCTTGTGGAGGCACATATTCCCTAATCATCATAGTCATAGGGTAATCCACCAAAGGAGGAGGAATAATTTGCATTATTACTTATGCACTCCTTTGGGGTAGTTCATGAGCCAATGATATTGTAGGGGATGGAATTCTGGAGGGTCTGAGTTCCCATACTATTTGCATAGATTCCTCCTTAGCAGATTCATCACCTCCTTCTTCATCATGTGTTGGCTTTGGTTTAGGCTCAAGCTCATTAGACATAATTCCATAAATATAAACATGTCTTAGGAGTGCATCCGTTCTTTCAGTCTTGTTTGAAATGAGGGGGAAGTCTCCAATATAGTCAAGATTAATCTATTATCAAAGAAGATCAATATTCTTGTTAAATTTGATCTAGATTTGGATGACTCCTTCAATCACTATGTCAGGGTTGGTGTGTTAGTGGACCTTTCATACCTTACTTTCCACTCTATTAACATGCAATTCTCTCATGGTTCCTAGTTATAGTTTATGAATTTTAAAGGCCTACTTTTTAAGCATTTTCATTGTAAATTGGGCACAAGAGATCAACATGTTCTTAACCTTGGAATTTGTATAAATGGATGTTGAAGATAGGGTTTTCTGATAAGAACTTTATTTGGAGGAATCATGATTATTTAATGTCTTATCGAAGGGGTCCTCCTTATATGGATACTATAGCTCCCCTTGTTGATTGCATTGAGGAACTTTCCTTAGAAGTTATGGAGAGCTTATAAAGTTTAATGGCTTTGAAGGCTCAATAATAGAAGCCAAAATTTGATAGAGTTGCATCCAAGGATCAAGAGGAGAGTTGTTCTCTTCAGGATTTCCCCTATGAGGTGGATGTTATGGACTATTTAAGATGTATTACATCTATGGAGGGGTTGTTAGTAATGGATAAACCTATGAAAATAAGGGGTTGTAATTTTGAACTTAAAAAACTTTTGATGGAAATTGTTGGTGTTCCCAGCTGATTGTTTCAGTTCCCCTAAAAAGTAGCCATCTTTTATCTATATGGACCTCAGGTTAGTGGCCAATGAACAAGAGACTGGACGTGTCTCCTCTGCACTTCAGGCTCTGTAGGACCTAGGGGGTGTCCCTTACTCAATACCCATATGGTAAATCCTGACTGTAACTAGGTATTGACATTTTAGCAGATAAATCCTCTATTATGCAAACCGAAACTGTGAGATAAATACAAAGGTGCTAGGTTTGGACTTTATTTTAGGTGTGGACTAGAGGATTTGAAACCTAAACCCTACTTCTAAAATTCCTAAAATTTTCAAATGATGTATTGATTCTGTTCTTTTATATTTTGTGATTGCCAGACTAGGTTTTGAACCATGGAATCCTTCCAGTATCTGGACCGGTGCCTATCTTAGGGTGCATAGTCAAACTTTAGCATGCAGAGTGTTTCCAACAACAATACATACAGTTTCAGAGGGCTTATTTGTTTTTTCCTTATAGACACACCCAAGAGTAGGTATTTATATTAACCCTGCTTATGGCATCCATGTTATCAAACACATCTCCCCATATTTTATTTAAAGCATTTTAGTCTGTTCCTTAAACAAAAGCAAGAAACCAAATACGAAACACAGCAAATATGCATTTAAGAACTTAGAAAACCCTTGGTATTCTTTGCCAAAAAGAGAAATACAAATAACAATGGAGACAATCAATATAAACAGATGCTTTTAGCTTTATTCATATCATTCAACCTGAAACTGATAAACTGCCTATAGAAACACATTCAACACATAAAATTGAAACTCACCACACAGAAAATAGGGCAACCTGTCAAAACCTGTATTTCATTCCACTACTCCAAATATCCCAATCTCCAATCCCCTAAAATGAGAGCCCAACATTCTCTTATAGACACAAGAATGTGGCGTAAGAAATTAATACAACAAGGCGGTAGTGAGCTTTTACATTGCAAGCTACCGCCAAAGAACCTCAAGTGCAATTACAAACTATATATCACAAAGGGGAAAACAAAATAATAATAAATAAAACTTGGAGCCTAATGTTTCAAATTTAATTTTCCCCTTTGATTTTCCACCTTTCACTTTGTACTTGCCGAAAACCACCAATTTCACACTGTTACACGGGCACAACTGAAGGCTCTTCATTCCTCTGCGTTGCTGCGAAATGAGGCCCTGGGGCCTCTTCTTCAACTTCTTGATGATTGCATCCAACCCTAAAGAACACAAAGAATACATTGCAGTAGTTTCTCAAACCAATTTTGCCGAATCCATTCATTTATGGGTCATTTTTTGGCAATGTTGGGCATTTTTACAGCTGCCAACAATTAGAACACACCTTAAAAGCATCTAAAATCACTACCCAAGCATTGTAAATGGTCATGGGACGGATTTAGACCATAAATCATCAAATTTGAGCTCAAATGGACCCCCAAAAATTGCCCGAAATCTCAAAAACGTGAACAACATTCATTCAACAATGTCTCTGCTCAAATTATGCCCCAGAAGACCTCATAAATGCCTACATAATGGATAACAGACCAAATCTGATTGTTCAGGAGAGACTTTGACCGAAGAAGTGTGCAGAGAGAAGCATATTGCACCATCACAACCATTTGAAAGAGGAGCAGAGCAGGTCGTGCGATGGTGAGAAATGGCCTAAAATCCATTTATTTGCCATTTATAAAGTATGAACATTATAAACTAATGTTCATAATGAAACATTTTCTCATTAAAATATTATTTTTGCCCAAAAAATAATTTTAAATTTTCACTTTTCAACTTTAGGCATATGGCAAATATCTAATTTCCTTCTCCTGGCAAACAACGTCTTTTCACTGTGGGCACATGGGATATCTGAAGGCCATGAAAATTTGCATAGAGCTTTTATCAATTATTTAGAGCAAACCCATTTCCTCAAAACTCGCATTGCCAAAAGATCTTAGGGACCTCCTTTGTAAACTGGCATGTCGGATGCCTTCGCCGCAACTAAAACACATCAAAATAATGCATCATATGATCTCTGATTTTGAGGAAACTAGAACTAGAGAAGTTTTGGACCAAAGTGAGAAATGGGTTACCCTCATAATTGTGAGGTTTGAAACTTTTCAGAACACCAAATCTAGCCCGGTCGCAATCAGAAAAGAATTAATTAGCCCATCAAAACTCATCCAGGGAGAGCAAAACTAAACAAGTACGTTACCATATGTACCAAAAGACTTCCTACCATACGAATTTGCAAGATGATCTCTGAGTTGCAAGATTTTAATCGGTGAAGGTGGCCTCCGGGGTAGATTGAGCAGCACATCGACCCAGCCTCTATCGACACATCGAGAGGAGATAGGCACTTCAAATTTGCAAAATTTGAAGGTGCCAACAGAAACTATAGAAGTGATAGATGAAGTTTGTCAATGGATGATGAAGAAAATCCCTTATCAAAGTAGTAGGAGGGTAGTTTTAGACAATGTTTGAGATTTGATTTTGGGTGTTTTTTATATTTTCAATATTTATCTCTTTGAATTGTTCTAATAGGTTGGATTATTTTATGACTTTTGTGTTGTATCTTTGGCTTTATAGTCTTCTTGTGTGTTTAATGTATCATTAGTAGTGACTATAGTATTTTAGCTTGTCTTTTATATTCTTGAGTTTTTAGTTGTGTTGTAAGTGGTGGCAAGCCCATGTAATTTGGGAGGAAAACTAGATTGGAGAGAAATCTAAACCAACTTTGGAACAATTTCTAGAATCCTTCAAAGATGAGTTTTATCCTAAAGATGTTTATGTTGACCCCTACATGTGGTGGTCATAGTTGCAATAGGGACATGAGTAGTTATTCCAAGCCTACTTTGATGCCTTCCACGAGTACATGTAGTGGTCATAGTTGAAATAGGGACATGATTAGTTATTCCAAGCCTACTCTAATGCCTTTTGTGAGTTCTATGCAATGTTGAGCTCATTTGACTCAAAACAACACAAAGTCCTCAAAAGCTACAATATCCTTTATCCAATAATATAGTCCAAATTAAAGTTGATCAAGATCAAAATGATGAGGGAGCCCTATTGCTATGTGACAACCATTGAAGAGGAGTTAAAGTAGGAATCAACTAGTGTGCTAATGAATACATCACCTTTGGATAAGAACAAATCATCCAAGACTAGTAAGTGGTGTGAAAAACATAAGAGTTGTAGTCATTCTAATGTTGGGTTTCATGCTCAAAAGAACTTGCTCATGATGGTGGAATTTGGAGATGCTAATGTCAAGCCCTCAAATGGAATCATTGCCTAAAAACCCATCCAAGTTAATACTACATAAGCAACAACCCTCTAACTTAAGCTAAAGTAGGCTATTTATTCTAATTATAGATGTGGGTAAAAGGGTAGCCACTAGACTTCATGATCAATGGCATAAATGTTAGGATTAAGGTGCCATCAACCTTGTAACTCCTATGTATTTAATTATTCTTAGTATTGTTTGTAAATACATTCATAAGGAATTAAGGGTCCATTGACAACGGTAAATATTTAATTATGGTACTAGTAATAATGTCAATTTACCTTGGGATTACTATAGGTGAAAAGTGGGCAACCTAGTTTAT
The DNA here is from genome assembly GCA_027924645.1 of Cunninghamia lanceolata. Lineage (NCBI taxonomy): Eukaryota > Viridiplantae > Streptophyta > Pinopsida > Cupressales > Cupressaceae > Cunninghamia > Cunninghamia lanceolata. The sequence continues at coordinate 412,724 of BSBN01001861.1, forward strand.
TAATAGCTTATGACTGTGGTGTAAGAGTATCTTCTATTGGTAGTCTCTTACATGTTGTAAGGAATCAACTATTTTGGGACCATCTTTAGTTAGCATTTTATGACAACCTATAAGAGGCGTAAGAGGCTATTTTTAGCTCGTTGTTGACTTTCCCAAAGGTGGGCATTGGGATTTGGCTATCTTGGGTGCTACATTCATGTAAGGTTGTTATGACATCTGTAAGAGGCTAATTATAGCTTGACTATTTGATTCCCCTAGTATGGCATTGGATTTTCCTAAGTTTGGGTGCCACAATCTATGTAATCCATCCATGGCTTATATTTCCTATATAATAGAAGCTAGAGGAGTGTAGAGTTATGTTGAGTTTGTACACGTACACAAGCAATGTCAAATTCGATGATGAAGGAGTGTAGGAAGTGATTGTATTGTATTATTGATTCAAATATAATACAAACTTGGCCTCTCTTATTAGTGGAGTTTTTTCTCCAAAGGGTTTCATGTGTAGATCTCTTGTGCTTTTTTATTTTCCTTGTTGCTGATTTTACATGTTTAAATCTTCATTTGGCATTCTACTGTTAAAAATTAGATTTGCAGTTTAATTTTAGATTTTCATTCTATAGTGGTTTGCCTTCATTTATAACAATAATATGAAGTATTTGATCTCTTCAAAAACTATTGACATATGAAAGTTGCCAACTATGCCTCATTTGTAGCCTTATAAATTGGAATGGCTCAGGGTATTAAAGTCACTCTTCAATGTTACTTCACATATTCTACTCATCCTTTTTAGGAGAAAATAGTATGTGTTGTAGCTCCAATGGAAGTTTGTAAAATACTCCCTAAGCATCCATACACGCATAGTCATATGTGTATGTACAACAAAAACCCTCACAATATAGTTGTGATAATGAGCAACAAGAGGTACCAAATTCCAAAAAGTGAATTCATGCTCAACAACTACTATACCAAATCCAAAAAATATTGTTCCATATAGCTATGCATACTCAACATTCTGCATATCACTTCCAACTAAAGAATAGTTTGTTGTGGTAAAGATATGTTAGATTTTGGACACCATGTTTATCGATAACTATTCCATGCCTATATATAGAGTTTTTACAAAGGATCATCTCCCACAACAAGCCGATCAATTTATCAAGCTACTACTAGACCTCAAGGTTCCATACTGACTTTCTACACTCAATGCAATTGGGACCATTGTTTCATAAGGAGAGGAAACTAATCCACGAGGATTCATCAATAGTAGTACCTGTAGTAACACCCAATCCATTTGTGGCTTGCAATAACTATGGGACTACTTCTCAACTTTGTGGTACACCATACCAACTCCTAAATGCTTGAGAGAACAAAAAGTCCCATATCCACTCTTCAACAAATGTCGCACATGTTCCAGTAGTAGCACAATTCACCTTGTAGAGAGACAAACACTTATGCAACAATTATGCCTCAACCAAAAAGACTCATGTGGTTCATACCATAACTCCAAAAATATCTAGTACACCTTCTAGCTAAACCATAATGTCAACACAAAATATAGACCAAAAATGTGACCTCAGTTTAAGCAAGAAACCAAATAATGTAAAATGATAAACACAAATGTTACCAAACTTTTGATTTTTGTTGAACTGCGAGGGTGGATATGCTCATGTGATGAATTTGGTTGCTCGAACCGGCAGCATGACGATGCATGATAGTTGATTGATTTCTTGTAATGGGCTCTTAAAGGGATAATTTATAGACCTTAAGAAATGATGATCAATGGTGAGGATCTGATAAGAAATGGACGATCGGGATTGAGTTGGTTGGGTAGTTGGAGGATAAATGGTGTAGGATAATTAGGATTTATTTAATGATTTTTGCGATTTTTGGGAGATGGTTATGGGATAGTTATAAGATGAATGGATGAGAATAAAAGGATTTTTTAATTTATTTTATTCATTTTTAAATAGTTGGATGGGAGATTTAATTAATTAAATTAATTAAATCATGTGTGGGAAGGAGATTTTAGGACTTAGCAAAATGCTTTAGGATTTAGAGAAAATTAGGGATAATTTGCACGAATGATGGAATCAAGTCCTGAAATTAGGATAATTAGGAAAATGTGATAAATCAGGACAATGAGGGGACAAATGATCAAGATTAGGGGATTTTGGATGGTTTAGGGATAATTTGGGCGATTTAGGTATAAATTGGATGATTTAGGGAATCATGATGTGGTTGTGAGTGAATTAGGTCCTGGTAAGTTTTTAGATGTCTACATTTTGCCACTCTTTGAGATGATGTTATGATTGAGAGAAGCAATGTTGTTTCAAAAAAGAATAAAATATAGATGGAAGGATGAAAAGGATGGGGTTATAAAAAGTAAGATGGGATGATGCCCCCTCAAGAGGATAGGTGGGCGCGAAGGACACAGGTATGCTCTCAAAATGGATGGAAAGGAAAGATGAGGCTATAAGATTAGATGCAAATGAGGGAGGAAAGGATAGTCATGTTGAGTCAGTGTGAGCAACTTGATGTTTGATATAGCACCTAATGTTATGCACCATGATATAAGGACCATGGTGACGATGTGTCAAATGCATAAAATATTGAAGGTCACAAGCAAGCATATGCTTATGGCACCATGATTTGAAAACCCATGATTACGTTGTGGCAGGTATGTTGTAAGGACCAATGCAGATGCAAGACAAAATGATAACACACACAAGTAAAGCAAGCAAGCATGCATAAAATGATACAAAGACAAACACGATGTTGCCCCTAGTTAAGCTGAAATTGATGATTGATTGATGATGATGATAGCATTGTTGATGTGGGAACAATATATCCCAAGAACAACATGAGGATTGTGTTGTTGATGTAGGAACGATATATCCCAAGAACAACACAAGGATTGGGAATGATATATCCTGATGATGATGATTGATTGGATTAAGTTGATTAAGATTTGTAGCAAGGCTGGGAACAAGATCGATGGATGATTTTGGACTCAGATATGATAGATTTCTTGGTAAAATGTAAGGATTAGGATTACTTGTGATGGATTAACCTGTTTAGGTTTTGTTTGAGATTTTGTCAATAGATTGTTTTTGGATGATTGCATTGGATTGCTTATGGATAAAGATTGGGATTATTGCACTCGATTGCTTGGGATAGTTGCATTGAATTACCTTGGATGAGATTGCATTAGATTGTATTGGATTAGATTGCATTGGATTGCAATATGATAACTAGTGAGAAGGGAACACCCAATCTAGACACAGGGATGAGAGATAAATTAATTTAAGATGATGAGCTAATTGGATGGATGGATTAGGGTATTAGCAATAGTGGATGGAAAGGAGGATCAATGATAGATGGACGGGTAAAGGGATTATTGATAGTGGATGGAAAGGAAGGATCAAGGATAATGGATGGAAAGGAAGGATCGATGATAGATGGATGGGTGAAAGGATTACTAATAGTGGATAGAAAGGATAGATGCATGGAACGGTGTAGGATGTGACCTCAAAGGACTATGTCACAAAGGAATAGCATGCCCCTACTCTACAGATGTTGTGCAGGATGTTGAACTAAAGGGATATATAGTGTAAGTGATAACAAGATGCTTAGAGGATAAGTTATAGAAGGATTTTCTATGTCGAGAATTTATCAAAGCATGTATCAAAATCATGCCTCAATCCTTATCAAGATCAAAGTCAAGTAGGGTTGATGAAGGGGAATGATAGCAAGGATATATGGATATGATGGATTAGGATGACAAGAGAGGGATATGATAGGATAGATGAGACAACTTGCCCTCAAGTGCAAAGTTCATCAACAATCAATTTACACATGACATCCGCAAATGGGTTTTCATCATGGTACGTGTTAGCATTTAAATATGTATATGCAGGCCCCTTCCCAAATTTCCAAAAAGTTCTAACTCTTTGGCCTCTACAGTGCTAAAAAATGCAAAAAATTAGTCATATGCATGTGCCTTTGAATGTACAAGGGTGTTTGTATATACGTGCAGGTCAAATGTGCATTAGCGGGTTAGAAAACTCTATCGCCCTTTGAAAAATTGAGTTAGATGCATTTTTGAATGTATATCGGGCTCTAAAAGGTGCATATACAAAGGGGGAATCTTTTGCAAATTCCCAGGAATATTCCCGCTTTGTATGTCGGGTCATATACAAAGCAAAATATACAAGGAGGTGCAAATATACATTTGCTACAGTGGCGAGGCAGAGATGCATGTGGTGGGGCCCGTGGATATACAAGGTCGAATGTATATGCAATATACATTCGGGTGCACATACAATGGTTAGATACATTGCAGGAATATTCTGGAGAAGATTCCTTGTTTGTATGTGCAAGGGAATGTACATTGAAAATTATACAAAGGCTCGCGACATGCAAAGTGAACAGTGCAAAAGAGAGAGAAAATGGTCGGGCCCACCAGTTGTATACAAAGGCAGTTGTATGTATGCCGATGTACATTCAAAGCATACAAGTGAAATATGCATTCTGGAACCAAAGGAGAAGTCAGATGCGGCAGATAAAAGTTTGAAATCCACCTTGTATGTATGAGGCGATGGATGCAAGCAAAGGGACATACAACCCGGACGCGATGGAGGAATAAAATGCAGTGAATAAATATTTCAGGTCTGTGGGTTGTATAAAGCGCTTGTATATGCTGATATACAAGCTGATGTGCAATGAAAAGCATACAAGCTGGATTTGAACCGATTCTAAAATTATTCTAATAAAATTTGAGGTCTGACTTGTATATAAGGTGTTTGTATATGCATACGTTTTTGCATATACAAGGGCGAAAAGGAAAAATGAGAACTGAAAAAGCCAGCGATAGAAACATGAGGTGCCTCTGTGGCACGATCTGATTGGCCGGTGACTTGGTCAACATTTTTTGGCGCCGTTGATCCTGGCGATGGGGAGGTGATTGACGACAGTGTTTTAATGTCCAACAGTGAAGGTTTTCTTTATATGTGGCCGCATTTTTTTTAGCGGGAAAACTTCTGATGCATCCGATGCTGCATTTCTGAGGGGTGTGGGTAGGTTGATCTTAATGGTAGCACTTGCAGGGGTACGTTGGGTGGAATGACAAGCCAACCACCAATTTTAAGATGAAAATTTGGAAACGGTGGTACATCTCCGGATTCTACCTGTTCCCTCTCCTTCCTCTGCTTAGTGCATTGATGATTTTAAGTGCCATTTTCGAATGCCTTGTATTTGATGGATTTTTGTCTGGCCTTGTAATTAATTTTGCTGAGTTTACAGTTTTGGTATAAAAGCCAAGCTGTGTTACTCATTGTGTGGTGGAAGACTTGGGCAATTTTGGGGGAAAAATAACGAAATACAGGGCATTTTCCTAGTTGTTGTATCTCTGTGGAGTTTATGTGTTGCATTTGAGTTGTATCTTGCACATGTGTTCAGTTTCAATGTTAATGTTATATGAAAAATGCTTCTTGCATGTGTTTTGCTGTTTGTCTCCATTTGTTGTATGCTTTTCTTCTTCTAAATTTGGTTGCTAAGCGTTTCTCAAATTCTAGAATATACATTTATGTATTTCATGCCTAATCTCTAACTTCCATTCAAGGAGTGGATTAAATCATTTTAGGTTGAATATGGAGAAGATTGTATGTCAACTGGGATATTTGTAAGTAGAGATAGTTAAATACTCATCCTTGGGTGGTGCTTGTAAGGCAAATACTAGTCTTGACCCCTTGAAACTCGAATGACAGTTGCAAGCCATTCTTATGTATACGTCTAGTTGACTCCTTGCCCTGAGATAGGCACCGGTCTGTTCTTGTAAAGTAGTTATGATCCAAAACCCTTGTCTTGCATCCAAACCATAATTTCAAACCATTCCATAATTTCAACCTGTTAGTTGTAGGAATAGGATTAGGAACCCCCTGCATACTCTCATCCATAACCAGACACACATGTCCAAGAGTTTTGCTAAACTTGTGATTTGTCATTCAAATCTTGGTCCATACATGAGAGTATTCTGCCTATTATCACAAATCTAAATCTTCATGTCATTGGGTGAGTCAAAGTGTTAAATCTTTAGCTATAGGGATACCCCCCTTAGTGCGGCAGAACCAGAAGTGAAGGGGAGGCAGCTCACGCAACTTCCCGTACTCTGTTGGCCGAATCTGCCTGTGCATTGGAACTGGAAACCCTCTGCCGATTCGGAGAAAATTACCAACAATACGTATCCAAGGACCCATAAAAATGGTTTTCACCATTGGATAATGATTTCTCTTTACTATTTTTTTTTTGTCTTTTGATTTATTTGTTATTTGTTGTGTTGATTGGATAGCATTGATAATCTAATACTCAAAGGATCTTCAATGTCCCTGTGTGTTAGATTTAGCTAATGTAGATGCAATTGTCATAACATGCCATTAGTGACCTACTTGAAGTAGTTTCTTTGTCATGATTAAAGTGCTCTTGTACAATCCTTTGGTGTTTGTGTGATCTTCATTGATAACTAAGTTGGCCTTATCTAAATGTTTACATTTCGACAAGTACCATCATAGCCCTTACGATGAAGTGTTTCTACCACAACACTACAAATTTGGGAGTTGGAGTTTATTTATTTTAGATGTGATTTTGGATTTGGATGGAGGGTATTGGATGTGAAAGTAAGTGATTACGATGTGTTTTTTTTGGATGGACAGGTTGGTGATGTAGATGGGTTTAGCAGATTTTTGACTTGCCAAACTTGAGATGGTATATTATAGAATGTGGATTTGGAATTATTGAAGTTTGGATGTAGGACTAGGATGGCGATTAGGACCAACATTCTTATACAAATGGTACAGTGGTGGGAACCTATTATATGCGAGGTTTGTTTGTTGATTTTGCTATCTTGTTGTATTTGGATATTTTGATGCATTTGATTTGCTTGGTCCATTTTGTTTGGGAACCCATATTACTTTTATATGCTTTCCTTTATTTTTGACTTCATATGCTTTTGATGTTTGATTTGAAGCTTTTAATTTGTATTCTCTATGATTTTGTTGGTCCTCATCGAGGGTGGAAGATGTGGAGGATAAAGTTTGCTAGTAGAGATGATGGCAGTGGAAGGATTATTGGTAACAAGCTTAGTGCAAGGGCTATAAATGGTCCCTATCTCCATGCTCTCATTGGATGAGGTTGCCTTAGTGATCATTGAAGTATCACTAACACCATTAGATTGTTTAGATAATTTCTCTTTGATGCTTCGACCATGACTAATGTCGATTGGGATAGGTTCTAAGATGCCTTGCTCATGAAGGCCCAATCCTTTTCCATGATAATCTATGCTTTGACATATTTTTTTTGTGATGGGATATCTGTCATCTTTGAAACATGATGCTAACTCCTTGGTATTTTGCTAAGATTAATCAAAATTTGCTATTGTCTCCTCTTTGAGTAAATTTGACTTGATAAAGATGGTAGATCCCATTTGATAGGATTCTTGTGCTTTCTTGTTATGTATACTTGTTGTATCTTGATCATTGTGTACACTTGTAGTTTCTTGATAATTGTTTATGTTTGTCATTCCTTGATCATCTGAATGCTTAGTGATATCCATTATGAATTGCTTGTCCTAATTTTTTATACGAGTAAGGTCCTAATGAACACCATGCTCATTAGGATTCTGCATGATGTGATCACTGTCATTTGTTTGATTGTCTATGTTTTCTTGGGGACCAAGTGTCTCATCATAGGAAAAGGATGTTGTAGTTGGATAATGGATATGACTAGTTAGATATGTGATAGGGTTATTTTGGATTTCTTGATCATGGATATCATAAATTTGGATGACGGGATCGACTTGGTTCTCTTGATCATAGATAGGATCTTCATCATAAATAGGTGTGGTGTGAATAGTTTGATCTTGGATAACTTGGATAATTTGATCTTGAGTAGCTTAGATAACTTGATCTTGATTTGGTTGAGTATATGTTAGATCTTGCTTTATATTGGATTCTTGACATAGCTCTTGAGTTTGCACAAACATAGAGGTTTCTTGGATAGACTTGATACGCTTTGAATATTCATCAACAGGGGTGCATGATGGAGTTTCACTTGAAATTATGGTAATAGACTATTTGATAGGATTAATGGGCATTAGATTGCATGATGGTATTTGTTGGCAACTTGTGTATGATGTTTGAAGATGTTGTCATTGATGGCAACAAGAGAAGGAACAAGGTAAGAACAAAACTTTTGGTTTGGAGAAGAAGACTTAGTCAGTTTTGGTTAAGTGTTGGCAGTATATTGAAGCAGCGACAAGGAGACAATGTTTGAGTTGGTATTGGTCCACAATAGAAGACAAGATCATGCGGTTCTGGTATGTTGTTTGTAGTCCTTTAATGATCCTATATCCAAGTTTTTATCTCCTGATGAGTACCAGAAGTCTATCTTCAAAAAGTCCAAGTCTGGTAGTGTAGAAAATAAAGAAAAATCAAAACAGAACACTCAACTAAATTGGTCTGCATTCCTCCGCTGTTGTATATCTAGTTATGTAGTTTTGAGGTGTTGTAAACACATGTATGGAGTATCTATATCTTGAGTTACATGTTTTGATCTCCACTAGAAATCCAGTTATGAATGTCTAAGTATCTCTACTTGATATGGTGTAGTTTGACTGTGTCAAAGCATCTGTTATTATGGTTCGCATTCCACCACAAGAGAATATTTTGCTTTGTGGTTTTGAAGGTATGATCTGTGATGTGTGAAGAGTATTTGATATGATTTTGGAAGCATCTTGTGGTCTGCAGTGAAAGTTGACGTCTGATAGTTGAAGTGAACTAGTGACTGTCTATGTTTAAGGCTGACATGATAAGTACAAATTGTATGCGGTAAGTTCTATTGTATAGAACTTAATTGTAAGTGGTAAAATAGTCAAGGCCAACATGTGTGAAGGTATTTCAAATATTGTTTGGGTCTAGTATAGATTTTGGAGAATGAATTTGGCTGACAGAGTACATAATGCATAACTACACGGTACACTTTATCAGGTCGACCTAATATGAAGATTTTGTTTGTTGCAGATATATATAGGAATGAATTCAGTGTTTGAAGAATGTGATGTGAATGTGAATGTGTGAAATATGTGAAGTATAGAGCAGGCAACAAGAGCAAAAGAAGAGAAATCTTGCTTAATGTAAAAGTAGAGCAGTGAAACAGAGCAGTCAAGATGAAGAGTTTTGAGATGGTATTTTGAGCATTCATTGGAGCTACATCCATGCATGTGTAGATGCAATCTGAGTAGTTCAACCTGGCAGTGATCCATTCTTCCTTCTCTTCTCTTTCTCTAGGTAGTGAGCCTATTTTGGCAGTGATCCATTCTTGCAATGAGCCCTAAGATAGTGTGTCTCTATTGTAATTTGGTATTGTTCCTACATATTATATTGTGAACTAATACTCACCGTGGTTTTCCCTGTTTTGGGTTTTCCACATAAAAATCCTAGTGTTCATGTGTGATGGATTGTGGTTGTTTCTTCTATGTTTAATTTTCTTTGTTATTGCATGTGGTAAATGGATTACTAGTTTAATAAAGTATTGATTCACCCCCCTCTCAGTACCTTGGGTGTTCAATAGTTGTTTGCATGGGACTAGGGGATTGTTTGATAGGTTCAAGGATAGGCATTTGATTGCATAATGGTGTTTGATTCCTTGCTAATAACCCTTGGATAACATCATTCATAGATAAGTTGGTTTGATTGGGATGATTAATTTTATGGGGTGGATTGGATGTATGGGATGCATCAAATTCAAGCTTAGGCGTTGAAGGTTTGGGTTATGGAAGACTTGCACAAGAGGATGAGGTTTCCAATGGTTTGTTTGAGGTGTGGAGTTGGACAGACACATCTTGGTTTAGATCTTGGTGTGGGTGTAAAGAGCCTTCTTGTGCTAGAATGATTTCCTTATGATAAGGAGTAACACATGGGCCATTTAGATTAGGAGCTTCTTGGGTCAATGAAGTAGGATATATATTGGTGAATGGCTTAAGTTATATAGGAGTAGATGGATTAGGAGTGGGATTGGATGGAGGATTTGATGGTACTAATGGATTTGGATTAAGAGGGTTGGAGGGATCTTGTGATGAAGGGATTATAGGGATTGATGGATTGGGGGGTATGTGGACTAATGGATTAGGATTAGGAGGGTTGGAGGGATATTGTGATGGACATTTAATTTAGATTGATGGATTGGGAGGTATGTGGACTAATGGATTAGGATCAAGGTTATCTATGCATGGATTTTTAGTTGCAAAGGGATGATTTGGTGGAAGCTTGGCTCCGATGTCGATAAGATACTTAACCAATGCCTCTTTACTATGGAATCTAGTGTCGATAAGGTACTTAATCATGGAATCCATGTTTTGAAATAAAGAGTGATGATCTGATAGTTTGGATGTAGTAGGTGCGAATTATGGATCAATGTTTTGGATGGATGGATGGTTGGGTTGATGGGATGAGCTAAAGAGTAAGGATGGGGATGAGGGATCCACATAGGATATGGAAGATATGGAGTGTGCACTTGAGGTTGGGTTTTGAAACATGGATTGGACATAAGGACCTTGCTCTAAGCAGATGCTTCCCTTGTCAATAGAATCATAAAGATGACTAATGGATAAGTGTTTGGGATTGGCATAATGACTAGTGCTAGGATGATAAATGGATAAAATTTTGGATGTGACATGGTGACTAGTTGGAGGGATCTTGTGATGAAGGGATTATAGGGATTGATGGATTGGGGGGTATGTGGACCAATGGATTAGGATTAGGAGGGTTGGAGGGATATTGTGATGGACATTTAATTTAGATTGATGGATTGGGAGGTATGTGGACTAATGGATTAGGATCAAGGTTATCTATGCATGGATTTTTAGTTGCAAAGGGATGATTTGGTGGAAGCTTGGCTCCGATGTCGATAAGATACTTAACCAATGCCTCTTTACTATGGAATCTAGTGTCGATAAGGTACTTAATCATGGAATCCATGTTTTGAAATAAAGAGTGATGATCTGATAGTTTGGATGTAGTAGGTGCGAATTATGGATCAATGTTTTGGATGGATGGATGGTTGGGTTGATGGGATGAGCTAAAGTGTAAGGATGGGGATGAGGGATCCACATAGGATATGGAAGATATAGAGTGTGCACTTGAGGTTGGGTTTTGAAACATGGATTGGACATAAGGACCTTGCTCTAAGCAGATGCTTCCCTTGTCAATAGAATCATAAAGATGACTAATGGATAAGTGTTTGGGATTGGCATAATGACTAGTGCTAGGATGATAAATGGATAAAATTTTGGATGTGACATGGTGACTAGTGTTAATGGGATTTTGACTGCAAGGCTCTTTCATGTTCATGAGTGTGGAAAGATTTTGATCAATAATCTCATCATCAAAGCCATTGTTATTAGGATATGTGTCTTGATCCACAAGACTATCATCATCATCATCGACAAGTTGTGGGCCTCAGTTGATTATGATTTTTAGTTTCACATTGGCTTGATTAATGGTTGTAGGTCTAGATTTTCTATCTTGCATGATAAAGTTCTCAAACCAAGGATTCATGATGTGAATGTTGAAGGATAGCAAGGTAATTGGATGCAACTAAGAGCTAGGATGTAGATTTGGACTTGGTATCAGACTATGATTAAGCCAATGGATGGCTTTGAAAAGACTTGAAGTTAAATTCTAAGGTTGATAAGATGGGTATAAGAGTGGATGAGGTGATTTTATGGAAGATATAGGTTTGGTTTGGATTAAGGGGGTCTAAGACTAAAACTTAGATTTCAAGACCTTTAATGAATTGATGGATGAAACAAGATATCTATACTTAAGATAGGCAAGTTCTTAAGTAGGACAAGATCAAGTCAGATTGAATATGGTAGACTTAAGATAGGCTAGGTTCTTAAGCAAGCTGTGACTAGGAGATGATAACATGATTCAAGTCTTGGTTTCAAGTTTAAGTTTTGATTCAAGAGGTAATGACCCAGTTTTTAGAAATGAAAGCACAACTACTAAACAAAAATCTGATTCAAATATATGTTTAACAATCTTTAACTGTGTATTATCAATGGAGATTGAAACATAGATAAGAAACTATGCAACATAGAAACATCAAAATCAAGAACTGAACACACAACATAGTGTTTACGTGGAGAAAACCCCTGTGGGTTAAAAACTCCACACAGGAAAGAGGCCCAAGTTTGTATTAATCTAAAAAAGATTGTACAATAAAACAACTCAATAACTCTCTCCATCGGTCTTCAACCTGACAACATTCCGGCGACACCTAAGTACCTAAAATCTGTATTACAACAACGAATACAATGGCAAATACTTATAGAAGTGTTTTCCCTCCATTCTAGGCATCCACTTTCTCTATCCAAGATTTCCCCACATGCAAGCATTAAATGTCATCATACATACAACCTCCAAGTGTCAAAAGATACCCATGCAAAGTTGGGCACCCATGGTCAAGTATAGCAACATACAGCATCTTATGACATGTCATAACCGTCATAGATACCACTAAAGGTGTATCTTCCCAATATGGGTGCCTGGGGATAAACTTAGCAAATATACAACTAGTAATATCTGTCATATGCATCATAGTGTCATAAAATCTTATGACAACTTGCAATTGTCATAGATTCTTTACATGCACCCACCAAACATTATGACAGTTGTCATACATGCTAAAAATAGTAGATTCTCCCAAGGTGGTGCCTACACTCATTTACTCATGAGTTTTACAATTGCCAACAATAAATGTCACTCTGTAACTACCGTCGGTAACTCCAGAATTACCACTGCCAGTGAAACTACCTCATCCCCTTATGGTTAATTACAAATTACAAATAATAAATGGAATAAGATACAATATTGGAATTTACAAGGTTAATGGCACCTTATTCCAAAATTCTCCCACTTGACATTATACCTTGTAAATCAACCCATAGGAAATCAAATGAAATAATCAGGTACTAGAAACAAGGCCCATGGCCTCTCTACACTACATGAACTTCTCTATGCTCATAGGCTTGGTCAATGAATTTGCAACATTCTCCTGAGTGTCTATCTTCTTCAGCTCAATTTGTCCATTTGTAACCAACCCTCAAACAAAGCGATACTAAACATCAACATGCTTAGTCTGAGCACGATGCATAGGATTCTTTGCCAAATAGATAGCACTCTATGTAAAGTACCGAGTTTCCAAAACACATACATAACCAAAATTAAAGTTAAAGTAACAATAAAAAAAATGACTGCAACTACATTGCCAAGTAAAAAGAGATAGAATTAACATTCATTGTCAATGCAATATTTCATTCATAATTTTGATATACATTCGAGTTACTATTCATCTTTCCCAAGTACAATTACAAAGCTTCATGAAGTAATGAATATACACAAGTTTCAATAATGGCTTTATCGGCTTACAAATCATTCTGGTTTCAATATGTAACACAAATATCAACATGAACAAGTAGAATCCAATATCAATCAATCCTCGACTGCCATTGACCAATTGTTTATCTACCGTGTCTAAGGACAAGAACATAATTCAGGCACTTTTTCACCCAACCATGAAGCTTACGCTTCCCTGGTATTCTTCAAACTAAAGAATGCCCGACCCTACTTGAAGGGCCTAGAAACCTGTAAACAAGCAGCAGGGTGGAATCTGGTGCATGCCTATTAACCTACATGCATCACTAACTTAAATGCAACATCACATTAACATGATATGGCAGGGAAATAAATACATAAAACTAGGCATACAATCCATTTGTTTCAATGGTACACTCATCTATTTCAACATCAAATATTAACTTTGGCCAAAGTGTGAAATAGATTAATGGTGTATAGGTGTTGAAAAGAAAACCTACTTCCATGTTTTCCCATATTCGACACCCGTCTCAGAAGGCAACTTCCCAAAAGAACAAAAGCATAGAAAACAAAATAGCCATTCTCTTTTCAAACACAATTTACAGCAAAATCAAGCTTATTTTATGCATGCAAGAATACAAGAGTAAACAAAACATATGTTTCTATTTCCATTTCATTGATATATACAATTTAAATGAAGGTAACTAGTTTCAACATTCAATTATCTAGAATCACCAAGGTCATATAGGGACAATCATCTTTTTATTCCCAACCTCCAGTAATTTATGAAAACTTTATAGCAATTAAAACAATACCCTTGCTTTACTTAAACCATATTAATCTGATCATAGTGCTTTCTAATATTCATCATAGATCTAAACTAAATAGTTAAGTGTATGTATATTGGATTCATGTAAGGTTTCTAATATTCCCAATTCAGGGCTAATTATACTTTTCCTTATCTAGCCCACTTTAACCACATGTCACCCACAGTTGTTTATAACTATGTTGCTAGGTTCTATTAATTCCTTAGTCAAGAACAAAGTTCATAAGATATAATATTTTATTCACTTAAATGTGTGCCTCATCATGATGCCGACGCCTTCTAAGGCATTTACCATAAATGAAACACATTAACCAGAAACAAAACATTAAGTATAAAAGCTCTGGCAGACATGTATGTAAAGAAAAAAAGTAGTCGCTAGAGGCACACACAAAAATCGAAGGTTCAATGAGGAACTCCAAATCGTATTCCACCAACATGGATACTGAAGGCTACCAGGCCGATACATGCCAAAACAAAAACAAAACAGACCAAAATGATGCCTATCCAAATCAATTATACACAAGAGGAGAGATCGTTAAGAAAAAGGCAGATCAGACGTTTCAAGAGGTCGTATAGAATTAAGAGGTCGAACGTAAACATTAAGTAGATGAAAATGAATAACTGAGGTAGTATGAGAGTAATAAGCATACAATATTAACAAGGCATATCATAGAATGGTAGAGGTCATTTTTAAAGAGAAAGTGGATCAAAAGAAATTTAAGACTTAATCATAGGAGATCAGCTGATTAGAAGTAAATTACAGATCATAAAAAAAATACAAAGGCAGTTAGGCATTGGAATGAGGCCAATTAATTGAAATGCAGAATGAGGTAGAATAACAAAGGCCAACCATACGTTGCAAGAGGCTATTAAGTGAAATGTTTGACCAGTATAATGACACAACGACCGTTATTAAAGAATTGTAGATCAAGACAAAATCATCAGAGGCCGATCTGACTTATAGATGGTCGATTTTAATAAGGTTACAGGCCATAAAGGAAAAGAAAAGTCCAGTCAAACGTTATGAAAGATTGATTTCAAGAAAAGAAGGTCTGATTCAACATACAGAGCTGATCCTATGCCATGCGAACCACACCAATGTTGAAAAGGAAATTAAAAAGACTTGCAGCTCTAAGAATATTCTCAGAGGTCGATTATATGCGAGAGGAGAGGTTGATTTTAAGAGTAAAAGCAAACAAAAAGAACATTAGAATGAAATAGAATTTCATTCAATTTGTGACTTATAGATCTAGTATATAGGTCGATTATAAGGCACGTAGGTCGTTTTAATACAACAGAAGGAAGCTTCAATATAAAGAAAGGCCTTGAATTAAAATATAAAGGTCATTTGAAAATAGGCTGATCATACACATAAACAGACCATTTAGGCATAAATATATATACCGGTCTAGTTTAAAGATAAAGAAAGGTTGATGATCAAAGATACAAAAGGTTGATTTAACAGAATACGAGGTCATGAGTTCAAGCATACTATTTATTTTGCAAGGAATGGCTGATGGAATCTCAAATAAGGCCAGTCAAACACATAACCAGTCCATGGAAAATAAGGAAAGGTGAATAAACCATAATACAAGTTGTTCAAATACAAGATCGGGCCGATTTACATTGGTCGTTGAAAAAAATAAAAAATAAAAGGCAGATATAAATACTCAAGGCCGATTCATTGTTCAAACTACAATTATATAAATATTCATTGATTTTGATGATCTCTCAGGTTGGATTTCATTAAGAACAACAGATTTAGGAAAATAAATAATAGGAAAATATCATTGTAAGGTTATGATACCGATTCTTGTGCTCTGTTGTGTTCAATACTGGTGAGCATCTCCTTCGGTCTCCTCCAATCCTCTCTCCTGCGCCATATATCTGTGTGTATCCTTTTTCCTTTTGCTTGTCTTTTTATTATCTTCAAACCCTATTTTTCCCCTTGGTGACCCTTCATGCAATTCTTTTCTTGTCTAAAAAAAATAGCTCTCCTTTGCATGCTACGCATGCTGATTTTCTCTCTTTCATTTAAACAAAGCTGTAAATTTACAAATATATGTATATTTAATTTTAGATTTTGATTAAGTATTTTATTTTATAAGTTGGCAATAATTCTTTTATTTATACAAGAATGTTTACAAAGATAGACAAAAAATAAATTAACCATTAATATATTTTTATATAGGTATTTTTAATTTTTGAAATAATATTTAATATCATTTATTTATATAGATCCATAGAACATAGACTAGTTTATTTAATTTAAGGTTCTGGTCGCGGAATCAAGCATAAAGACATTTGCAAGAAACGATAGTCATATATGTCAATACCATGAAGGATGTTAGACAACTAGTCAATCAAAGCAAGAATGTAATTCTATGTGAATGTGTGATAGGGCACCAGACAAAACCCATATGACTGTTGACAACCGGCTAGATCCCCTCTACCTAAAACATGTTATTGCCTTCGACAAAACCTGCAGTCAATCCCACTCATTTTCCATAGTCAATCTAAGAAGACCAACACAAATTCATCCAAACAATCCCTGAACACATTGTTCATAAAGTTCATAAATGTTGTTGGTGTGTTAGTTAACTCGAATGGTACTACTGTGAACTCACAGTGACCATAAAGAGTTCTAAATGTTGTTTTAGATATATCCTCGTCCTTAATCCATAGCTAATGGTAGCTGGATCTAAGGTCTATTTGGAGAATACATTTGCACCCTTCATCTAATCAAATAACTCATCTATCCTTGGAAGTGGATACTTATTCTTAATAGTCACCTTGTTGAGCATCCTGTAATCAATGCACAACCACAAGGTTCCATTCTTCTTTACGAAGATGATCAGTGCACCCCAAGGTGACACACTAGCTCTTATAAACCCTTGTTTCAACAATTCTTCTAATTGTGCCTTAAGCTCATACAGTTCTGTTGTTGTCATTTTGTAGGCTGCCTTAGACGGCGGTTTTGTTCCAAGCACAAGATCTATTGATAAATCAAATTCCCTTTTTGGCGGTAGTTCTATCAATTCATTAGGGAATACATCTTGGAACTCTCTGAGGATATAATACTTATCAAAGGATGCTTCTTGGTTGTCTAGATCTCTTATTTTGACTACATAGATTGAACAAACCTTTCTTTTAGCTTTCTTTAATTGCATGGCTAAAATCTGTCTTAGCTTAAGGGGTGTTGATGCAGAGCCACACAGCAAAAGCTTACAAATAGGGTGAAAAACCCATTAAACCCACCAAATAGCTAATACCTGTCAGCATCATCATATTTTCTCTGCCGATCGATATCATCCTGTAGTTTAACCCTTGACCTTTCGCCTATCAGCAGCATCGTCATATTCAACGAACATAATTATCCTCCTGAAGATCGCTATTCACCTTGCCGCCAAACTCTATCTGCAGCATCATGATGTTCGGCATCATCTACACCTTTTATCAGCAGGATATAAAATATCAGGTTCCTCCCATATATCCTGATGACGACAACCTCATGCACCTCTCTTCTGATGCTTACGTCACCCTGATATTTGACCCACTCACACAACCAACATCAGGATATAACTTATCGGGTCATATTGACACATCCTGATGACGATACTCAACTTTATGCACACGACGAATATTTCGCTGAATATTCCTTCCGCGATCCACTGATCTCCCCGATGTCCTCCACCTATGCCAAAACACTTATCGTCGGCAAGATAAACCTTTATCAGGTGATATTTGGAAATGTCCTGATGACGATGATGCCACATGCACTGTTACTTCCTTTGATGTCGACGTCACCCGGATATAAGACTCATTCATGTGCTCCGCAGCATGATATAAATTATCGGGTTATAATGAAATATCCTGATGAAGATAAACTTCAACTACCCGATGTTCAAACAAAAGATGATCCTCCTCCTTTCTTTGGCAAATGTGACTTTGACTCACCATTGACCCATTTGATTGTACCTTCACCTGTGTGTATGCTCCAGCATACAACAATGATATGCGGATGATGGATACACATGAAATGATGATCTTGAAGATGATATATATAGGAAATATATATATCCAAACTATTTTATCCTGATGCCTTCAAAATAGGCATTCTACATAAGTTTCAAGACCCGATCCGGATAGCGATATGCGCATAGATGCAAATGCGATATACACAGTCTGTAATGTCACATGCGAATGCTGTATATCCGTCAAATGTATATTTTTGACAAAACTCTCAGAACTTCACAATTTCACATAGAAAGCATGTCGATCGGGCCGGATCATTTTCTGAGCAATTCAAGCTTAGAATTTATCCTTCTAAATAGTAGCACATGAGGATGCTAGGATAACTCACAGCATGCTAACAATCGATCCCACGAACATGAAATGCATAAACAGAGAAACAAAAATGTAAACTAAACTATGATACATGCCCATTCCACCGATTCAGAGAATCAACCGGTGGAATGGTTGGATGAATCCATTTGCTTGTAACCAAAAAAAAATCAATACACAGATAGCTTGTAAACTAGACAAATGAAGCCAATGGGATCTCTTACTTTCAAATTAGAATTGCATACAGATCTCACAGTCCCACTGTGTTATAGTACTCTATTCAATCTCCAAAAACATAATACCTCAAGGAACTATCAAATGTATCTACTATCTAAAACCAACTGATCTAGGGCATAAATAGTAACTCCTCACGAGTACTACCAACTCGATTCCTAGCAGCTGGAAGACTTCCAAGCGGCTGGGAGAAGACAACTAAGACAACTAGCATAACAAACTTCTAACTACCTGCACATCCTCCTAGGTTGATCTAAAACATAAGAAGTGGTCCAATGGACCTTATTACATCAAAAAGTCAAACATACTATAAATAGACTTATGTTCTGTTTTGTAGGGGTGCTCTTGCACCATACTCCCCAGAAGAAGAAATCTCAAGTCCACTTGAGATGAGAGTATGTAGATCTGCACCATGTTTCTGGATCTGCTCTTCAGTCATCCATACTGCTTCTGAATCAGGTTTTCCCTGCCAAGACACCAAATATTCCAAATATTCCTTGTTTCTAGTTTTCTTAATCACTCTTGTGTCCAAAACCTTCTGCAACTCTGGTGAATCATGCTTTGGAATGTCATCAGCTGCTGTATCCTGTAGGAGTTCCTGTTCTTCATCTGGATTATGTTTGTATGGAGTTAAATCACATACATTGAATATAGGTGATAAACCAAGATCTGGAGGGAGTTGTATCTCATAAGCATTCTATCCATGCTTTCTCAAAATCTGACATGGTCCAATCTTCCTTGGCATGAGTTTAGTATATTTACCCTTAGGAAGTCTTTCCTTCTTCAAATGAACCCATACTAAATCTCCAACATCAAACTGTACATCCTTCTTCTTTTTATCAGCATATTCTTTATACTTCAACGTAGTTTGCTGTAGCTGGGTCTTTACTTGATCATGAGCCTCTTTTATGGCTTCTGCAAAAGCTTCTCCCTCTGCACTAACAACATCTGCTGCAGGTAGATCTCTCAATTCCAAAATTCCTCTTGGATGCATACCATACACTATCTGGAAAGGTGATTTCCCAGTACTCCTATTAACAGTATCATTATAGGAAAATTCGGCCTGAGATAGGATATTATCCCACTTTTCTCCATGCTATTTTGTCAAACATCTGAGCAAATTCCCTAAGGAACGATTGACTACTTCAGTGTGTCCATCCATTTGAGGATGATAGGCAGATGAGAAAGATAAATTTGTGCCTAGTTTCTTCCAAAGAGTTCTCCAGAAATGACCAATAAACTTCACATCCCTATCTGACACTATGCTCAATGGCAATCCATGTATTCTGACTATTTCCTTGAAAAACAAATCTGCAATGTATGAAGCATCAGCAGTGGTTTTGTATGGCAAGAAATGGGCCATTTTGCTGAATCTGTCCACTACAACAAAAACACTGTCAAATCCTTTCCTTGTCCTTGGTAAACCCAAGACAAAATCCATACTTATGCTTTCCCATGGTCTGGAAGGAATGGGTAAAGGCTGATATAAACCTGCATTAGTTGATCTTCCTTTTGCTTTCTGACATATCACACATGTCTCTACAAACTTTCTGACATCTGATTGTAACTTAGGCCAATAGTAATGTCTTCTAACAAGATCAAGAGTCTTATCTAAACCAAAATGACCTGCCATAGCTCCACAATGTTTCTCTTTAATGATGTTCAACCTCATAGAACACCTTGGAATACACAACTGTCCACCTTTGAACAACAATCCATCCTGGATCAGAAATTTAGAGAACTCAGCATGATATTTATCTCCAAAAGAAGTACATACCTGATATCTCTCTCCAAAATCTTCATAATCAGCGTACATGGTCTTCAATGAATCAATTCCAACACTTTCCAACTGAATCTGGTTGACTGTTAGAGCTCTCCTGCTCAAGGCATCTGCTACCTTATTCTTGACTCCTTTCTTATGCTTCAATGTGAAAGTAAAAGCTTGTAAAGTTTCTACCCATTTCATGTGTCTGTGGTTTAGCTTTTCCTGGCTATTGATAAAACTTAAAGCCTGATTATCTGTGAATACTATGAATTCCTTTGGCATCAAGTAATGCCTCCATTTCTTGAGTGACTGGACTAAAACATACATTTCCAAATCATATGATGAATACCTCTTTTTAGCATCATTGAGCTTCTCACTGAAAAATGCAATTGGCCTTCCTTCTTGGCTGAGTACTGCTCCAATGGCCATGTGACTGGCATCACATTCTACCTGAAAGATCTTGTTAAAGTCTGGAAGTGCAAGGACTGGCTGCTGTGCCACCTTCTTCTTCAATGTTTCAAAAGAATCATCTACTTCCTTAGTCCAAGCAAATTTGCACTTTTGTCCTCCTTTTATAGTATCAAGCATGGGTGCACAAATATGACTAAACCCTCTTATAAACTTTCTGTAGAAGGTTGCTAGCCCATGGAAACTTCTGACATCATTCATAGTCCTTGGAGTTGGCCAAGACAATATGGCACTTGCCTTCTCCTTATCCATTTGCAGCTTTCCTTGTGAAATGACAAAACCCAAATATGTGATCTTCTCCTGCATGAACAAACACTTGTCCAAATTTATCATTAGCTGCTCTTCATGTAACCTCTTGAGAACCAAATCTATATGTCTAAGATGTTCTTCCTTTGTGTTGCTGAAAATCAGAATGTCATCTAGATATACTATGACAAACTTTCCCATGAATTCTCTCAAAACCTCATCATCAATCTCATAAAAGTACTAGGTGCATTAGACAACCCAAAAGGCATAACTTTCCACTCATACAACCCTTCATTGGTTTTGAATGTTGTTTTCCATTCATCTCCAGGCCTAATCCTGATCTGATGATAACCACTCTTCAATTCTATTTTTGTAAAATACTTAGCACCTCCCAAACAGTCAAGTAAATCCTCTATCCTAGGGATTGGAAACCTATACCTGATTGTGATCTTATTAATAGCCCTGGAATCTGTGCAAAGCCTCCAAGTGCCTTCTTTCTTTGGTGCTAGTACAGTTGGTACTGCACATGGACTTAAACTTTTACCAATCAGACCTGTGTCTAAAAATTCCTCAATTTTTCTTGCTACTTCTGCATTTTGTTCTGGAGTTAGCTTATATGCTGCTTTGTTTGGAAGTGTAGATCCTGGGATTAGATCTATGCAATGGTTGATATCCCTTATAGGTGGTAGGGATCTTGGCATTCCATTAGAAATGATGCCTTTATATTTATCCAATAACTCTTGGACAACTGGGTCTATGAACCTCTGCTTCTTCTCTTTCTTGACTTCTTGCTGCTGTTCTTTATTCACTATCAGACATGGAATTAGGGCATATGCAACTACACCTTCTGCTACTACTTCTTTCATGAACTGTTTTCCTTCCATCAGCATTACCTTCACCTCTTTTCCTTTTGATTTCTCCTCCTTCTCTGTCAATGGTAGTAACTGTATCACCTTACCATCCTTGGTGATTGTATAGGTGTTTCTTACACCATCATGGCGTGCCTTCAAATCATACTGCCATGGTCTACCAAATAAAAGATTGCAAGCATCCATCTTGGTAATGTCAAACAACAACCTGTCTTTATATGCTCCAATCTGAAATTCTACCGAAGCCTATTCTTCTACAACCATCTGCTGACCTTGGGTAAGCCATGAGACCTTATATGGGGATGGGTGAGGCAATCTCCTAAGCTTAAGCTTTGTTACCATTTCATTAGATACAAAATTTTTAGTAGAACCAGAATCAATTAAAACTTTACATGCCTTACCTCCTGCTTTGCAAATGGTTCTGAAAAGAGACTTTCCTTGTGGGGGTTCTTTGTCCGGTACCTTCATGGTACTCATTGTTCTTCTCATCATCAGAGATTCTCCACTCTCTGGATATCCATAATTGTCAGGAGCATTCACACTTTGAAAAGCATTAGAGCCTGTTGCACTTTGACTATCAGGTTCTTGGATCAGATTTGTTCTCCTTTCTCCTATTGAACTTGTTGCCTTTTCTAGACATCTGCTGGCTATATGGCCTTCTTTATTATAGTTATAACATCTGATAGATCCTCTACCCTGGGATCTTCCTCTGAAAGGTCTTCTGCCTCTAAAGTTTCCTTGCTGGATGTGACTTTCTCTCTGGTTTTGGTTGTTATTTCCCTTGCTGTTGTCATGACTGGATTCTCCCTGATATCCATGTCCATGTCCTCTGCCTCTGAAAGGACTTCTTCCACCTCTTTACTGTTTACCTCTTCCTCTATTGTTCTGTTCTTGTCTTCTCTTTAACTTCTCTTCCACTTTTAATGCCAACTGAAAACATTTCTGAACTGTATCTGGATTATGCAGATTCAAATCTTCCTGAATGTTGAACCTCAATCCATTAAGGTATCTGGCTACCTTTTCTTCCTCACTCTCTTTTACCTTTGTCTTCACACAAAGTTTCATGAATTCCTCTGTATATGAGTTGACATCTAGCTCCTTCTGCTTCAGGTTTTGCTTCCTCTTGTGTAATTGGATACTGTAATCCAATGGAACATAGGCTTCCTTCACTAAAGCCATCATCTTCTTCCATGTAGCAACTCTACGCTTTCCTTCTTGTACTCTGTCATCTTGGACAAAATTCCACCATGTCAATGCAGCTTCTTTCATCTTTGATTGGGCTATCTTCACTCTCTATTGTTCTGGTATTTCCTTTGTCTCAAAGAAATTGTTTAGGGAGTCTATCCACTCCATCACTGAATCAGGATCCATCTTTCCTGTAAACACTGGTAAATCTAGTTTCACATGCATGGTCCTCCTCTCCATGGATTTGAGGGCATTAATCAAGGGTCTCTGGTCTGCAGGAACAACTTCCTCATTCCACTTAGGGATCTCTTCTTCTTCCCTATCTTCTTCTTTACCAGAACCTACTCTGTCCCTCAACTTCTCCAATTAATCCTTCAATGCCTGATTCTGAGCCTTCACAGCTTTGCTCTCTGCAATTTGTTTCTTCACTAGCACAACCAACTTAGCGTTGGTCATCCTTGTCGGGAACTCTGATGTTCCTTCTTCCTCTAACATCCTGTATTTCTTTTTTTCTTCCCAAAAGATTTTTCCTTCGCTCTGATACCACTATGATGCAGAGCCACACAACAAAAGCTTACAAACAGGGTGAAAAACCCATTAAACCCACCATATAGCTAATACCTGTTAGCATCATCATATTTTCTCTGTCGACTGATATCATCCTGCAGTTTAACCCTTGACCTTTTGCCTATCAGTAGCATCATCATATTCGGTGAAAACAATTATCCTCCTGACGATCGCTATTCACCTTGCCGCCAAACTCTATCTGCAGCATCATGATGTTCGACATCATCTACACCTTTTATCAGTAGGATATAAAATATCGGGTTCCTCCCATATATCCTGATGATGACAACCTCATGCACCTCTCTTTTGATGCTTACGTCACCCCGATATTCGAGCCACTCACACAACCAGCATCAGGATATAACTTATCGGGTCATATTGACACATCCTGATGACGATACTCAACTTTATGCACACGACGAATATTCTGTCGAATATTCCTTCCGTGATCCACTGATCTCCCCGATGTCCTCCGCCTATGCCAAAACACTTATTGTTGGTAGGATAAACCTTTATCGGGTGATATTTGGAAATGTCCTGATGACGATGACACCACATGCACTGTTACTTCCTCCGATGTCGACGTCATCCGGATATAAGACTCATTCATGTGCTCCGCAGCATGATATAAATTATCAGGTTATAATGAAATATCCTGATGAAGATAAACTTCAACTACCCAATGTTCAAACAAAAGATGATCCTCCTTTTTTTGGCAAATGTGACTTTGACTCACCGTTGACCCGTCTGATTGTACCTTCACCTGCGTGTATGCTCCAGCATACAACAATGATATGCAGATGATGGATACACACAAAATGATGATCCTGAAGATGATATATATAGGAAATATATATATCCAAACTATTTTATCCTGATGCCTTCAAAACAGGCATTCTCCATAAGTTTCAAGACCCGATCCGGATAGCGATATGCGCATAGATGCAAATGCGATATACACAGTCTGTAATGTCGCATATGAATGCTATATATCCGTCAAATGTATATTTTTGACAAAACTCTCAGAACTTCACAATTTCACATAGAAAGCATGTCGATCGGGCTGGATCATTTCCTGAGCAATTCAAGCTTAGAATTTATCCTTCTAAACCCTAGCACATGAGGATGCTAGGATAACTCACAGCATGCTAACAATCGATCCCACGAACATGAAATGCATAAACAGAGAAACAAAAATGTAAACTAAACTATGATACATGCCCATTCCACTAATTCAGAGAATCAATCGGTGGAATGGTTGGATGAATCCATTTGCCTGTAACCAAAAAAAAATCAATACACAGATAGCTTGTAAACCAGACAAATGAAGCCAATGGGATCTCTTACTTTCAAATTAGAATTGCATACAGATCTCACAGTCCCACTGTGTTACAGTACTCTATTCAATCTCCAAAAACACAATACCTCAAGGAACTATCAAATGTATCTACTGTCTAAAATCAACTGATCTAGGGCATAAATAGTAACTCCTCATGAGTACTACCAACTCGATTCCCAACGGTTGGGAGAAGACAACTAAGACAACTGGCATAACAAACTTCTAACTACCTGCACATCCTCCTAGGTCGATCTAAAACATAAGAAGTGGTCCAATGGACCTTATTACATCAAAAAGTCAAACATACTATAAATAGACTTATGTTCTGTTTTGCAGGGGTGCTCCTGCACCAGGTGTCCTAGAACCATGAATCTCTACCTGATTCCCAAAGTTGTCAAGGCATTTCACTACTTTTTCTTCATAGTCTACTAAGGACTTGTGCTCAGATAGACAATTGATTCCAAGAATCATGTCATAAGATCCTAGAGGTGCAAAATAAAGGTTGACTTGCATTTGGAAAGTTGGGAGATCTAAATCACTACATACTAGACATGAGTCTACTCTTTTCTCTGCACTGTTACCATACTGCACCATCCAAGAGTTTGCCATGTGTCCTAGTTTTACAAATACCTTTGCTACAATTTTAGGATCTACAAAATATTTTGTAGCTTTGGTATCAATTAAAATAGAAACTGGAAAGCCAGAGAGCTTACTGGATAACTGAATGGGTGTCGCTTGAAAATCTGCTTGACGATGATCTACAGCAGCATGAATTTGGTGTTGTGGAACTCCTGGCCAATTCCCATCTCTCTAGTTTACTATTCATCATGGACACGCGCTAGCGTAGTGCTCTCCTCCACAAGTATAACATCCATCACGGGGTCCTCTATACCTAGATGGCATCTCTCTTTTGTTATTGTTACCATTATTGCCAAAGTTGCCTCTCTTATTATTCCTACCTTGGTTTCCACTGTTCCTTTCCTAAAAATTGTTGCCTCTTTTAAGATTCTGAATCTGGCGCTTGTTGTTTCCTTGATTGTTTTTTCTACTCTAATTGTGATTGTCATTCTAAAACCTCTTATTTCCATATTTCACATCTCAACTCTTACGGTAATTGACAATCTGCTAAAATTTCTACTCCTATTTAGTCACTTTCTCAAACACTTCATCCATGGTCAAGGGGTTACGAATATCTACCTCTACCCTAATTTGTGGTCTTAAACCCAAGATAAACTTTCAGATCCTAAACCTCTCGTCCGGCTGATACTGTGGAACATACTTCAGTAGGTGCAAGAATTTCTCCCAATACCCAGTCACTATCATACCTCCCTGAGTTAGGTTTTAAAATTATGCCATCTTTTTATCAAAATAAAACTGTGGTAACCACCTCTTCCTAAAGAGTTTTAGGAAGTGGTCCCACATCACTACCCTAGGTAATAATTTATTTTCTGCTTTTTCATTATCCCACCAAGTCGCTGCTTCTCTAGTAAGCTGGTAAGATCCCCATATTGCTTTAGTTTCCTTGGACAAGTTTCGAAGAACAAAATATTTTTTCATATCAATTATCCATGCCTCAGCTCCGTCACCAATAGTCTTATCATTGAACTTAGGAGGGGTGACCTTTTTAAGGTAATTTCCTATCTCAATTGTTCACATTCACTTCACCTTATGGGCCTCATGCTTATTCCCTCCATTCCTCGTCCTGATTTCTTCTCATTCCCCTAACTTCATGTTCCAGATTGTTCATTCGGGTCCCTTGTTGAGTTAAGAGAGCAAGGATTTGATCTAGTCGGGTATTCTGTCTATCATTGTTCTGTCCATTATTATTGTTTGTCTCATTTCAGTTTCCTTCATTATTTCTGGCATTGCTTCCTGCATTGACTACTTCATTAGTGCCTGTATTGTTCCCTACGTTGGCTCCTTCATTATTTCATGTATTTAAGTCACTGCCAGCTCCTAGGGTTGCTCTCCTATGTCCAGAGTTTCTAGTATTCATGATGAATGATCTGCAGGACCTAGTCCAAAAAGGCCTAGTGTAGAACCTAGCGCTCTGATACCAAATGTAAAGTACCGAGTTTCCAAAACACATACATAACCAAAATTAAAGTTAAAGTAACAGTAAAAAATGACTGCAACTACATTTCCAAGTAAAAAGAGATAGAACTAACATTCATTGTCAATGCAAGATTTCATTCATAATTTTGATATACATTTGGGTTAGAATTCATCTTTCCCAAGTACAATTACAGAGCTTCATGAAGTAATGAATATGCACAAGTTTCAATAATGGCTTTATCACCTTACAAATCATTCTGGTTTCAATATGTAACACAAAAATCAACATGACCAAGTAGAATCCAATATCAATCAATCCTCTATCGTCATCGACCAACTGGTCATCTGCTGCATCTAAGGACAAGAACATGGTTCAGGTGCTTTTCTGCACAACCACGAAGCTTACGCTTCCCTGGTATTCTTCAAACTGAAGAATACCCAACCCTGCTCGAAGGGCCTAGAAACCTGTAAACAAGCAGCAGGGTGGAATCTAGTGCGTGCCTATTAACTTGAATGCAACATCACATTAACAAGATATGGTAGGGAAATAAATACATAAAACTAGGCATACAATCCATTTGTTTCAATGGTACACTCATCTATTTCAACGTCAAATATTAACTTTGGCCAAAGTGTGAAACCTATTAACAGTGTGTAGGTGTTGAAAAGAAAACCCACTTCCCTAGTTTCCCATATTTGGCACTCGTCCTGCAAGGCAACTTCCCAAAGGAACAAAAGCATAGAAAACAAAATAGCCATTCTCTTTTCAAACACAATTTACGACAAAATCAAGATTATTTTATGCATGCAAGAATACAAGAGTAAATAAAATATATGTTTCTATTTCTATTTCGTTGATAGATATGATTTAAATGTAAGTAACTAGTTTTAACATTCAATTATCTAGAATCACCAAGGTCATATAGGGACAATCATCTTTTTATTCCCAGCCTCCAGTAATTTATGAAAACTTTATAGCAATTAAAACAATACCCTTGCTTTACTTAAACCATACTAATCTGATCATAGTGCTTTCTAATATTCATCATAGATCTAAACTAAATAGTTAAGTGTATGTATATTGGCTTCATGAAAGGTTTGTAATATTCTCAATTCAAGTCTAACTACACTTGTCCTTATCTAGCCCACTTTAACCACATGTCGACAATAGTTGTTTATAACTATGTTGCTAGGTTCTATTAATTCCTTAGTCAAGAACAAAGTTCATAAGATATAATATTTTATTCACTTAAATGTGTGCCTCATTATGGTGCCGATGCCTTCTAAGGCATTTACCATAAATGAAACACATTAACTAGAAACAAAATGTTAAGTATAAAAGCTCTAGAAGACATGTATGTAAAGAAAAAAAAGTAGTCACTGGAGGCGCACGCAGAAATCAAAGGTTCAACGAGGAACTCCAAATTGCATTCCACCAACATGGATACTAAAGGCTACCAGGCTGATACAGGCCAAAACAAAAATAAAACAAACCAAAATGATGCCTATCCAAATTGACTATACACAAGAGGAGAGATCGTTAAGAAAAAGGTAGATTAGACGCTTCAAGAGGCCGTACATAATTAAGAGGCTGAACATAAACATTAAGCAGAACAAAATGAATAATTGAGGTCGTATAAGAGTAATAAGCATACAATATTAACAATGCGTATCATGGAATGGCAGATGTTGTTTTTAAAGAGAAAGTGGATCAAAAGAATTTTAAGGCTTAATCATAGGAGATTGACCGATTAGAAGTAAATTACAGATCATAAAAAAAAATACAGAGGCAGTTAGGCATTGGAATGAGGCTAATTTATTGAAATGCAGAATGAGGTAGAATAACAGAGGCCGACCATACATTGCAAGAGGATATTAAGTGAAATGTTTGACCAGTATAATGACACAATGGTCGTTATTAAAGAATTGCAGATCAAGACAAAATCATCAAAGGCCGATCTGACTTTTAGATGGTCAATTTTAATAAGGTTACAGGCCATAAAGGAAAAGAAAAGGCTAGGCAAACATTATGGAAGACCAATTTCAAGAAAGGTAGGTTTGATTCAACATACAGAGCTGATCATGTGCCATGCGAACCACACCAATGTTGAAAAGGCAATTAAAAAGACTTGCAACTCTAAGAATATTCTCAAAGGTCATGCGACAGGAGAGGTTGATTTTAAGAGTAAAAGAAGACAAAAAGAACATTAGAATGAAATAAAATTTCAATCAATTTGGTGACTTGTAGATCTAGTATATAGGTCGATTATAAGGCACGTAGGCCGTTTTAATACAACAAAAGGTGACTTCAATATAAAGAAAGGCCAAATTAAAATATAAAGGCCATTTGAAAACATGTTGATTATACACGTAAACAGACCATTTAAGCATAAATATATATACTGGTAGTTTGAAGATGAAGAAAGGTCGATGATCAAAGATACAAAGGCCGATTTAACAAAATGTGAGGTCATGAGTTCAAGCATACCATTTGTTTTGCAAGGAATGGCTGATGGAATCTCAAATTAGGTCGATCAAACACATAACCAGGCCATGGAAAATAAGGAAAGGTGAATAAACCATAATACTGGTTGTTCAAATACAAGATCAGGTCGATTTACACTGGTCTTTGAAAATAGAAAAAAATAAAAGGTAGATATCAATACTCAAGGCCGATTCATTGTTCAAACTACAATTATATAAATATTCATTGATTTTGATGATCTCTCAAGTTGGATTTCATTAAGAACAATAGGTTTAGGAAAATATCGTTGTAAGGTTACGATACTGACTCTTGTGCTCTGTTGTGTTCAAGACTGGTGAGTATCTCCTTCGATCTCCTTCAATCCTCTCTCCTGCGTCGTATATCTGTGTGTATCCTTTTTCCTTTTGCTTGTCTTTTTATTATCTCCAAACCCTATTTTTCCCCTTGGCAACCCTTCATGCAATTCTTTTCTTGTCTAAAAAAATAGCTCTCCTTTGCATGCTACACATGCTAATTTTCTCTCTTTCATTTAAACAAAGATATAAATTTACAAATATGTGTATATTTAATTTTAGATTTTGATTTATAAATAAGTATTTTATTTTATAAGTTGGCAATAATTCTTTTATTTATACAAGAATGTTTACAAAAATAGACATAAAAATAAATTAACCATTAATATATTTATATATAGGTATTTTTAATTTTTGAAATAATATTTAATATCATTTATTTATATAGATCCATATAACATAGACTAGTTTGTTTAATTTAAGGTTCCAGTCGCGAAATCAAGCATAAAGATATTTACAAGAAACCATAGTCATATATGTCAATACCATGAAGGACGTTAGACAACTAGTTAATCAAAGCAAGAATGTAATTCTATGTGAGTGTGTGATAGGGCACCAGACAAAACCCATTCGACTGTTGACAACTGGCTAGATCCCCTCTACCTAAAACATGTTCTTGCCTTCGATAAAACCTGCAGTCAATCCCACTCATTTTCCACATTCAATAAGTTAGTTCCGTAAAAATATACCTGAGGCGACATAAAGAACTAATTATCATCATCCTACTGATTTAAAATCAAATAAATCAAATAGAGTCCAATGATTCTCAATGCATTTAACATAATAAAATCAATCCCAATAGCCTGAGACATGACACTCTGGCTATCACAACCAATCTGAATGATCCTGCAATCTAATCCAATACCTATACATAGTCTCCTCAACCAAACAGCCTCCTTAGAGACATGAGTAGAAGCCATATACTATGCTTCCATGGTGGACAAAGCAATTGTGGGATGCCTCTTACTCATCCAACTCACTGCTCCTCCAAACAGAGTAAACACATAGCCACTAGTGGACCTTCGACTATCCAAGTCACTTGCCCAATCTGGATCAACAAAACCTTGCATGTCAAAAGATTTACCAACACTATCAATTCTAGAATAAACCAAACAATGATCAGGAGCACCTGCAAGATATTTAAACACCCTCTTCACATAATTCCAATGATGTTTACCAGGGTTGACATAAATCTGCTCAAAACTCTCACTGCTTGGGCAATATCTAGCCTAGTGTAAACCATTGCATACATCAAACTCCCTAAAACACTAGAATATGGCACATTAGACATATTCTCAAAATCATCCTCATTCTTTGGACACATATCTAATGAAAGCTTAGTACTAATTGGTAAAGGAACTCTAACTGGCTTACAATCCTGCAAACTAAATATCTACAAAACAGTATTCACATACTATGTGACAACCAAAGCTTTCTATTACCTCTGTCCCTCCTAATTTCCATTCCCAGAATATACTTGGCAGCACCAAGATCCTTCATATCAAATGCACCTGAAAGTTGAGCTTTCATCTCACTTATCATACCCTTAGTATTGCTGAAAAATAACATGTCATCAACATACAATGCAATGATCAATATAGAATCACCAATACAATGAATGTAAATACAATGATCCTCCTCGCCTCTAAAAAAACCCAATTTCAACACAAATGAATCAAACTTTTGATACCACATTCTGGGGGACTATTTCAAACCATAGAGAGACCTCTTTAACTTGCAAACCCAATGTTCTTTCCCTTTTACCTCAAAACCTATAGGCTATTGAATATAAATTTCTTCCTCAAGATCTCCATGCAAGAACGCAGTCTTAACATCCATTTGCTCAATCTCCCAATCAAAAGCTTGAGCAATGGATAAAAGAAATCTAATAGAAGTTAATTTAGCAACAGGAGAGAAAATCTCACCAAAATCAACTCCCTCTCTCTGGGAGTAGCCCTTGGCTACCAGTCCAGCCTTGTACTTCTCCAATGACCCGTATGCTCCAAACTTCTTCTTGAAGACCCACTTACAACCGATGGCCTTTCTTCCTTTGGGCAAACAAACAAAATCCCAGGTTTTACAAGAGTCTAAAGCCATCATCTCCTCCTGCATGGCTAACCACCAAGACTCACTATCATCTTCAAGAATAGCTTCCTTGTAGGATCTAGGCTCATCATTAGTACTCAATAAAGCAAATATACAACAAAAATCTGGTGGGATATACCTGTCAACTAGATTTTGTTGCCTTGTGGATCTCCTCAAGGGTGGAGTAAGAGTCTCAACTCATTCTTTTGCATGATCATTTGTACCAACTTCTTCTATAACAACAGATTCATCTTCATCAGAACTACTCGAATCTTCTTCTTCACCCTCTAATCCATCATTATATTCTTCTTGAGGTGCATCTTTTTGTGCTAAATAAAAGTGCACTCTCTTTACCTTTTCATCTTTTTCTTTTGGCTGCTCAGGTTCAGAAATAGCTCTAAGTTCCCTAAAAATAACATCTCTAGAGTAGATAATCTTATGGGTTAGTGGATTCCAAAGCTTATAACCTTTGACATTATCACCATATCCAATGAATGTACACTTTTCATATTTTGGATCCAACTTAGATTACTTTTCCTTAGGCACATGAACAAAAGCCTCATAGTAAAAAACCCTTAAATGTGAAACAAAAGGTTTCTTACCTGTCCACACTTCATAAGGTGTCAAATCAAGAGCCTTACAAGGAGATATGTTAATCAAGTAGTATGCAATACACATAGCCTTTGTCCAAAAATATTTATCCAACTATGCATCACTCAACATACATATGGCTCTTTCCATGATTGTTCAGTTCATCCTTTCTACAACACCATTCTATTGTGGTATATACGGAGTTGTCTTTTGTCTGATAGTACTTGCATGCTTGCAAAACTCATCAAATTCCTTAGAACAATATTTCCCTCCATTGTTAGATCTTAATATTTTTATCTTCAATCCTGATTGGTTTTCAACTAAGACTTTAAAATCCTTAAACTTAGTGAAAAATTTAGATTTGTGTTTCATAAAATAAATCCAAGTAAATCTGAACACATCATCAATGAAGGTGACAAAATAATGAGATTTTCTGATAGAATCATTATCCATAGGTCCAAACACATCCATATGAATAATTTCTAACTTCTTTTTTGCTCTATTGCTTCCTAAAGGAAATGTTTTTCTATTTTGTTTACACACAATGCTCACAGAAATTAAAGTGCTCATCAGAATAAGATAATCGTCCAACAAATCTTTACTCTTAATAGTTTTCAAAACATTATTACTTGTGTGACCCAATCTACAGTGCCACAACATACATGTATTTTCAATACTAGCCTCAGATACATAAGAGGCATTACAAACTGTAGTGGCTTCAAGCTTGAAGAGGTTTCCCAATCTCTCTCCTTCGCTACCACCAAGTTCCCTCTCACCAATCTTGCATTTCCCAACTAATATCAGATATGTAGAGTTGTCTCCAAGATAGATATTACCTCCATCATACTATTCATATGTGGAAAACCATTCCTTATGTAGGGTCATATGAAACAAGCATCCTGAGTCAACCAACCAGTGATCATTAGAAACAACATTACATTGAGAAAGTAAAACATCTTCACATGCATTTGAGGACTTATTCGAAGCACTCTCCCATTGTTTCTTTGGGTTTCTGCACTCCTTCTTCACATGTCCCCTTTTACCGCAATTCCAACACTTAACTCTATTCTTCTTTCTAGGAGTTTTAGATCAGCCCTTGGACTTGTCCTTAGCCCCTTTCTAATCTCCTTTTGGTCCTCTTTCCTTAGACCTTCCCTTGACACTGAGAGTATCCCCTAAACTATCAAAACTCTTCTTCATCAATTCCTATGACAATAGAACTAAATCAAGGGCATCCAACTTTGGATATGTGAGGTTAGCAGTGACAGCAAGGATAACATTCTCCCAAGACTTAGGTAAAGAACAAAGAAGCAAGATACATTTATCTTCCTCATCAACATCAATATCTATAGATGCAAGCTGACTCAACAACAAATTAAATGAATTTAAATGATCTGCAACCGAATCACCCTCTCTCATTTTCATGGAAAATAATTTTTATTTTAAATAAAGTTTATTTACCATACTCTTGGCTTGGTAGATCTCACC
This sequence comes from Cunninghamia lanceolata, assembly GCA_027924645.1. Taxonomy (NCBI): domain Eukaryota; kingdom Viridiplantae; phylum Streptophyta; class Pinopsida; order Cupressales; family Cupressaceae; genus Cunninghamia; species Cunninghamia lanceolata. The sequence continues at coordinate 447,051 of BSBN01001861.1, forward strand.
CAACCGTTTCCACAAACTATGTGCAGTCTCTTCCTTTGCGACATTCAACAGGACATAGTCTACAAGACATAAATAGATGGTTCCCGATGCCTTTTTATCCAACCTTGCCCATTCATCCAGAGAGATATCATTAGGTTTCTTCTCATTTTGAATAGCCAACCACTGGTATCTTTCTTCCAACAAATCCTCCATTTTCAGCTTCCACAACTCATACCTCATTCCATTGAAATTCTCAATGTCCAAATGAGAGGTTGATGCAATGGTGGATGCAGCCATAATAACAACTCAAGGTCTACAAAACAAACACAACCAAATCTCCCACTACAGCTACAGCTTCAACACTACCACCCAAGAGTCAAAGCTGGCCAAGCTCTGATACTAAATGTTAGAAATAAAAGCACAACTACTCAATGGAAATATGATTCAAATACATGTTTAACAATCTTTAACTATGCATTATCAATGGAGATTGAAACATAGATAAGAAACTATAAAACACAGAAACATCAAAATAGAAAACTGAACACACAACACATTTACGTGGAGAAAACCCTTGTCGATAAAAAACTCCACATAGGAAAGAGGCCCAATTTTATATTAATCTAAAAAGATTGTACAATACAACAACTCAATAACTCTCTCCACCAGTCTTCAACCTGACAGCATTCTGACAACACCTGAGTACCTAAAATCTATATTGCAGCAACAAATACAATGGCAAATACTTATATAAGTGTTTTCCCTCCATTCTAGGCATATACTTTCTCTCTCCAAGATTCCCCCACATGCAAGCATTAAATGTCATCATACATGCAACTTTCGAGTGTTAAAAGATACCCATGCAAAGTTAGGCGCCCATGGTCAAGAATAGCAACTTACAACATCTTATGATGCGTCATAACCATCATAGATACCACTAAAGATGTATCTTCCCAATATGGGTGCCTAGGGCTAAACATAGCAAACATACAACTAATAATATCTGTCATATGTGTCATAGTGTCATAGAATCTTATGACAACTTGCATCTATCATAGATTCTTTACATGCACCCACCAAACATTATGACAGTTGTCATACATGCTAAAAATAGTAGATTCTCCCAAGGTGGCACCTACACTCATTTACTCATGAGTTTTACAATTGCCAATAGTAAATGTCACTTCGTAACTACCGTCAGTAACTCCAGAATTACCACTGCTAGTGAAACTACCTCATCCTCTTATGGGTAATTCAAATTACAAATAATAAATGAAATAAAATACAATATTAGAATTTACAAGGTTAATGGCATCTTATTCCAACAATGGTATGATTGGAGTGGACTTGGAAAGATTAAGAGGATAGATTCAAGACAAGGTGAACTTTGCAACTATGACAAGGATGATGGATTTGGGACAATCTCAACATTTTGCAAAAGGGAAATGGTTATGATCTCTTCAAAGTAGAATGCTTGGATTCAGTTACAAGTCTAAGGTTTAGATGTTTGCAAGGATTTGTTTGCAAGATTGACCAAGAATGAATTTGTAAGAGTATTCAATCAAACAAAGCAAACAATTGGTTTGTGTAATGGATGTAAGGATAATCACTAGTTTCACACAAGAAGACACATCAAGCACATCAACAACCTATATTAATCTGGTGGGTTTGTCAATTACTTTGACACAACATCTTTTGCTTAATACCATCCACCAAGGGAGGGATACCTAGGGAATGCAAGATCATGTACCACCTATGCACCACTTACTTTGGAGGCTAAAGCCTTTCACAAGGTTAGCTTTATCTCAACCACTTGGAGGTATGGATGGGTATCTTTTGGGGAATTTTTGCTTCCCATGCATTGCAAGGAGAATAACGGCAAAAAAGCTTCTAAACTAGGTTGTACAAGCATCTAAGGATGTCCTCGATATACACTAGGTACTTTAAGGCTCAAGTCCATGAACTAAGGGCTCATCTACATGAATGAAACTAGGAGGGTCTCTCCCAGTCTCTTCACCTCATGAGTCTTGGTGGGCCAAGTGTAACACCTAGTTTAATTTTCACCCTAAAAACTAAGTTTTAACCAAAGGAAATAATTTTTTTTTAAAGTTTAAAGTAGAAAGATAATTTGTTTTTTTTTTCATTCTAAAACCAAGTAGTTTATCCTTTGACTAACAATAATCATGAAATTATAAGTTATACAAAAAGGATCTATCCATCTACAACATTATACAATATGATGATTAAAGTTACTTAGAACATTTTTAAAATAGAAACTTACCAAAGTCACTGCATCTCGATAGTCGACCATCCAAATTCAAGTCTCGGCAAGCCTTAGGAATATAGAAGAGAAAGTATCTTCAAGGAGCTTAACCTCCAACCATAGACCGTCGGTCTCCCGCACTCCTTCCTATCTGGAAGTGGCCCTACCCTACTCAAAGAGGATAGACTTAGGATAACCAATGGTGTTTGCCATCTAAGTACTAGTGTTGTGACCTACATAACTTGTTATCATGCAATCCCCTAGTCATACCCTCTAGTCAAGCATGACCACTCCATAAGCTATGCCATCCAGTCATGGTGAACTATCAATGCACTTGAGGCACATGCATTACCTTGGCCAAAGGATTTGAATATGATTAGCGTTGTATCAACGAAAATAATAAGTTCACCCACCCCAACTCGACTCGAATTAATCGCAATCCTACAATTACCTATGTATAAGTTCAATATAACGACCTCGATAACTTCTAGGTGTTCCATACTCATCATACATTAACGCATGGCAGTGAGGTTTATTTCTCTCTTTTTAGCTCATGGAGATATTTTCATCCATATGTTAAAGAATGAGTTCCTAGCTTACCGATTAATCAGATAATGCTTTAAGTTAATCAGTTGATCTCTAAGTTAGCCCACTGCTTTAAATTATCCACTCAAGAGTGGACACTAAACCTAACTATGTTATTTCGGAAGGGTTTCACAATAATCCAATTTATAGAATACAAAATATTCGAAGACCCTGAGTTAAAATTTAAATACTCTTAAGAATCTTCTTCGACCTATTGAATCTTCGACATAGCTTAATCTTTTGTCAAACTAAGCATTTAGAAATCATATCTTGTTGTTTCTATTTGCAAGAAGAATGCATGCAAGTTTACATAACTAAAGACTCATTGTGTCAGCTCTAAAACTTCATTATCTAACATGTTTGACAGTTTAGACCAATAATAACTCTATATTCTCCATCAAAGACAAATCAGTTTGAATGTTTTAAAGAAAAAAGAGTTATATACAATAAATAAATGGACTTTAACTAGTTATCATTCGCAGCAAGAATAGAATGCTCTCTATGGTCGGCCAACCATTTATAAACTCAGAACTTGTGGAGAACTGAGTAGTCTTACATGCATCGGCATTCATTTCACACTATTGTTTCTTTTCTACCGACGGTTAACACATTCTTCAAGTCTTTTATAAAACTAGGTGTCTTTTATTATGACCAAGCCAACCATTTATAGTCGGCAGGCCAATTGAGAACACATCCATCGTCGACCTGGATTTTATTACTGTGGCTTGATAACTTAAAGCTATCTTTCGACCAAAAACTCAGTCTACTATGCGCTCTTCGCATATCCAGATACCTCTTAAAGTTAAACAAAACAACTACACAATTAAACTTGACCATCAAAGATGCTTCGAAGAACAATGTATTACAACTGTGAGTTTTTGACTGCGGTGTAGTGCAGGTTACAAATAGCATTGTTTCCATTTTGAAAGAGGTGGAAACACATAGGACTAAAGTTGGTAAACAATTCACACATTACATCTTCAATCAAATACCAAGTTCCATCGTATTACAAGTAGAGCCAATACTATTAAAACATGCCTAATAACCATGACTGCGTAGAGAAGAGATGAAAAGAAACCTGAAGATAATCTCTAGTGACTACTTGAAAACTAGGTCCAAAACTTGTTCTTTTCTTGGCCACTCACATTCACTTCATGCTCGGCCTCCTCTCCGTTTCCTCTCTGCATTCTCTCTTTTCAAAACTAACTCCCTACTTCCTCTATATCCCATTCTCCCTACGAAGGAAAACTAAACTTCCCACTCACAAGACCACGCCTAACAACTAGGTAACTACCCTGCATGCTTAACCATCTCCTCCTTTCGCGACCACTACCAGAAATGGTTTGGTTTTCCCACTCAATTCATGATTACTCTGCAAAGTGGAGCTCAACACTATGCGAGGTGGTAGTTTTTAGTTTGGATAAGATATCACACTACTCATAACCGATTATGAGTATAGATCAAATGCATAATTGGAAATAACAGTTAAGCTGACAACCCATTCATAAAGTTTAAAGCTTAAGGGTAAATAGATTGTTTCGAAATAAAAGACATTATAGTAAAAACTTGAGTGAGCCCCTTTCGAGCCACTGCCCGATTACCAACATCACAAAAGAATACATGAATTACCCCAAAATGACTATTTAAATATAACTAATATAATTTTCTATATTCCAATACAATACGACCAAAGGTATTACACCCAACGGTCTCAAAATTTAAAACATTATTTAAACCTTTTATTATAGGATAATAGCCCATAAAAGAAACAATTCAACATCCGTTGAATTTCACAAGTAGACGTTTACATCATACGCTCATAGAGCTTTATGGTGATAATGACGAATTGAGCGTAAATGCAAAACAAGGTTTGGGGTCGACTTATGCACAACTTTCAACTTTTACGCTGAACCACTAAACAAGACATGACTTACAACTCATTCTCAAGTGTATACATATATATATATATATATATATATATATATATATATATATATATATATATATAACAATATATCGATCGTCCATATTTGACGACATGATACTGAGTATTACGACACGAATGTCAATTTCTCATACTCATCACGACAACTACGGAAAGAAAAAAGACCTATTCTTGCAAACCTCGACATCTCATCTAAAATTATCTTAGCCTGAAATCAAAGCTTAACTCAAGGCTACTAGGTTTATTTACCTGATATTCATTTTCAGTGGCAAGCACCCATGGGTTATTCCAGAGTCTATTCTCTCTTTCTCAAAGATACTTTCTCTTCTTCTTTCTTCCTAGCGAACATGTTCCATCTATACCTGTCATTGACAATCTCACATACAATTTGTGGTCAGAGTACTAATGTTCTGATCAAAACACATTTACATCAAATCATTTCATTTTCATATCGAAAAGACATTTTAATTCATAACATCATATTGATCACAATCAAGTAAAAATCCATGATTTTATAAAATTAACCTTTTCTAAACATATCATCATTTTCTATGATGTTAAAACATATCCACATGGCTGTATTATTTAAGAAAAAGTAAATAGTAATATTGAATCCAAAAAGGGGATGTAACACCAAGGGTCTCAGTCTCTGCCAAACACGATGATGTCTCCTTTTTGAGGTACAACTTTTGCTCTCCCCCCTTTATACCCTACCGGAACATGAGGTTGAGGTCATCCCTTGGGCTAATGAAATCCCCAAGCAGGCCCCCTAAAGGGAAAGAAATCTAAGTGCTTTTGATCTCCAAGATCACTTTGCAATGCGAGGAGAGAGCATACACACTTTAGACCCTTGGGTTAACACAATAAAAATAGAACTTGAAGAGTGATTTAGATCTCCAAGATCATTTTGAAACACAAGGAGAGAGCATACACACTCTATAAATTCTCAAACATGAAAAACAAGTTAATTCCCTTTAGATAAATCAAATGTGCCTAATTTAATGAATTGATATTCTTTGAAATGTGGTGTTGTAGAAAATAGATTAGTAGTTTGCAAAAAAAAATGTCTTTGACAATCGTAGAAATGTAGGAAAAAGTGTTAGTACAAAATGATAAATCCTGCAAAAATATGAAAAAAGATGTCAGCACACAGAAAAATTAAATTCACCAATGGATTCTTTGTGATTTTCTATACAATTTTTTAAAAAATTCTTTAAATTCTGAATTTGTATGCAAAAGTTATGATCATTCAAAGTTCGCAAAGAAGGTCTAACATTAGAGAGATATACCTGAGAAATTGGGAAGGATATGGAAAATAGCTTACACCACATTGTAGAGCACTGAATCAACTTTCCAGCACCTACAAATTGCAAAAATCATTAAAAAAATGAAAAAGTTATGCTTGTTTGACCGAAAAAGTGCTTTTAAGGCTCAAAATGGGTCTAGGCCTATCACCGACAGTTAGAAGACCACTAGCGGTTTGTTTTGTCTTGGTCACATAGGTGGTCTAGAACTGGTGGCTATCTACAACAGAAAATGTTTGTCTCTGGTGGCTATCTACAATAGAAAATGTTAGTCTCTGGTGGCTTTATAACTGTTAGTGGTTAATGCTATCATTGGTCCATGTTCACAAGTCATGGTTTGTCTAGCAGTTACAGTTAAAGTCTAGTAGCTTATGTAACTACTAGTGATTAAAGCTCTATTGGTCACATACAATAGTTCAGGATCTACGGTCAACCTAGCGATTAAGGCCAATGCTAACAATTTAAGGTTGACCAATTACATGGACAGTTAGAGTTGCAATCAACAGTTGTCAGTTAATATAAATGTTGTGACTAACAATTGTATCTAGCAGTTAGGGTCACGAGGACAAATAGCATTAGTGATTAAGGTTAAGCCTAACAAATAATAATAACTTCCATGGTGACCACTACCTAGACAGTTACAATAACTATCAAGGCTTGAAGCAAAGGCAGGGTCAGCAGATCCTAGTCACCGATATAACTAGGATCTTAGTGATGGAAGATTTAAACGAACGGTCAAATAAACAACAATTATGATAACCACTTAGGTAAAACCTCTGTCCATGGAGAAAAATCCAAACACATCGAGCAAAGTGACAGTCCAATGAATAAAGAAGTTAAAAATATAGTGCACAATCACCTACAACTTTTACATAGTGGATAAAGCAATTTTGCAAAAGACATAAGTGCTAACCTCTGGATAGACCAATTAACCAATAAACAAAACATTTACATATCAAAATCTAAAATCAATGATGTAGAGTGACAATGAAAATACAATCCGTACCATATGATTGTACAACCATACAAAGGAGGTTAGGGCCAAAAACTAAAAATATTCAAATTTTCTGTTACCAAAATACCAAGTGTTATATATCAATATTCACCTGCGAGCCACTCTAGATGGAATGGTGATGCCAGTTTTGCCCTAGGAGGACTCTTATGAAAGTTGACCTCCAAGACTTGTCCAAAAATACACTGAATACTTACAGAATCACAACAAAAACACCTACAAAGCAAGGATTAAAATAAATAGGGTGTCGCACCAGGTGTGCCAAAAATTTCAACACAAAATATAGACCAAAAGTAAAGACTTCAAATGCAACATTAAAATCTTTAATCTATATCAAATGTGACCTCAATTTAAGCAAGAAATCAAAAAATGATAAATGATAAACACAAATGTTACCAAACTTCTAATTTATGTTGCACCGCAAGGGTAGATATGCTCATGTGATGAATGTGGTTGCTCGAAATGGCAGCATGACAATGCATCATAGTTGATTGATTTCTTATAAGGTCCCCTGAAGGGCTAATTTATAGACCTTCAAAAAGGATGATCAATGGTGAGGATTTGATAAGAAATGGATAATCAAGATTGAGTTGGTCAGGTAGTTGGAGGATAAATGGTGTAGAATAATTAGGAATTATTTAATTATTTTGGGGTTTTTGCGAGATGGTTATGGGATAGTTATAAGATGAATGGATGAGAATAAAAGGAAATTTTAATTTATTTTATTCATTTTTAGGTAGTTGGATGGGAGATTTAATTAATTTAATTATTTAAATCATGTGTAGGAAGGAGATTTAAGGACTTAGGAAAATACTTAAGGATTTAGGGATAATTTGAACGAATGATGGAATCAAGTCCTAAAATTAGGATAATTGGGAAAATGTGATAATCATGACGATGAGGGGATAAATGATCAAGATTAGGGGATTTAGGATGGTTTAGTGATAATTTGGGTGATTTAGGGATAAATTGGATGATTTAGGGAATCATGATGTGGTTGTGAGCAAATTAGGTCCTGGTACGTTTTTAGGTGTCTACATATAGTCTAATTTATAAAGCTTATTACTATAACATTGAAAACATCACTTTGAAGTCTTTAAACAAAACCATTGATGCAACAACCAAGGTGGCACCTATGAGGCTCGAACCAGGCCAAGTCATCTACCAAATTGAATTGAAGACACATTAGTAATCAATTTAGATCTACAACCACTAGAGGATAAGGAGTTAATCATATGAAATGGTTCTACTTCCAAGGGAGACAATTCAACTTCCTAGTGACCCTTGGCCATCATGGCATGAATCTTTTAATCTATATAAACATTTTTAATATAACTTGTGGATATGAATTATAGGAGATAAAAGATAACACCATCCACCTTTCTCAAGGGTATGCCATGTATGGAACAAATAATTGAATACAATACATTATTTATTGTTCTATATCTCTCTATCTATGCTCTCTTTATATTGTTAGTAATCTTTTGCATGTGCTATAAATCATCTAGATTATCATATGGAGATTTGTCTAATGGGATAATAACCTTTTGCCCCAAATGATAAAGTGTACCCTTGTGGAAGTGTGAACAAACATATCAATGATGACCATGACATTAATTAATTACTTACTCAACTTATTAAGTTATAAGGTATTCACTTACATCTTCACTCACTAGACTAACCTAGGTCAATACCTAGCTTAAGTATATCTACATGGGAAGGGAATATTCCCTTCCCACAAGGATGCAATAACACCATGGGATTAAATCAATTCCAATCCTTAATTTAAAGCATCTTTTTAATATTTTAAACCACTAAATCCTCTCAAAAGGATAAAACCCTAGAAGATCTCTACCCCTACCTAGAACAAATCTCAACCCTTCATTCTACTTTTCACCCTAACACTAATCTCAACATACCTAACCTCCCAATATAGAAGAGGACATCATTTTCTTTCAACAAATTGGATGAAGGGAGGAGGGGATAAGAGAGTGAAAGAATGAAGAAAGCATTAATTGTTTCCTCCATTACTTCTTCTCTATAAAGAGAGAAGAAAAAGGGTAAGAAGGTGGCCCTTCCATGGCCATCCCTTCCCTATCCATATAATTACATAAGATAGAACAAATTAGTTTTAGAATTTTCCCTAGCTAGCTAAGATACTCTCTTCCAATGGAGAAAGATTGGCTTCATAGCTACATGTTTAAACATTACTTCATTATTTCTATTATGGTTTCTAGTTATTACTAATATTTTTCTAAATTTTGATTTGTAGTCATGGATTCCTCTTTTATTTTGATTTGTAGAACCAATTTAATGATAGCATTTAAATATGTAGAGGGCTTGTTTTATTTGATTATGTGTTCTTTTGTTAAAAAAAGTAAGCGTGGAGTTAGCCCCCACCCTTTTGGCCATGCAATCCCATGCAAGGGGTGCCACCCCTATAATGTACAATAACATTTGCAAGGTTGTCAACCTTTATGATATTGGCATGTCTTGCAAGGCCTAAAAACCTTGTAGGTTGTGCTTCTTGCAAACATGCCTGCAAGGTAGCCTCTTCACAATTATTTATTAGTTTAATAATTCCCTTCTCCCTTTTTTAAATAGCATGTACTTTCAGATTTCAAATAATATTTAAATATATACAGTATATATAGATATAGATATACACATACACATATACATAAATATACATACACATACACACATGATTATTTATTTATTTTAATTTCTTTCCCCCACTTTAACAAACACGTACTTTAAGATTTCAAATAATATTTAATATTATAAACACACTATGTGTGTGTGTATGTGGTGTGCATGTGCATATGTGCTATAAAAGTAATAAGCTAGTATAAAAGCATGGTATCTTAGTAAAGGCCAAATTCATAAGTGTATATATACTAGTATATATCCTCATATATATGGGTATATGCATATGAGTATGTGAATAAAATAAACATGCTTGTACGTATATGTATTACATATATATGTAATTATGCTAAAAGTGTATACTTTTTGGTAAATATAATAATATGGAAATTTGGAAAATATTTTGTAGACAACTTGCAACATAATGGGTTCAAATTTAGGATTTAACTATATGTTGTCTAAAAGTAATAACCCTATATAAAGGTCTAGTTATAATTCCATAAATAGAGGTACATAAAAACGAAGGAATATATAACAAATTTATAATGTAATCAAGGATTATCCATAATGATACAACATTGTTTAATCAGCATGTGTTAGAAAATTAATAATCATAATTAATCCATAAACTAATGCAATTAAACAACAAAAAAATTTGAGCAAGCAGTAGGCAACAAAATTAGACAACAATACTTAATTAATCTAAAATGAAAACTCAATAACAAACTTGATAAATTACTAATGTCCACTATTTATTTAATTAAAATACCTAGTTTAGGTCTAGGAACCATATAAAAAATGGGCACATACCCAGAGTCCAACAATGCATATAGCATGACTGTTAACAAGAGATCAACAACGTTAACTATATTATCCTACCCTTCTAACAGTCTATCAAAAACCCTTCCCACCACTGAAACATAATAGTCCTAACATAGCCTAGTTTGCAGAGATAACAGGGGATGAGCAAATTACACAGGCCTAAGCCCCTCAGCATGAACACGATTACATTTTTTATATACCCTGTCGACCACAAATTCCACCTCTATTTTTCCCTTGGCCGCCTCATCCTCTAAGTCGCAGCAACTAGAGAAAGAGGGAATAGCCTCTGCAGGTAGTTGCACCTCCATTTTCTCTGTTATGCATTCCACTGCCAACTAAGTACACTTCTTCCTATGCTGAATTGAATGTATATGATCCATCAAAACCTCAAAGTGTGCTTTGGCCTACTTAAAAATGTCATCATGTAGCAAGAAGGAGCATGCTACCACTGAAAGCATAGTAACTAAGGCTAGTGATGAGTCACTTCATATATATTCCATCTCCCTCGGGTATTACTCAGGTCTAGTAGTAGGTTAGGCATGGCTAAATAGATATTGACACAAGGCACACCATCAATTGATTTGGAGAGTGTTGGCAAGAGACACTGTGTGGCATCATAAGTGTTGTCAATGATGGAAACAAAGTCTATCCCACACATCCACAATACATAATATGCCTTCACCAAAAGTCAGATTGAAGAATGTTTTGATCCAGTGAACAAGAACAGAGTATGTAACAAGGTTCAACAATCAAGTCTAGATCTCTCAGATGGTGTAGCTCAGTAAGTTACAGACTTGGGAAAGTCAAGAGGGTTACCATGACTACTGTACTCCAGAGATTTAGCCTCCGGTGATAAATCAAGGAAAAGATATGAGCATCTGAGTGTTGGGTTCTAGTCAGGCAGAGCAGACAGAGGAAGAACTGACCGACAAAATATCAGACTTCAATCCGGATGAGTAAAAGGTGTTGATCAAGCAATATGTCTGATTATACATTGTTGGCTGACATGATTAATGACTTCTATGCCTATGTTTTTGATACGCATCACAAATCAAGCATGGATTCAGCCGATAGATGAGTAACTTGTAAATATCTTGAGTGTTCTTGTTGCCGACTAGAAAATTGATGAAATCCTTTATGCGGATATATATACCAGATGGATTCCAATATATAGGTGTGTGTGGTGAAAAGTGATGAAATAAAGTGTGAAGAAACGCAGGGATAAGTGTGAGAGCTACAATTCAAGTCTGGTATGTGACAAAGCAACAACATTAAAATAGAGGAAGAATGAAGTGCATCAGATCAGTGTATTGTGCCTAGCTGGAACTGAACTCTTGCATTTGCAGATGCTTCTCATCAGTTCAAATACTTGATTACCTTCTGTAAGTTCTATAGACAGTGAGTCTCTTGTAGGCAGTGTGCCTCTTGTGAGTAGTGTGCTTGGGCAGTGAGCCCTAATTGGCAAGTGCCATTTTGTACTCCTTTATTCTTTTAACAGAGAATACAATCTTGGGTTAGTCACCCCATGGTTTTTCCCTTAACAGGGTTTCCACGTAAAAATCCTTGTGTTATGTGTGTTGATTTTATTTTTGTTCTTATGATTACATATGCTTTCATGTTTTGATGCAACATTGATTATTAAGATACAAAAAGAAAAGAAAGGAAATTTTGAGATAACTGATTCACCCCCCCTCTCAGTTATCTACCTTGTTTCCAACAGAGAGCTCTCATATCCTAGCCAACCAATTCCTCAAATTCACATCCTTAATCTCCTTGTCGATGGTCGCCATGAAGCTAGCCAAAGCCTTCTTGCTGGAAATCCTTTGCTTCCTCTTTCAGAAACCTTTTCCCGATGCAAACTTCTCCATATCATCCCCTTCCCCCACCATTTCTCCTCCCACAAACCTCAAACTTGGTGCCACCCACCTCCTCCTCTTCGACCCTTCTGAGATAACAACCTTCCCCTTCTCTTCCATTCCCCTCGCAGTTAAACCCTTGGCAACCCTTTTACTAGCCATGAATGCCATAGTACACCAATTTCATAGCACCAGCCAACACCAAAAATAATTGAATGAAATTTATCTTGCCTCTCCTCTAAATTGGATGATCATACAAACTACACAGTGAGATAGTTGTTCCTTGCTATCAAATGTCACTTCCAGCCTCCTCATAAACTTTGTTTACCTCCTCCTCAGCATTATGAAATCCCCTAGCACACAAAATTAATCTGGCCCATTATCAGGCGTAGTTTCCACTAATTTAATTTACCCAAAATTTAGAGTAGTTTACTTGTCGAAAAGCCAAACATGTCTCTTTTGCATATCCTAGATTTCTAATTAATATATAGAACTCTAACTAAAACTTGTTATCAATATATGTGTTTTTACACAATCAAAGGAGTGCTCTTCCAACCATATTGATATGATCAACCGACACCATTTTCCTACCACATAGATAAAACCAATTAACTAAATGCTTTCACATAATCTATGTCTCACTCAAGGGTAGGATCAACTTCCCTGCCATGTTGGTAGATCATCCATCCATGTCGGCAGGACAACCCCTCCTAACCCAAGGGGTCCAATCAATTTCCACTCCCCTTGCCACACAAGGGTTCACATGAGAACAATAGCAACTCAACACATACACAAGGTAGAAAATGGTTGCATATAACCAAGAATATCCATAGGTTTAGGGGTCTATTTTTGCTTCACAATCTTGAGCATGTAATAGAATGGGTAACCATGACCAAGGCTCTCTTTTGTTAACCCCTTCAGAGTGTTTCGAATAAGGAGAGAGTTATTTAATAGCAACAATACAGAATTTATCCATTCGTAAACCATTATTTTTTCTATTCATATACCAAAAATTTATTAACCAACAATCTTATTTCAATCCCCCATTCCCTCATGGGTAATCTAAGAAGGAGATCTAAGGTTAAGAAATATTTCTATAAGCTACTACTATCTTCGTGCTTCTAGTATGTTGTCTTATAAGCTTTTTGTTGTTATTTTTGGTGGTTGAACTCCATCCCTCTTGGATTTTAGTTTCTTGTGTGTTTTTCTATGGGGGAATTCTCTATTCTTTTGATGTCCCATTATAAAATGGTTTGGGCCTTTCAAAAACCCACTTTTATCCATAATAACAAAAAAAATCACATAAGTAAACTTCCTAATCTTATAAATTTGCCATTAATGGCTTAAACCACATTATCATTGCATATAGAAACAAGATTATAATAGATCCTTAGGGGAATTGAACCACTTACCTACATCAATGGATGATGCCAAACACTTCCTTTTTTCTTTTCTCCTAACTCTGTCCTTACCCATAATGGAAAAAAGTACCTCATTGGAAAAAATTAGAGCTTTTATAAGAAAGGGGTTTAGGGATTGTCCAATGAGGACATGGCATGTTTCCTTTCTTTCCTTTTAGGCTCAAGTTATGATCTAGTCCCCTTTTGAACATCCTAGGAGGTTCCTACATGACCACTTTGGATTATTAAGACCCTTAACTGCATAACCTATTTGTGAGGTGTCTTCATTGATCCTAAACACCTTATATGTTCACTTAGGCAACCTCTTCAATAAGCTCAATTTCTCAAATCCAAGCTTAGCCTAACCTTAAACATCAACCTATGTAAATGTAACCATATAGGACATCACATCGGACTAGGATACATATATACTAGTTTGGGAAATTTGTACCTCCTTGCACATGACATGAGATGCAACACATAAAGGTAGTGGGTGGAAATATTTATGAGACACATTTGTCCTCGTTGGGTGAGATCAACCTATTGTCTACACAATCTATACAACCCATCAATGTATTCAAGGTAAAAATACATATATGTACATATCAATTAGAATTATAAGAACACTAAAAGCATCCTTGTGATAACATGCACATGATTTGTTAGCATCCCAATATAATTATAGAACAATCTAACTAATTATCAATGCACATGAAACATTCAGAGAGAGAGAGAGAGAGTATGGGATATTCACCACATAAACCCTTCAAATGATTAAATGTATCAAACACAATCCAAGTCATTTCACATAATTATATCAAACAAACCATATAAATATTATAACACATTAATTTCAAAGTGAAGTCAAGGGAAAAGCTAGCTAAGATGCATAAATTAAACTACAGCTAACCCTAGCTCCCAATGGAGTGCAATCTAGCCTAGAAAACAATCAAACAAGCATGAAAAATATAAGAATCTAAGCTAATATCGACCTATCTCCATTGTCCTCCTTAACCTTGCATTATTGTTCTTAGATTTGCATGTTTTGCAACAATCTAGAGAAGCTCATGTGTATGAATAGCAAGATATTGGAGATTGTTTAGAGATCAAAGAGATTTTCCAGGACTAAGAAGATGAAAATGAAGCTAGATGAGGTGTTTTATAGAAGACCTAATTTAAATGGATGGCCAGGATTGAGAGTTGACTTTTGAGCCAAATGGAGGGTTGTGATCAATTAGGGTTTTCTCAACACTAAAGGAAAAAAATGAATTTTAAATTGGGAGAAATGGTGAGATGTAATGTGATTTTTAAATTAAATAAATTGGGTTCATTTATTTAATTTATTTGAGAAGGGGAATAATGTGAGAGGATTAAATTAAATAGGTGAGACCTATTTAATTAGAACAAGGCTTATAATTTAAAAAAAATGTTCATTTATTTAAATTAAAGGGGGAAAGGGGGATAATGAATAATTAAATAATTAATCAATTAAAATTAATTATTTAACCATAGAGGAATATTAGGGGAAAATAGTAGAATGTGGAAGAGATTGATGCTTTGCAATCTGAGGACACTTTTAGGTGTCTACACAAAGCAAGAAAGTTTAAGATGGTATTAGGGAGAGAGAGAATGTATCAACCATAGCAACTTCCTACAAGTCCTAATAAATAGATGAGGTGAGCATGAGGGAAATGGGGTGGATACTATAGGTAAATTCAATTAGCTTAAATTGAAAGACAATATAAGTACTACGGGATTGTTAATACAAATATAAAAGATTAATTTCTAAACCAAAAATACCCTAGTTATAATAAACAAACATATTATGCAACAATTTAAAAAATTTGTAAACCAATTGCCATTTCTTTCAATCTTTGTTAATATAAGATTTTTTAAATTGTCACAAATGCTAAACTCTAAAGATGATCCAATTTTAGCTCTTATTCAATGTGTATATAAATACTTACACATAATGATGTTGAGTTACAATGTGTATATATACACACTAATGTTGAGTTATTAATTGAGTTTAACACCACAAACACAATTAAATAATGAGAAAGAACATACATGTATGTGTTGAAATAGGTGTGTTGTACACCTTGCATAACATTGATATATTTTATTTATGTAAAATAAATATTTATGTGTGGTGCATCTTAATTGATGTGTTTAGCCACATTAAATATTTATTTGGGGCCACTTGTAACAGTTGTATGTAGCATTGGGTTAATTATTTTATGTGTGTGGGACACATAGAGTAATTAATTAATTATTTGTAATTATTTAATTATTGGGAAAAAGAAAAATTTAGTACCAATAATTAAATGTGGGGGTCAACAGTTTTAGAGTGCTCATGGTTTTGGGGAATATGGTTTTACCATACTACATCTAGTTTTTGTGTGAGCTTATCTCTATAAAAGAAAATAAGCGGGTAGTTGTTGAGGTTGGCTGTTTGAGTTGTTGGCTGGGTTTGGCTTGTTTGAGCATCTCTTGCAAGTTGCACATGTGAAGGTTTGAAGCATGGCATGGGATGTTTGGTTACATGCTTGTTCACATGGAGTATGTAGAGAGTTTGATGTTTCAGGGGTATTCATGGAGACACTATATATGTATTGTAATCTTTATTTCTAAATAATACATGAGAGATGGATGCTTTTGGAGGCTAGGTTTTTCCCTCAATGAGGGTTTTCCTAGGGTATATCTTGTGCCACCTTTGATGGTATGTTGTCTATTTCTTTTGCATATGGATTCTGAATACTATGTTTACATTTTAATCTCTCATGGGGTTATGAGGAAATTATTTATATGGCTACAAATTTCCAACATTTGGTATTAGAGCTATGGTTGCTTAGTTGTGGGAGGAGAAATCCCTATTTTGATAACCCTTGCTATGAGTAGTTTTTTTGTGTATAGTTGAATCCATGGATTTGCTGGAAAGGAATGAAGACATTGCAAGATATAAGGGTTTTGTGTGGGCTTTGTTTTGTAGATTTGGGGTTATGGGGTTACAGATTTGTGGTTATTTTTTGTAGATTTGGGTTTATGAATTTGAGTTGGAAAAATGGTGTTTTTTGGGTGTTCACCATGAGGTTTTTGAAGCGTAAGTTTCACAGATGAATCCCCTAGGACAAAATGAACCTTACCATTGGATATAGGAGGCTCGAGCGATGAACATTGACATAAAATTTGACCTATTCTGGTTACTGGAAAAAAATGCAATTTTTTTGCCCCCCAACCCTGGCTGTACCACCGGAAGGCATTTGCAGAAGGAATTTTTTTTTTAAATTATAAATTAAATCCTCCGTTTAAAAATATTTTATTTAAAAATAAATAAAAAATTATATATTTGTACCCCTTGTTGCACTAGCAGGCATCGACAGTACCGCAGGGTACTGCTAGGAGCCCTGTCGACCATTGCCAACGACCACAACCATCCACTGACAGGGGTGCCGTGGTTGGTGGGCCTTTGGCCCCGATCATGAGCCCCTAGTCTTGTGGGCTAGGATCTACCCCCAATGGGGGTTAAACACCTTCAAAAGAATTACTATTTTTTTAAACCATCTTTGAAATCCGCCACCATCGGCGGGCCACTGGCTAGCCACTAGAGGGCCACCAGGGTTTGTTCTTTAAGCCTTATTGGGCAGATTTTTTCGAGGGCAATAACTTCATCATACGGACTCAGATTTTCAACTTTTTATAGTCAACAGAAAGATCTCTCCATGTACTACATAGTGGCGTTAGAATTTTTTCCATATTTTGCTATTGTGACCATAATTTGTTAGTTGGAAGCTAGATGTGCATTTTGAGCTTTGACGGGGCATAACTTGTGGTGCATATGGATTCAGATTTTGGACTTCTTATAGGAGTTGGAAAGGTATTTCTGAGCACTATGTATTGGGATAGGTTTGGAGATTATATTCTAAGGTTTGTTTCAGCTTGAGATAATATTTTTGGTTCCTTTGACTTATGGTGCTTTTGTGAGTTGATGGCAAATCAAATCTGAGGTGATTTATGTTTGAGTCATTGTATATTTACATGCATATTTTTTATTATCATCATTTGACATGGTTACTAGTATATTGATGAATTTGCATAACATGCATTGTGAGATCTACAAGTTGTGCAATGTTGTAGGTTGTCTATGCTCATAAGTTGCATATATAACTTGGATGTGGGTTGTCTATGCCCATAGATGTTTCAATGTTGATGCAAATTTTGATTTATGGCTTGGTTTAGTCACATGTTTCATTGATTTGATTATCATTATGAGATATGGAGAGATGGTATTACCTGATATAGTCATGATATGGGACCTATGCTTGTTGACTATATTGTATAGTTGTGTGAAACTTGATGGGAGTTTGGTGCAAGTATGTTGGGTGGTGATCATGGTGTCATGGATGTTCCTTGTTTGTTTAGGACATTGGCACGACATGATTTTTATGCAGGTGCATTGTTGGTGGTGTTGGATTGGTTCTTGGTTTATAGGCAGTCGTTCATCTTCTTGGTTTGGAGATTATGGTTTACTCGACCTTTTGGGAGCTGTTGGTGTTACACTAGGATTCTTTGATTGTGTTGGGGCCACGGATGATCTTCATTTAGGAGATGGTTATCATGATGTCATGGATAGATTGGTTACATGGTTTAGTGGAAGCTTTTGACAGTGATGGTTTGATGTTTATCTTGTTGCCATGTATAGCTCAGTATCACAGTTCAATAGGAGATTTGGCAGGATATGGTTATCTTCATGTGATTTGGAGATGTTGACATCTTGGTACTATGGAGGAATCTTAGAGTCTTTGGTTGAGGTGTTGCTTATGGTTTGTCAGTTTTGACAGGTGATCCTTGCTTATAGGATGGATGGTATTGTGTCTTGGTTTACTCTTGATCATGTGTTAGAGTGTTTGCATGATACATGTGTGAAAGGAAGCTAGGTGTGCAGAAATCGCTTCCTACACTAATCTAATGAGGGGAGAGCTATATAAATTCAATTTAATCCTTACAATTACAGCAACATGAAACATATAATAGAGATATTTCAGCAATACACATAGAACCAGAAAGAAGACAGAAGAAGAGAGACAAGATATACGGTGGGGAAAACCCTTATCGAGTGAAAAACCCCACTCAGAAACCTGCACAATGTAATATCAAAACTGAATATTATTTACAATACACTTGCAATGTAAGCTTCAATAGTCTTTGACACTCATGTCTGGAGTCAATCTGGTAGCATAATAGTACCTGTAAAACCTGTGGTCCTTCTCCTCCTCCAAGCACCTGTTTATATGGAATATACAAGGCAAAATTGGCTCTATCTTGGGATGGGCGTCCAACTTGGCCTCATGGCCCAAAACTCATGCCTATGGACACTTGGTCAACATTGTAGAATTCTCCTGACACTTGTCCACAACTCCCATCCCAAAGAGGTCACCTATTTCCAAAATGGGCTATGAAAGATGCTCTTATGACCGTCATAGAATCTGTCACAATAGTTACAACTTACAACTGTAAGAGAATTTGTCATACATAGGCTATAAATAGCATATTCTCTTACAACATGTCATAGTCCACCTTGGGGCGACCAAAGATGTCTTTTTCAAAGATGCTCCTTGACACGTCTTCACTTGTCTTACAAGCTTCTATTTCTGACTCTTACATGTAATAACTTCGTCATAGGAATCTGTCATAACCGTTTCAATCAACATTCCCTTACACAACATCCAAGATGCCAACACATGGAAAAATATTCCTACCACAAAGTGGGATGCCTATCTCCTCATGTGAGGACAAATTTACAAGTTGTCATCTTCCATGTAGGATGACACATCACTGTGCCACATCCCACAAAATGACAATATGGAATTTACAATTAATTTACAACATATGCAATGAATAAATAAATACAATCATAATTACCAAGGTTGAGACACCTTGATTCCCAACATTCTCCCACTTGTCAAACACCTTGTAAGAGCCAATAGAATAACAGGATTTAACTGCTATAGGCTGAGAGGACCATAGACTCCAAACACCATCTAAACTTCTCTATGCTAACTAGTTTCGTTAATGCATCTGCAACATTCTTCAAAGTATCTACCTTCTCCAAATTTACCTTCTCATCCTCTACCATGTCTCGCACGAAGTGAAACTGTATATCAATATGCCTTGTTCTAGCATGGAAAGTTAGATTATTCGCAAGGAAAATCGCACTTTGACTATCACAACTGATCATAATCTAACCTGCATCAACACCAATATTTGAACACAATATCTTAAGCCAAATGGCTTCCTTACAAGCATGAGTTTCTGCCATATACTGAGCTTCTGTTGTGGATAAAGCAACCACAGGTTGTCACTTACTCATCCAACTAATAGCACCACCAAACAATGTAAACACATAAGCATTGGTGGATCTCCTACTGTCAATGTCACCTACCCAATCTGAATCCACAAATCCATGAATATCAATAGAATGCGGAGATCTTGTAACATTACCATGATAGCATATGGAATACTCAGAAGTACCCCTCAAATATTTGAACACTTGCTTAACTACATCCCAATGAACCCATCCAAGATTAGCCATAAATCGACTAA
Organism: Cunninghamia lanceolata; assembly: GCA_027924645.1. NCBI lineage: Eukaryota > Viridiplantae > Streptophyta > Pinopsida > Cupressales > Cupressaceae > Cunninghamia > Cunninghamia lanceolata. The sequence continues at coordinate 467,469 of BSBN01001861.1, forward strand.
TGACTCCCACTGCTTGGGCAATGTCTAGTCTTGTGCAGACCATAGCATACATCAAACTGCCAACATCACTAGCATAAGGTACTCTACTCATGTACTGCACCTCATTAGGAGATTTTGGACAATCACTAATAGACAACTTTGTCCCCAAAGAAATAGGAACACACAATGGTCTACAATCTGCCATACTGAACCTGTCCAACACGGTCTTCACATACTTACTCTGGCTTAACCAAAGTTTTCTGTTAGATTTGTCTCTTCTGATTTCCATTCCTAGAATGTACTTGGCTGCCCCTAAATCTTTCATTTCAAACTATGCTAACAATTGAGATTTAAAATCAGAAATCATATTCTTTCCCTTCCCAATGAGAAACATATCATCAACATACAATGCAACAATGAGAATACGATCACCATCAAACTTAAAGTACACACGGTGATCCAATTTAAATCTCACAAATCCAATTGACAACACAAAGGCATCAAACTTCAAGTACCACCTCCTAGGAGACTGCTTCAAACCATACAAAGACTTCTTTAACTTGCAAACCAAATTTTCTTTACCTTTCACCATGTAATGCTCTGGTTGTGACATGTAGATTTCTTACTCCAAATCACCATGAAAGAAAGTTGTCTTCACATCCATCTATTCTACCTCTAAGTCATAAGCTATTGCAAGAGATAACAGGAAATGAATGGATGTCATCTTTGCAACGGGAGAGAAGATCTCACCATAATCTATACCCTCCACTTGTGAATACCCCTTCGCAACCAATTTGGCCTTATACTTCTCAACACTGCCATCTACACCAAATTTCTTCTTGAACACCCATTTGCATCCAACAGGTTTCTGTCCAACAGGCAAAGGCACCAAGTCCCAAGTTTGATTCTTTTCTAAAGAAGCCATCTCATCCTCCATGGCCTCCTTCTAGGAAGCTACATCTTTCATTTCCATAGCCTCTAATATAGTTCTAGGTTCATCACTGTTAGTAAGCAAAGCAAAAGCACAACTAGAATCAAGCAATGTATAACCAAACCTCTCAAGTTGCTTTCTTATCCATGTAGACCTCCTCAAGGGCTGAGGTTGAGGTTCAGCTTCTTCATCCAAGCTTTCAGAGCTACTAGAGCTCTCCTCATCATCAGGTCCAACATTGTCTTTCTGTTTGGTCTTCTCAGGGGTAGCAGGAAACTAAACAACATCCTCTTTCTTTTCTTTTTCTTCTGGCTGTAAAATAGTGGAAGAAGGTGTAAGCTCTCTGAAGATGACACTTCTACTATACAACACTTTTTCATCCACAGGATTCCAAAGCTTGTATCCTTTCACACTGACACCATAGCCAATGAAGATACACTTAACAACCTTATTCTCCAATTTTGACCGCTTCTCCCTAGGCACATGTGCATATGCCTCACAACCAAAAACACGAAGATGCCTTATTGAAGGCTTTCTACCAAACCACACCTCCATGGGTGTTTTACCAACAAGAGCTGATGTAGGAGATCTATTTACAAGATAGCAAGCAGTGGCAATAGCTTCATCCCAAAACTTTTGTTATAGGCTAGCTCCACTAAGCATACTCCTAGCCTTCTCCATTAGTGTCCTATTCATCCTCTCTACAACCCCATTTTGCTGTGGGGTGTATGGAGTTGTCTTATTTCTTTCAATCCCGAGATCCTTGCAATATTTATCGAATTATGTAGAATAGAACTCACCACCATTATCAGTTCTTAAACATTTAATGTTTTTATCAGTCCAATTTTTAGCAAAGGCCTTAAACTCCTTAAACTTACTATAGAATTTAGATTTTCTTCTGAGAAAATAAATCCATGTCCTTCTACTGTAGTCATCTATGAAAGATACAAAATATACAGATTTTGATAATGAAGGAACATTAACAGGACCAAATACATCAAAATGAACAAGGTCCAACACACCAGAAGACTTATGCAAACTCAAGTAAAACTGAACATGGTTTTATTTTCCATATATGCAATATTCACAAAAGTCAAACTCAAGATAACAATCATTTAACCCCTCAACGAGGTTTTTATTTTTTAGGGTTCTAAGACCCTTCTCACCAATGTGGCCAAATCTCTTATGCCATAACATTGTCTTTTCAGCAGGAAGTTTAACTTCCAAGGCATGAATACAACCATCAGGACTGGATACAATAGATTTCTTCACTGCTGGTTCAAATGGTGGGGATGAAGTGACTGCTGCCCTCTTCCTTGAGTCAGAAGAACTATTGTATTGTGAAATGCATGCCTCTAGCTGAAACAGAGTACCTCTCCTAGTACCCTTAGCAAGCACCATAGCTCCTCTAGTCATCTTGCATCCTTCTTTCAAAAAGACAACCTGCACACCTGCATCATTCAACATATGTACAGAAAGTAGGTTCCGTGCTAAGCCTGGGATGTGCATAACCCCAGAGATCCCCTTCACTTGTCCATCAAGGAATCGAATAGAGACTCTTCCATGACCAACAATCTTCAGATGCGAGTCATCACCCAAGTACACCTTTCCACCATTGAACTCCTCATACTTAGTGAACTAGACTCGATGCGAGGTCATGTGGAATGATGCACTAGAATCAATCAGCCACACTGATGAGTGCCAAGTTGCACCCATGAAATACATCTTTTTACCTCTTTTTCTCCTTCCTGATCCCATCTTTCTTAATGTCTGCACCCAAATAAGCTAGCAAGATCGTTCTAGTTAATGATTAATTGAGATAGGTTACTTAAGATCATAATTTCTAATTGAGTGACTAATGTGCATGGAATTGATGGAAAAATGCAAAAACTTCTCTCTTTTTGAATCAACAGGTGTAGATGCCAGGAACATCAATTTTGTGCATCTCCGGAGATAGTCTTCAATGATCTCTGGAGACAATACCAGAATACCACGACGCCAGAAGTTTTGAAGGAAAGAGAAAGCCTCTCTAGAGCTGAACAAGGAAAGCTACAGACATCTCTGAAGCTACAAACATATCTTTGGAGCTGTAGACAGGGACATATATCTCCGGTGCCTCCTGAGAGTAGGGCATATTTCCAGCATAAGCTGTTGATCAGGCACTCTCAGCAGTGATCATAATACCCCTCATTTCACTCAAATCATCACCTAAGTGATGAAGGGTCGTCTTTAGTTAAACTGTTGAAGTTTTTATCTTTTTAAAGTTTTTGCATGAGTTACGGATAGAACTGATTTAATATCCATATTTTTCAGGGCCTCCCTGTCAAATGTATTAAGACTCAAACTTAGAATTCTGACTGGACCTTTGTTCCACTCAAGTCTACTTTTATTGCATGATTATTTTCCATAGTTAGACAACTAGTGTAATAAAGAGATGGATGCCATCTCATAGAAGAACTAGTAGATAAGATAAGTGATATGTCATCACTCATTTTCATATATACTTATAGAAACAACAAAAGAAAAATATACAATGATTGATTTATTCTGATTCTCAATAATCTCAGTTCTGGGATATCAATATCTTTCATGAATGCAAAGCAAATGGAATTAGGTTGAATTTAGTTGTGATCTTCTCTTGTGCTGATTCCCTACTGTAGCCTTTAGCCCCAAGGGTGTGGAGCAAGGGCCCACTCTCACCAACAAGGCAGAAGGCTAGTACCACTATTTTATTACTTCAACTTTTTGATGTGAAAAGTATTTACTGATTTTGATAGATAGATGCATGTTACTGTTTTTAAGATTACTTTGAGTAAACTTCCTGTTTAATTTTGTTTTCAACATTCCTTAAATTCATTTAGCAAGTAGACAAATTAATCTCTTCAAATTAGTAGAAGCTTTTAGGATTAGCTAGGGAAACTGGTAACTGTAGAATCCCTAATTGTAGACAGCCAAGGACACAGTCTCTATATTTTGACATCTGAAAATAGATTAAATGATGAGGTACAATGACACCTTGTCACACACATCATTAGATGCATGGGTTGCCAGGGCTGCGATGAAGGCATCACCATCATCTTGTGACTTGTCAAAATCTGAATCTGGGTTCTTCTTCTTCTTTTTCTTTTCCTTTATGCATTCCTTTCAGAAATGCCTAGATTTACCATAGTTCCAACAGAGAGCCTTGGACTTTCCAAGAGATTTGGATCTCCCATGGGATTTGGATCTATCTTTCTCATCTTTCTTGTCCTTCTTTTTCCCTTTCTCCTTGGGTCTTCCATGAACTACAAGAGCCTCTTTGGCTGCCTCAGAAGACTTTCTCCGCATCTCTTCAGATAACAGTGAAGAAACCACTTCATCCATTTTGAATGTGGATGTGGTGCTTCCAATAGCCATGACAAGATGATCCCACGAGTCTGGAAAAGAGCAAAGCAAGGTCATACAACGATCCTCCTCCTCCATCTTCACACCAACGGATGTCAATTGTGCAACCAACATGTTGAAAGCATTCATATGTTGTGCAACAGATCCTCCGTCCTCCATTCAAAGAGAATACAACTTCTTTCTCAGAAAAATTTTGTTAACCAGGGATTTGGCTTGATACACATCTCCCAAATTCTTCCAAAGCAAGTTTGCAGTAGCCTCCTCATGGACATTTAACAGGACAAAATCAGCAAGACTAAGTCTTATGAGACCTTTAGCCTTTTGATCCTTGAGATCCCAATCAGCTTGTGACATTGTAGTTGGTTTTGTTCCACTAATAGTTTCCCAAAGGTCTTGATCAACAAGCATGTCTTCCATCTTGAGCTTCCACGGCTCGAAAATAGTGCCATTGAATTTCTCCACCTCTATCCTTTTGGATGTGCTTGCTATCTCCTTGTTGCAATAAGATTCATAATACTCTACACAAACTCCCACTCAACTTAAGATCAGCTCAAAAAACCCCTACCCAACAACTAGGACCAAAGGTGATCAAGCTCTAATACTAACTGAAAGGAAGCTAGGTGTGCGGAAATCGCTTCCTACACTAATCTAATGAGGGGAGAGCTATACAAATTCAATTTAATCCTTACAATTATAGCAACATGAAACATATAACAGAGATATTGCAGCAATACACATAGAACCAGAAAGAAGATAGAAGAAGAGAGACAAGATATAAGGTGGCGGGTGAAAAACCCCACACTCAGAAACCTGCATAATGTATTATCAAAAATGAATATTGTTTACAATACACTTGCAATGTAAGCTTCAATAGTCTTCAACACTCGTGTCTGGAGTCAATCCGATAGCATAACAGTACATGTAAAACCTATAGTCCTTCTCCTCCTCCAAGCACCTGTTTATATAGAATATACAAGGTAAAATTGGCTCTATCTTGGGATGGGTGTCCAATTTGGCCTCATGGCCCAAAACCCATGACTATGGACACTTGGTCAACATTGTAGAATGCTCCTGACACTTGTCCACATCTCCCATCCCAAAGAGGTCACCTATTTCCAAAATGGGCTATGACAGATGCTCTTACGACTCTTATGACCGTCATAGAATCTGTCATAGCAGTTACAACTTATAGCTGTAAGAGAATATGTCATACATAGGCTATAAATAGCATATTCTCTTACTTGTCATAGTCCACCTTGGGGTGCCCAAAGATGCCTTTTTCAAAGATGCTCCTCGACACATGTCTTCACCTATCTTACAAGCTTCTATTTCTGACTCTTACATGTCTTAACTTCGTCATAGGAATTTGCCATAATTGTTTCAGTCAGCATTCCCTTACACAACATCCAAGATGCCAACACATGGCAAAATATTCCTACCACAAAGTGGGACCCCTATCTCCTCATGTGAGGACAAAATTACAAGTTGTCATCTTCCATGTAGGATGACACATCACCGTGCCACATCCCACAAAATGACAATATGGAATTTACAATTAATTTACAACATAGGCAATGAATAAATAAATACAATCATAAATAATGCAAGGAATTACCAAGGTTGAGACACCTTAATTCCCAAAAATGTGCTCTTTGGAGCATGATATGTTCTTATGAGACATAGATCTTCCTTTGAGGAGATGATTAGATCATGATGTCATGATATGTTCCTTGGTTATGCATACGTGTAGTGGGAGTTTTGACTATGATCTTATTGGTTCTCTTGGTATTGAGTACATTGGTCATTTTCTTGGAAGCTTCATGATAGTGCTATTTTTCTTCAGGAGTTTAGCATGGATTGATCACAGAGGTGCTCATGGATACTTGGAGACTTAGGTGAGACTGGAGTTCTCTTGGAATTAAAGACATGCGTTGAGATGGTTACTCTTTGATGAGCATTTCAACAGCAAGACCGAGGAGCCTACACCTTGGTTGGACATGAGTTCAACATGGACCTATTGAGAAGATTGTTCTTGGAGAGAGTCTTTGAGGCTTGATTCATCCTAGAGGAGCAATCTCATCCCCACTCTTGGTCCACTCAGTGGTGAATGATTTGATAGGTATGGCCCACCTAATTTTGAAATGCATTCTTTCTTTGTATCTTGTCTTCTCATGCTTGAGTCTTGAGCTAGCGATTATGGTTGTGAGGACTTGTTTGAGGAGTAGATGCGTGGTTATGATTAGTTATCTCCTTATGCTTGATCCTGAGTTGTCATAAGATCATTGTGTGTAATGGAGATGGTTAGTAGCTTTGAGCTTATTCCTATTTTGAGATGGTTATGAGTTTGATCTACCTTTGTTTTAGAGGATTGCATCTTGATTTGTTGGATGTTGAGGCTTCTTGTTTTGGGGTTGTAAAGGAGGTTATACTTTTCACAACTATATCACATTAGTGTGGATAGAAGGACATGGTTATGATTTGCAGGTTCTCTCTTGATTGGTCTTATTCTTCAACCTAGATGTTTTTGTTCACATGACATTGGAGTTGAGATATGTATGGAGCTATTGAGACTCTTTGACTTCTTTCTCTTATGATGTGGAGGACTTGGGAGAGATATGGACTTGAGGTGAGAGTTATGTTGCAACTTTTTAGTTTGCAGATTTTACATATCTATGTGTGTGTTCTTTGACACTATGTGATAGAGGATTTATCCACATCTTCTATGTGAGTGCTATTAGTGCATCTTTGGATGCCTTGATCTATTTTTAGATTTAACATTTACTCATGCAGTGGGAGTTCCAGGATGTACATGATTCCTTTGTTGGATGTTCTCATTATATTGCAGTATGGAGGGTCTTGAGGTTTGTTATCACATGCTTTGTGTTGTTAACTTGGAGGACTTCTTTATGTAGGATTGAGTATATACAGGGACTTGTTATAATTGTGATTTGAGTTTGATATGTTGATGGCATAAGGTCTACTTGTTATCATTTTTATACCTTGGTTTGGAGGTATGGTTAGTTGATGTGTTAGCAACTAGCTGTGGTTGCTATTTCATATACGATGATTGATTCTTGTTAGCTACTTGAGCCTATTTGTTACTATTGGATTTAGTGTTTGTGTTTAGATATTAGTTGATGCAGGTTTCTTTCTTCTATGTGACATTTTAGTGTGGCATCTCTTTAGAGGATCTTATCTTTCATGGTTTGGCATGATGGAGGATGATGGGATTCTTGTTTGAGATGGAGGACACCTTGATTATTGTTGCAGGTATCTTGGAGTACATGGAGCACATGGATATTTATATGGTACATGTTGGGCATATGGATGGTTCCCTTGATGTTTTGAGTTTATTTGTTGATCCCTTATGCAATGTATACAACAAGTGGGAGAATGTTGAAATAGGTGTGTTGTACACCTTGCATAACATTGATATATTTTATTTATTTAAAATAAATATTTATTTGTGGTGCATCTTAATTGATGTTTTTATCCACATTAAATATTTATTTGGGGTAACTTGTAAAAGTTGTATGTAACATTGGGTTAATTATTTTATGTGTGTGTGACACATAGAGTAATTAACTATTTATTTGTAATTATTTAATTATTGGGAAAAAGGAAAACTTAGTATCGATAATTAAATGTGGAGTTCAATTTTTTTAGAGTGCTCATGGTTTTGGGGAATATGGTTTTACCATACTACATCTAGTTTTTGTGTGAGCTTATCTCTATAAAAGCAAACATACAAGTAGTTGTTGAGGTTGGTTGTTTAAGTTGTTCGCTGGGTTTGGCTCGTTTGAGCATCGCTTGCAAGTTTCACATGTGAGGGTTTGAAGCATGGCATGGGATGTTTGGTTACATGCTTGTTCACATGGAGTGCATGTAGAGAGCTTGATGCTTTAAGGGTATTCATGGAGACTCTACATATGTATTATAATCTTTATTACTGAATAATACATGAGAGATGGATGCTTTTGGAGGCTAGATTTTTCCCTCAATGAGGGTTTTCCCAGGGTATATCTTGTGTCACCTTTGATGGTATTTTGTCTATTTCTTTTGCATATAGATCTGAATACTATGTTTGCATTTTAATCTCTCATGGGGTTATGAGTAAACTATCTATATGGCTGCAAATTTCCAATAGTATGTTTAAGAATTTTCATCATAGAGGATAATAACTTAAGTTATGAGACCCATTATTAACCCACCAGAAGAATTGACATATATACTTTTCACATTCAATCCAAAATACATTTCAACTTTAAAAAGTTACAAAGTTGTATTTCTCATAATTGTGATTATTATTCTATTCATTTAGAAAAGAAAAGGAATCCAACATATCCAATGCACATGTGAGTCTCATTTTTTAATACAATTTGAAATATAATGAAAATATTTCTATGGATGAAAAGATATCTATAGAATTCATAGCCTTTACTCTTAAATATATCTTTTTAATGGATGGATAGTCATGTTGTGACTTCAACCATAGGTTTGTGGTGGCACACTCTACTATTCCAAGGAAGTTTAGGCCTAATACATTTGTATGCATTGATTTATTTTTTATGCATATGAGGTTGGCCTAAGTGTGGTGATGTAGGAAATGAAACCCACAAGTTTGTGATAGGCCTATGTGTAGATTGACAACCTTGAAAAGGTAAGAGATGAATACATAAAAGGGTTGTTAACTCCACATGCCTAAATTAAGAGTGCAACAAAAGTTCTTACACCACAAGATATATATGATAACACTAGATGGTAATAACTTATGGACTAAACCTTTCACTCTTAAGGGACTGTACGCAAATGATATTGTTATCATAGGTGTTTGCAATGAAATAGATGTTCAGAATTTCCATTATAGTGGACCTCAAGTCTTTTCTCCATTTGTTGATGAATTTCACACTAACTTGTATCATTCATGTGGTTTAACAATTCCTAGCATCAATAACTATGACAACAATGACATATGCATTGATGGTGACCTTGTTGGGTGTACCACAAAGGTGGATCTTTTCTTTGTAGAAGTTCTTTGTGCTTGTATGCAGGGAAAAGATGAAGAAGAAAGTGGTTACTACTTAGTTGCATCAATAAAAGTGGCACAACAGGTTGCAAATATGTAATTAAAATGGAGAGGCAATGGGATGGGTCCAGTCCATCATTTGAGATGCCTTGATTTATTCTTATGCTATGATTACAATGAAGAGGTGGATCATGTGTTTAATCCAAGCATGGGGCAATGCATTAGCATATGTGATGATGGTGCATGTTGGTCGCAAGTTGTCCAAGGGCTTACTATGAGTGCAAATGACTATGAAGTTTTCCTTTATGATGAAGGACAAGCTTCTAATGCTATAGATGATGGTAATGCACTAGAGTTAGAATTCTTCATGTTGATCCAACATACAAGTGAAATTGATATTAAGTTACAATGCACGTGTATAACTGAAGACCAACATACAACAACTCATCTTGGTTATAAAGTTGAGCTTGAGACATTTTGGTTTGAGTTGCATGATGACATCCTTATGCAAAGCAAACCCCTAGTTGGGTATATTTTTTAGATGAGTGAATTTGAGACATTCAATTTTTGTCTTGACTCATTTAAAGGTGGTAACAAATATGTGTATGTGGTTGCCATGGGTTGTGAGGGTTCTTTGAACTCTCTATGCATTTTTATTGGGTTGCTAACTTTAGTGGGTAAAAAGTGTTGTGGTCTCAACTTGATGCTTTTGCAGTTGTATATGGTTTACATTTATAGCACGTCGAATGCAGTTTATTGTAGCTAGGTGGTAGTTACACATTATGTTTGAGAATATTCAAGTATTTGATAGGAGTAAGTTGATTGCAACAATTTATCCATGGCCTTATGCCATGGATCTCCTTTGTAGGTTCTAACCTGCATGTGTGCTCAAAACATTTGTTTACAACCATATATTTCTAGTTTCCTTTGTGCCATCATGTTATAGGACACAATTTATTGTTTGTGTCCTTTACATATGTTTCTTTTTTGTTTGTCTTTTGTTTCTCCCTTATCTATTTTTTCTTTTGGTTTTCCTCCCAGAGATCTTTTATGGATTCTCATTGTGCCTACAAGAGGGACACATCCTCAATCAGAGCTAATGTTGGCCTACACCCAAATTTCATGCTCAAACTCAGTGCTTCTATTGATGTGATACTTTCTTGTTTGCCCAAGTGTCTTCCCTAGGTCATCATTCATGTGTTCTCCCCATTGCAACTCATAAAATATGTATTATCTCTAACTTGTGGTGCTTTCTAGTGGATTATTTTGTGTCCCTACTTGTATTTCCTATGGCGTGTGTCATTCCCTTTTATCTTGTGATTCCCTTTGATGACTTGTTATTGCCCCCATTACTTTCCCTTGCTTCTTGTTATTGTGTGCTCCTAACCTATTTGTTCTCAGTGCTAAGAGAGTATGCTTTATCTATCTACCCTCTTTGTTCCCTTTTTGGTGGATCCTCATGCATGCAGTGGTTTTCTTCAAGCTTGTGGTGGCCATAGATGTTCTTGAAAGTGTAATCCTATGTTGTGGCAGTCTCCCTTTGGCCTCATTGGTCTTTTGCAGTAGGTTTCTTATCTATGCAACATGATTCTCTTCTCATATCTTGTGGTTGGTATGATGGTTCACGTTTGCCTATGGTGGTCTTTTTTTTTTCCTTGGTAGCATCCTAGTGGTTCGCAATGCATCCTAGTGGTGTAGTGGTAGATATGCTCTTGCAAAGGACAATTATCTCATGGTGGAAGTGTTATTCTTGTGTTATTGGTATTTGGCCTTTGTGGTGTGTTCTTTTCCAAAGATGGTCATCTTTTTGTTGGCGGTGTCATAAGGACGCATGTTGGTCAATATGGTGCCCAATTCACTATATTGTAATTGAAGGTACTCTATTGGTCATATATATTTTTGCGATGGAATAACATGATGTTATGGTGGCATGTTATTGGTTTTCATTGTGCAGTGGACTTTGGGTTGCTTGTGGCGTCATTTCTCTTCATCTCAATGTGAACCAAATGTTCTCCATTTCTCATCCACTATTTGATCTTCTCTACTTCCACGTGGACAATTGATATTCAAATGGGGTTTAAAATGTTTACCTACCCCTTAGTCTGTAATTCACTACCACCTACCATGTCTTGTCCCATGCTTTTGAAATATGAAATTTATTGTTAGTTCACAAGTGGTTGGCATGTCTTCTTAACCTCAATGTTGCTCCTTGGGTTGGTTGCAAATCTACCATGGTGGGCACAATTTAAATGTTTCATCTTGAGCCTCTTGCCTTGTTATGATAGGTTTTCTCATTTCAAACCTCCTCCTCAACATGAAAAATATTTTAATGTTGTTTTGATTGGTGGTTGTTCCTACTGGTTGGTTTCTCCTTGTCATTGCATGTCTTTGCTCCCTATAGTTATGAGGGTATAACATGCTTACCCTTGCTGGATAGATCTTGTGCAATCCCAGGTGGATCTCACTTCCCAACAACTTAATTCTCCTAATAGGTCTATGTGGGCATTTGAGAGGTTGGATTTGATTGGATACACATCTTAAATCTCCCTCCAAGAGCCTTGATGCAAAATGTTATATATGCTTGCTTGTTTGTTATACCTTAGGTTGGTCGTTGAGCTAATTTTCTAGTTGCATAAGCATCTCAGGTTGTTATAGGGAATCAAGTGATGCAATTTTGATCTTTAAGGGAGTGGGACACACATTGTAACTCATATGAAGGTTATTTCATGAAAATATTGTATGTAAATGGTATGTTTCCATGGTAGTCTATAATTGTTCAGGGGGTGCTCAAACCTAGTTGTGGATCGTCTCTTTCCATATTTGCTAGTATGAATGTAATATAAGTCAGATGAATATATGACAAGTTTCTAATTCATTTCAAACTATTTTGTAATCGTCTTTCTTATGTTTCATGTGGGTAGTTACAACAATAAGATCAAATTATTATGTCCTTTTGCGTGAAGTGTTATCTCTAATTTGTATGCATGTGCACATCTAGATCCATTATGCTTTGTAGGTGTATCATCTTCTTCCTTGCATGATTATGACTCGACTTCCCAATGGAGTAGGCACCAGTCTAATTAGTGAAGGTCCAAAAATTTCTTAAATGAATTTCATCTTTCTGTCCTTATTAGTTTAGAACTAGACTAGAGTCCTACATGCTCTCATGATCCAGTATTATAACTTAGGGAACATCTTAAGTGACCACAACCTACTTAGATAGTTAGAGGATAATGTTATGCATGCCTACACCTTTTCATTGTGTATGAAAAGTTGAGTCATTTATGGGGACATTGTAATGTTGTAGCTATTAGCTTAATAAGAGGTCTACATGCATCTAGTTAGCCTTTAGCCTAGTGAGAAATCTCGCGGTCTAGCACACGTTAGGTATAGCTAGTTGGTTTAATCTTGTTCCATCATACTTCATAGATGTCCTGTTAAGGATACCTCTGGGAAATACCCTCCTAGGTTTAGTTGAGCCTAAATATGAAGATGATCTTACCCACTCATAGTAATTGGTCCATTCATGTCACAATATGATCGTAAGTTGGGCTCATCACCTATGTTGACACTCCCTAGCCTTAGGTGTTGGTGCAAGACTTTAGGAATTATGGAGCCATATCTCTAAGCACCAACAACTAGAGGGAAGACTAATCTAATGCCCCTGGTAATTACAAATCATAGATCATCTTAGTTATTCACTAGTACAAAAAGTAGCAATAAATGACTAAAAAAACTACTAAAAATTAGTCACATGACCATTAGTTTGGCCACGTGACCATTAGTAGTTTATTGCCAATCATTTATAACATGACCAAATTTATGACTAAACCATTTTTAGTCATTTATTGGTTGTTTTGATTGATCAATTTGGTAGTATATTTAGTCATTAATTTAGTCATTGATTGTTGTTAACTAGTCATTTATTTAGTCATGGTAGTCATTTATTTAGTCATGGTAGTCCTTTATTTAGTCATGATAGTCGTTTATTTATTCATGGTAGTCATTTATTTAGTCATGGTAGTCATTGTAGTCATTTATTTAGTCATTTATTTAGTCATGGTTTAGTCATTTATTTGGGTGAATCCGTGATTCAAGTTACAAATCAAATCTAACTTAATCCTCATAGTTTTTTTTCATATAAACTTCAAGAATCATAGATATTCAAATGTTGAGAGAAGCACCAAATGGCATATAAACAAGGGGCATAAAATTTTTAAAATTGAAATAATTATTAATTTTAAAGGCCACAGTTAATTTTTATTGGACATATGTTTATTACATTCTAATTCCAATATTTGGATCCTTACTTGTTCAACTCACCAAAAACAACTTGAGTTGTATGAGAATCCTCAAGACTGAAACAACAATTTTCAAATGTACAAAAAACGGAGGAAAAACTATGTGCATTCAGATATACAAGTCATCTTTCTTATGGTTTTATAGTGCCAGGGGATTCAATGTGAGACCTATCAAAAACAAATGTTGAGAAGTGCACAAACCTCTACTTTATCCTAGAAATCACTAAATTATTACATATTAGTTTTGAAAACTACAACCATTCATAAAAACATCACTAGGAGTTTGTGGAAGCTTTTCACAGTGATTTAATCTCAATTTCTGAGATGGTAAATTGAGGAGAAGATAATGCTTTCACATTGAACTAATCTCAAATAAATCTCTAATTTTGAAAATGATTTGATGTTTAAAACTGGAGCCGTGCCCTGCTTGAGTTGTCCTCCTTCATACATGCCCCTGGAATTTTTCATAGACAGATTTTAGAATAAGTTTTGAATAGTGAAGATGTAGCAATAACAAATTGGGATTGCAATGGGGCTACCTTGAGCAGGATAAGATAAATACCTTCTTTCATGAGGAGTCACATTTTATCCTCTCAAATTCTGTTGCAAGGAGTCTGTAATTAGGAATTGAAAAAATGGTCTGGTTTTATTGAATTGGAAAAATAGGACGAAGAAATAGGGGCACCTCAAAATCCCATTGGATCTGTAATGGGATTTCTTGCCTTCCTCGCCTACCTGTACAAAACAATTATAATGAATAGTAGGAAAAAATTTAGAGGGAATGGAGTTACATAACAACGTTTCTAGGGTTTTGACGTTGTGGTCAGAACTGGACAAGGGTTTTATGACATAGAATACCAGAGCAGAGGAAAGAGAGAAGACCCCAAAAATGGTGGTAGCAGCGAGGCCAGTGGTGACAGTCCAGAGCCTCGATAACACATCCATCAATGGCAGTGTGCCCTTCCCTTACCAGACGTAATGAAGGCTTCCATATGCCTCGACGTAGTGCAGTTCGTGCATGCCAACATGGCCAAAAATAAGCGGCAGCCCTATGCAGTGAGAAACCCTGGATAGGAGATCAACCCACCCCCGTGGGCCTCTCTTTCTCATGATGACATACCCCAATAAAGGGCCTGTCGATGCTCCCTCAAACCCATCTACCAGAATGAAGGATATTGGCTCGTTTAGTGGTTCATCCCTCCCCTAGCAGGTGATCCATCTGATCCCTCCCTTGATTCCATAGATGTTGGTTTAGTCGATCCCACCTATGTTGGTGATTCCCTCCCATGGCAATATATATTGCCACTCATTCTGCGAATCCCCTACTGTCACCAAAATCCCTCATTGCTGCACTACGATGAAATTTTAAGTGCCCCACTCTGCTCCAATCATTCATAGCAAAAAAGAGAAGCTGAGACTGATAAGAGTAAGAAAATAAAAAGGAGATGAAACAAAATAGGTTAGGGTTTTGAGCCTTTCCGAGTTAGGGTTTATTTTAGGGTTTCAATGCATGGGCGCCAAAAGTTGAAATATGTATAATTTTGGTACCCATATGTTAAAATATGTTAGGGTGAAATAAAATTTGACATCTATATTATTAAATATATTATAATATTATATTATTATATAATATTAAATATACTATAATATAACATTATAATATTATATACTATAAATATTATATATATTATATTATATAATATCATATTATTATAATATATTAAATTATATTATATTGTAATATAATATATTATTATTATATTATATTATATTATAATACAACCCACTCCCTCAATTCAAAATATTTTTTTTAATTATCCACTTTAATATCACATTGTCTAATTTTTATTTGTGTGACTAATTATTTAATTGTGTTTTTTACTCAATGATCAAATTAGTCACTTATGATGATCAAATTAGTCATTTACAGTTGTGTTGCAAAAAATGAGTAGAATTTAGTCATCTTTAGTAGTTGTGACTAAAAGTTGTCACGTAGTCATTTATTTGCCAAAATTCTACTAGTGATTTGACATTGTTGATCCCTACCATTTGGACATATACTGAAAAGGTTTTTATGGATGAAAATATTTCTACAAAAGACATTGGGAGAAAATTAAGGGCATGTGTAAAGAGATGGGGGACTAAAAAGTGGTTTTAGTGGCTGAAACAACTTTTTGGTCAAAATAGAATGTAATGCGAGCACATTATAACACGCTCACGTTATTTATAAATAAAAGAAAAAAATCAAAACCCGCAACCTCATTTGCTCCCAAAGCATAAAAAATGTAACAGGGCTTTTGTACGAGTGTACTTTGAGGTTACTCAAGCAAATTTCACACAAACATAATGCCACCATGACATTCTTGCACTCCACGAAGTCAACAAGTTTAATAAAGTAAGATTTCTATTTTTTTCTAATTTTAAAAATGAAATATTTGTTTTGCAATGTTTTGATTCATTTTTTTTAAAATAGCAAATGAACCCCCTCAAATTCCCCCAGACCCTAATTCACCAAATAGAGAGCATGATGAAATTCTAGTTGAAGAGAAGACACAAAATAACCCTCCCCAAACTCCTCCATCAATTTCTCGACATCCTTATGAGACACAAACGAACATATTACGAAAAATCAAGGAAAACAACTTGAAACATTGATTGAAACAAAAAATCCCAATGCAACCAACACACACTAGAGATCCCTTGCAACATCCTTGGAATCAATTATTTCTCACATAGATTATGTGCTTGGTCAAATTAACAAACGGTCAAATTATAAGGAGAATGCATGATAATTTGTTATCCTCAAATTTAGTTGCACTCAATTTGTAGGATGACCCCTACAAAATTTGTCCATTTTGTAGCCTACAACTCTAAACACGCAAAACAAGGTGAATCGCATTTGCCCTCATGCATGGCCTCCTAGCCTTGGAACATCCTTTCGAGTGTCAACTTGTGTCGGTTTCTTGAATTTTGCAAAACAAGTCTAATTGAAAATTTCACTTTTTAGGAGTTAGTAATTTTTTTGTTATATGCACTGGGGGCGATTTTTGCCGCCAGTGCATGTTAAGCCCTTTGTCACATGCAAGGGCGGCGATTTTTGCCACCCGTGCATGTTAGTCTTTTGGTCACATGCAAGGGCGGCGATTTTTGCCGCCCGTGCATGTTAGTCCTTTGTCATATGCACTGGCGGCAATTTTTGCCGCCCGTGCATGTTGGTCCCTTTGTCACATGCAAGGGCGGCGATTTTTGCTGCCCGTGCATGTTGGTACTTTTGTCACATGCAAGGGCGGTAATTTTTGCCGCCCGTGCATGTTAAGTCCTTTGTCATATGCACTGGCGGCGATTTTTGCCACCCGTGCATCTTGGTCCCTTTGTCACATGCAAGGGCGGCGATTTTTGCCGCCCATGCATGTGACAAAGGGACCAAGATGCACGGGTGGCAAAAATCGCCGCCAGTGCATATGACAAGGGCGGCGATTTTTGCCGCCCATGCATGTTGGTCCTTTTGTCACATGCAAGGGCGGCAATTTTTGCCGCCCGTGCATGTTAAGTCCTTTGTCACATGCACTGGCGGCGATTTTTGCATCTCGTGCACAAAAGCAATTTCCTCCACATGCAAGGGCAGCGATTTTTGCCGCCCATGCACTCACTCCCTGAAAATTTTCTAACTCTAGGAAATTTTTCAAGTTGTTAACTTTAGCCCATTTTCACTCAATTTTTTGCTCTAATTGCACTTTAGCCCTTCAAAGCCCATGCAAATGCTCAATTCTCCCTCGCTACTATAATTTCCAGTCAAAGAGACCAAAAGTTTCTTTCCACAAATGAAAAGACAGGCATTCAATAACATGATCCAAAGGAGTTCAAAGATCAAGCTTTCTCAGTGGCTCCTATGGATAAGTTGTCGGATACACAGTTGACCTTGGACATTCTCAAGGTAGTTCTGGGTAAACATGTGAAGGTTGCTACCTTCGTGAAAGTTTCAGTAACAAGAACTTGTGTCATTTCCAAGGACACTTTTGGACCAGACGGCCTAGAGATGCAAATGGTGATAACAATGGATGGAAGTTTCTCTCAAGAAGGATGTTGATGGGAGTTGATAAATGTGATCTTTGCCTTAGTATATTTTCTATTTTTCATATGTACTTTTGAATCAGTTTTGGACATATTTACATGTACTTTTCTCATATGTAATTACATGTAAAAACTTAGGAAGTCCCAAATCAATAAGGACTCCTATTTTTGAATAAGTCAAAGTAGTTGTAAATTTCCTATTTTTGCTCCAGGCTCCTCCCTATTAATAAAGAGGGTCTCTTTTGTAATAGATATCTTTAATCTTATGCAACAAAGTGCTACCCAAATTGAGACTCAACTTTGAGACTTTGTGTTCAAATTGTATGATCAATTCCAATCAATAAAGAAGGCAAGTTTTGATATCAAACTTTGTGTTGAATCAAATTTGTATGAGCGAGATGTACATATGGCATTTTTGTTGATTTCTCTTGTTGATTGATTGGATAAAGTGGTGTGATTGGAGGACATTCAAGATAAGTTATATAAACTTTGTGTTATTTTATTTCCTTGAATCTATGTGTGTTGAAAGCGTTTCTTGGTGAAGGATTATAAAGACTTTGAGCTTGTAGTTGTTCACTTTGTAAATGAATCGTGTTGAGAGCTTGTAGACTTTGTGCTGTGATTTTCAATCACATTCACGTGAATCAGTGGTGTTGTTAGTTGACAGACTTTGTGCTCCAATTGGTGATACGGTTACTTTTAAAATCTTTCTGGGGATGATTTGAAGACTTTGTACTTGAGATTATTCACTTGGTTCATGAATCTTTTTGTGAAGTAAGTTGAAAGACTTTGTGCTTCAACTTACAAGAATATTGTTGATTATTGTTTAAGTGTACAAGCATTATTGAATATTACCGTGAAACATTGCAAACAACTTTCCTGAAAGAAGAGAAAAGGATGAATGTAACACACTCCCAAAGCTAGTATTTAGTGTAAATAAGTTTTTAATAGTTAAAAGGGAACCTCCCCTTGTTGAGAGGAGAGATTTATCTCATCACACTGTGGTTGATATAACCATTTTGCTGTTAGTTAGCTAAACGACAAAATATTCACCCAACAGTTTTTGGTGACTCTACTAGGGACCAAACGCGCAATCAAGAGCCTCACGCTTTTGGTTGAAGCATACCGATCTCATCTATTGTAATATATTTTTGTTATATCTTCTCTAAAGTTTTATCAAGGAATATGGCTATCCCAGGTCCATGAGGAAATGCATTTGGTCCTTTGAAATTGACCCAGCCTCTACATTAACTACCTCGGGGTTCACGTAAGAACTTTCCTAAGTTCTATAGGGATGGTAAACAACATCCGGATGAGCACATTGCGGCTTTCTACATTGCACGTGGTGTTCTCGGTGTTGAGTATGAAGATGTTTCTGTGAGACTATTTGCAGAAACACTCCAAGGTGTTGTAGCTGATTGGTTCTTTCACCTTTCACCAGGAATTATCACTGGATGGAATACACTTCGAACTCAGTTTGAAGCCAGATTCAAGTCAGCAGAAGATGCTTATGCATTGTTGGCCCAACTTACTCAAATGAAAAAGGAATCTCATGAGCCAATGCGTGAGTTTGTTGCAAAGTTCAATAAGCTAAAGAACAGGATCCCAACTATTGCTCAACCCACAGCTGAGAACCTAAAATGCTTCTTCATCAATTCACAGTTGCCAGAAGTAAGTTTTCTTTTACAAAGAGCAGCACCAGCTAATCTTGCAATTGCTCAAAGTTTGGCAGTTGAAGTGGAGGATGATTTGATCTTGGCTGGAAAGTTGAAGAAGGATTATGTTAGGCCTAGTGGGCATCCCTCTTTGGCTTTATCTTCTACAAGCACTATGGATCCTATAGTGCAAAAGTTGACTGATGAGTTGTTAGCTCTGAAAGAACAGGTGTCACATAATTTGTCCATTCCCTTCTATAAGGACATATCAAGGGGAACTTCTCATGATGCTCTGAATTACCAAGTCAATGCTTCAAGGGGCCAGAATCAAAACATGTTTCCTCCACAACAAGGAATACTTGCTTTGGAAGCAACACCTATGGATGCAGCAATCTTCTATTACGAATCAGAGCAAGATGATCTTCTTCAATCAGAATATGATCAAGGAGAAGATGATGCTAATCTTTTCATGGAAGGTGAGGAGAAATTAGCTGGTGACTCTACCATCGGGTTTCTGAACCTGGAATATGAGATGGGACAAGAAGAAGTTACTTTTGGTGAATCTTATGATGTTCTCATATAGTCACAAAATAAATCAAATCATAAAGATGTGGTTGGTGACAAACAAGTAAGTACACCAGATATTCTCACTTCATCCTATATTCCTAAGACCAGTACCCCCAATGTAAAACCTCAAGATGAGAGTTTTTCGTCTTCTGTAGCAAATCCATATCAACCTGTTCATATCATAGATCATGTTGAGGAGATAAAGATTCAAATGTCAGAGGCAAGAATACCTATTAAGGGTATTATGCAAGAGTTTCATCCTGAAAGGGAAGCCATGTGCACAGTGATAAAATCTGAGGATCCAAAAGTTTAGATTCTCTTTGAATCTTCCGATTTAGGTACTTATTTCTTGATTTCTAATGAAGATCCTAAGTTATTGGATAGTGTTTCAAATGGAGGTCTAGAAACAAATGGATCATTCTTTTCAAGCGAAGGGATTTTACAATTGAAAGGAAATGGCATTTCCAAAGGATTGGTTTCTCCAGAGAAACATTTTAATGAGCCTGATTGCTTTGTCAAATGGCGACGACAGTTGGGACCAAATTCATCAGCGTCAATTGGGAAATTCAACCTGGCTGCAGAAGAAGATCCTAGAATGACAAACACTGGGAAGTGTTACTCTTTCAATAGTAAAAGAAAAAGAAATGGAACATCTTTTCTTCTGCCTCACAGCAGACAACATCTAAATCTGAAGCTATTCTCAAAGTGAAGCGACAGATAAGTTCTTGAATTTTTGTACAGTTTTTTTTTTTTAGTCATTTTTGTGTTTTTGTGTCTTTTTGTCGTGTTGCCTAACTCTATAGCCCAATGGATGGATGAAGGCACTTAGAGACTGGAGTTCTTCTCCCTTCAATCATTTCAAAGGATGATCAAAGGAAGTTCCCCAGTTAGAGCCAGCTGTTATCCTCAAATTTAGTTGCGCTCAATTTGTAGGATGACCCCTACAAAATTTGTCCATTTTGTAGCCTACAACACTAAACACACAAAACAAGGTGAATCATATTTACCCTGGTGCATGGTCTCCTAGCCTTGGAACATCCTTTCGAGTGTCAACTTGTGTCAGTTTCTTGAATTTTACAAAACAAGTCTAATTGAAAATTTTACTTTTTAGGAGTTAGTAATTTTTTTGTTATATGCACTGGCGGCAATTTTTGCCTCCATTGCATCTTTATATGCACTGGCAGTGATTTTTGCCGCCAGTGCATGTTAAGCCCTTTGTCACATGCAAGGGCGGTGATTTTTGCCACCCGTGCATGTTAGTCTTTTTGTCACATGCAAGGGCGGCGATTGTTGCCGCCCGTGCATGTTAGTCCTTTGTCATATGCACTAGCGGTGATTTTTGTCGCCCGTGCATGTTAAGTCCTTTGTCATATGCACTAGCGGCGATTTTTGCCACCCGTGCATGTTGGTCCCTTTGTCACATGCAAGGGCGGCGATTTTTGCCTCCCGTGCATGTTGGTCCTTTTGTCACATGCAAGGGCGGCAATTTTTGCCGCCCGTGCATGTTAAGTCCTTTGTCATATGCACTGGCGGTGATTTCTACCGCCCGTGCATCTTGGTCCCTTTGTCACATGCAAGGGCGGCGATTTTTGCTACCCGTGCATGTTGGTCCTTTTGCCACATGCAAGGGCGGCAATTTTTGCCGCCTGTGCATGTTAAGTCCTTTGTCACATGCACTGGCGGTGATTTTTGCCGCTCGTGCACAAAAGCAATTTCCTCCACATGCAAGGGCGGTGATTTTTGCTGCTCGTGCACTCACTCCCTGAAAATTTTCTAACTCTGGAAATTTTTCAAGTTGTTAACTTTAGCCCATTTTCACTCAGTTTTTTGCTCTAATCGCTCTTTAGCCCTTCAAAGCCCATGCAAATGCTCAATTCTCCCTTGCTACTGTAATTTCCAGTCAAAGAGACCAAAAGTTTCTTTCCACAAATGAAAAGACAGGCATTCAATAACATGATCCAAAGGAGTTCGAAGATCAAGCTTTCTCAGTGGCTCCTATGGATAAGTTATCGGATACACAGTTGACCTTGGACATTCTCAAGGTAGTTCTGGGTAAACATGTGAAGGTTGCTACCTTCGTGAAAGTTTCAGTAACAAGAACTTGTGTCATTTCCAAGGACACTTTTGGACCAGACGGCCTAGAGATGCAAATGGTGATAACAATGGATGGAAGTTTCTCTCAAGAAGGATGTTGATGGGAGTTGATAAATGTGATCTTTGCCTTAGTATATTTTCTATTTTTCATATGTACTTTTGAATCAGTTTTGGACATATTTACATGTACTTTTCTCATATGTAATTACATGTAAAAATTTAGGAAGTCCCAAATCAATAAGGACTCCTATTTTTGAATAAGTCAAAGTAGTTGTAAATTTCCTATTTTTGCTCCAGGCTCCTCCCTATAAATAAAGAGGGCCTCTTTTGTAATAGATATCTTTAATCTTATGCAACAAAGTGCTGCCCAAATTGAGACTCAACTTTGAGACTTTGTGTTCAAATTGTATGATCAATTCCAATCAATAAAGAAGGCAAGTTTTGATATCAAACTTTGTGTTGAATCGAATTTGTATGAGCGAGGATGTACATATGGCATTTTTGCTGATTTCTCTTCTTGATTGATTGGATAAAGTGGTGCTTGGTTATTATGATTGGATGACATTCAAGATAAGTTATATAAACTTTGTGTTATATTATTTCCTTGAATCTATGTGTGTTGAAAGCGTTTCTTGGTGAAGGATTATAAAGACTTTGAACTTGTAGTTGTTCACTTTGTATATGAATCGTGTTGAGAGCTTGTAGACTTTGTGCTATGATTTTCAATCACATTCACATGAATCAGTGGTGTTGTTAGTTGACAGACTTTGTGCTCCAACTGGTGATACAGTTACTTTTAAAATCTTTCTAGGGATAATTTGAAGACTTTGTACTTGAGATTATTCACTTGGTTCGTGAATCTTTTTGTGAAGTAAGTTGAAAGACTTTGTGCTTCAACTTACAAGAATATTGTTGATTATTGTTTAAGTGTACAAGTATTATTGAATATTACCGTGAAACATTGCAAACATCTTTTCTGAAAGAAGAGAAAAGGATGAATGTAACACACCCCCAAAGCTAGTATTTAGTGTAAATAAGTTTGTAATAGTTAAAAGGGAACCTCCCCTTGCTGAGAGGAGAGATTTATCTCATCACACTGTGGTTGGTATAACCATTTTGCCGTTAGTTAGCTAAACGACAAAATATTCGCCCAACATAATTTTATTCTATAAAAGTGTCGTACAAACAAGTGAAAGATAAAAAAAATTAAAACTTGATCTATGTGCCTTGTTTATTGATCCAAGAATTAATGAGTTGTTGCAAACATTTTCCAATTCATTGGTGCCAACACCAAGGAATAGATCAAAAAATTTGGGATAGGTGGTGGATGGTTTTTGATGATCCACCATGTAACAATAATGAGGTGCCACAATATTTCTTGAGGAAACTATAGTGCGAGTTTGTCCTCAATGACATTTCAAAATATTTTGACATGTGAGATTTCTAGGGCAAAGGCAAAAATTTTGCATAGGATAGGGAGAGGGCACATCGTGCCCAGGACCGCCTAGTGAGACCCCTAGCTAAACCATCTTTTCAGCATGTCATATAGGAGCAGTAATGAAATGAATCAAATAACCAGAACTTCCACAAGATGAATGTGCACAAAGCAAGAGGTTGAAAACTATCATAAAATGTATGAGAATGATGAACTACTTGTATATGTAGGACAAGGAGGAAGTGAGAAGGTGAGAGTCAAACATTGATTAACCCTCCATGATGTGTGACACATGTAGAACACTTGGGACAAGTGTGAGAGCACGTGTCTTATGTCTACAAGGTGAGACAACTAAACCACTAAGTGAACTTAAGCTAGTGTGAAACTAGATAGAAGTAAACTAGATGACTAAAGACACCTTTCACACTAATAGCCCCCTTTAAGTGATACTTAGGGATAAAATCATTGAAAAAATGAGTCCCAGCAACATGGCTTGATGAGGTACTCATGTACAAAATGAAAGTCTCTCACAAACAGAATAAAGGAGAAAACCTTATGGGAAAAACCCCTCTCCAAAAAAGAGATCTAAATACAAAGGACAACTTCCTTCACCCCAAGCATATGTCGCAACGCAAGATAGTGAGGCGATGCTAAAGGTTTAGTGAAGATGTCAACAACCTGATCTTGAGTAGACAAATACTCTAAGGAAAGAACACCATCCCAAATAAATTGTCAAATGAAGTGCACGTGCATCTCGATATGCTTCATCCTCTGATGCTCAATTGGGTTGCATGAAATGTGAATGGCACTTTGGTTATCACACCAAAGAATAGTAGGAAGATCTGGTGGTAAACCAAACTCTGTCAAAAGTTGTCGAAGCTAGAATACCTCCTGGCTAGCAAGAACTACACCTCGATACTTAGCCCCAGTGGATGATAATGCAATAGCAGTTTGCTTCTTGCAAGACCAAGCAACTGGAGCTAAACCAAGGCAAAAAAACAAACCCAGAGGTTGACTTTTGTGAGTCAACATCACCTGCCTAATCTGAGTCAGTGAAGCCTACTATCTGTGAAGCTCATGGTGTGAACTGGATGCCAAAATGTGTGGTGCCCTAAATATACCTCAAAATGTGCTTGGTTGCCTTCCAATTACTCTCATGAGGGTCATGTGAAAAATGGGAGACAAGCCCAACAACAAAGGTTATATCAGGGTGAGTGTGTGTCAAATATAAAAGACAACCAACTAACTGTCTATACAAAGATGCATCAACACAAGGTGTTGTGCAAGTGGTAGTCAAAACAACACCAGACTGAAATGGTGTAGGAACTGGCTTGCAATCAACTATGCTAAAACAATGAAGCATATCAATGCCATACGTTTTCTCGCATATGGAGATCCCCTCAGTAGACTGAAGAACCTGAAGACTAAGAAAATAGTGCAGAAGACCAAGATCTATCATGTCAAAATGCTCTATCAAAGAGTGTCAAATATCCTATATCATGGATGAGGAACTACTAGTTAGAAGCAAATCATCTACATATAAGATTAGAATCAAAAGGTCATCACCATGTTTCTGAATATAGACAATGTGATCGGAGTGGCAATGTGTGAAACCAGATGCAAGCAAGAAGTTGTCAATCTTCTCATACCAAGCCTGAGGGGCTTATTTGAGACCATATAAAGAAGGATGAAGCCTACATACAAGTGAAGAGCCTTGCACAAATCTTGGAGGCTGATCCATGTAGATCTCCTCATAAGATCATCGTGCAGGAAGGCACTCTTCACATCCATCTGAAATACCTGCCAACTCTCAGATGTAGCAATAGAAAGAACAAGGTGAATAGAATCCATCTTGGCTATAGGGGCAAAGGTCTTGGAGTAATCAATACCCTCAACCTGTGAAAAACCCTTAGCAACAAGACGTGCCTTGTATTTTTCAATAGGGCCATCAGTTGCATAATTGGTGCAGTACACCCACTTGCACCAAACCATCTTTCTTCCCTTAGGAAGAGGTACTAAATCCCATGTATTATTCTTCATCAAAGAACAATACTCCTCTACCATAGCTGAATCCCACTCTAAAACACTTGAAGCCTCTGAAAAACTCTATAGATCTGGAGATATAACATGACTCAGAAGATTAGAGCCAGAAGTCTGTGAGCGAGTGCGATGAGAAGTCATAGGATCACTAGCTAAAGATCCAACCTCCTAAATAGTACTGTAGGCCCATTTAGGCAAAAAATGAGTGGGTGGAGGTGGAAGTGGTGGTGGAGGTGGTGGAGATGGTAGATTAAGACTAACATTTACAGGATCCTCAAGTGCTAAGGTATCCTCATGAGATGAAGAGGGTGGAGTAGGTAATGAGGAAGAAGAAGTGGATGGAGGATCCATATGTGAAAAAGACTCATCAAACTGGACATCTCTTCGAAAGAAAAATATGATTGGTAATTTCAAACTAATGCAGGAACTTACTAAGATGCCACAAATACTCTAGAATTCCTACTCAAATTTAATACATCAATGAAACTACGAAAAATGCAGCAAACATAGATTATACCTTGCAAACTTATTTATCCCGTGCGTTCCATTGTTTCCTATCTTCTCAATGATCTTGTTGATGATGATATTGCTCTCAAAAATGTACTTCCTTGCTTTCCAAGATGACAAAGAGAGGAATGGATTTTGTGGATTCAATATGCAATGTGAATGGTTTCTAGAATGTAAGACTATGCTAATGAGGATGAGGATATGAAAATAATGATAAAAGCCATGATATTGATATGATGAGATATCAGGATAATGAAGCTAAATGGTGATGCAACAATGGAGATTATGCAACTAATGCAAATGGGGGACGAAAGGCATGCTTGATTGCTTGATGGAAATTTTTGTAGCATATAACTACTAAAGCTCACGTCATGCAAAATGGAGGTGAGGATGTTCCTTTTATAGGCCCAAAAGGCTCAAATACAAGTGTCAAAAGATCCACGGTGGAGGAATGAGTAATGTGATGTGTACGGTAGAGATTTGATTATTTGGGATGAGGGAGAGGAATAAGTAAAATGTTCCTCCTACGATGACAAGGTGGAGAGAAAGGTGTGAGCGAGAGGCCACTTGTCACAATGCTCTCAAGGACCAAAAGACAAGGGTCAAAGAAGGAGTCCTTTGTAGGGTTGTTGGAAAGAATCTAGGAACTATGAGACATGTGTCTCTAAGTGTCCTTTGACTATGATGACATGGAAAGACCAAGCTCTTAAGAATAGGGATGGTTAGAGGATAAATAGGACATGTGGGTGAGGATAATTATATAATTAAATATTAAAAATATTCAATTATGTGTGCAATATGATGAGGTGTAAAGTGATGTGGAAATGATGTGGATTTATAGAATTAAGACTTTAGGATAGATGATTAATTAAATAATTTTGAAATTATTCAATTAAAGATGATTTAGAGGAATTTGGATGATTTAATTAAATAAATTGATTTTCACTTATTTTTTGGAAGATTAAGATGAATGTGAATCAGATAAATAAATTAGTATATTTATTTATTGATAGGAGAAGAGGAATAAAATAAATATTAAAATATTTATTTAATTGATCTCGAGCCATTTTTAGGTGTATACATTTTGCCCCTCTTTGAGACAATGTGTTTTATCATGTTGTTTCAAAGAATAAAAAATTTCTGAGTATGATACATGCCCCAGTTTGTCCCAGGTACAGGTTTGATAACAATAGGATGCCCCCTCGGGAGATTGGTTGGGTTAAATTTGGCAAAAGGATGATGAACAATCTCATGATACAAAAGAATTGATGACATGATAGGCAGGTGAAAAATTGGGATGACAAAGAATGAGAAACAGATAAAAAACAAAAACACTCATGTGCCAGGTCAAACACCTCCAGTTAGGGTTCATTTGGCTATAAATAAGGATGTGGGGTCTCACTTCTATTCATTTGCACACTTGTCATTTGAGGAGAGATTATAGGGAGACCTAGTTCATAGCAGAGCAGAGAAGTCAGTGAAGATGCAGCATATTCTAGTAGAGAACCACAGGTTCGAGAGGATCTGATGATTCAGGCAGCCAACAGAGTACAGATCCTCGGTATGTATGCATTTAATTTCGGTCATCATGCATTTATTACAGTCAAAATTAGGGTCAAATTTTACATTTTTGTATGTGCGTCAAGATTAGTTTGGTGCATTTGATAGTTTATTTTGCACATATGTCACGATTCCATGCATCTAAACTGAGAATCGACGCAAAGTGGATATGTTCACATTTAAAGAACAATATTGCACATATAGGTTAAAGTCACACATGCAATTAGGGTTTCATCACATCCATGTGAAAGTGCACATTCAATTAGGGTTTTGGTGTATCTAATATGAAACTGCGCAATTGGTCAGAGGAGAGTGAGACAGAGGGTGGAGGGGGTACCACAGATATAGGTACAACCTCGGGTGCATGCATAGGTTCAAGCACAGGCTCATGTGTAGGCACAAGTGCAGGTGCAGGGGCTAGATGATGGACAGATGGCATCTTTACGAGCACAAGTAGCTCAACTTCAGGGGCAGGTTGGGTAGATGTAGTAGCAGATTACCCAACTATAGGGAGATGTGAGGATAGCTATCTTAGAGTGAGACATTGCCATTCAAAGATACACGAGGGTAGAGTCCCTACTATAGCAGGTACAACAGACCACAACACAGGGTCCTACAGGTTAGACTGTTGCAGAGATGGTTAGAGTTGAACAAGAGATTTTCTATTGGAGATCCCTATATGAGCACATAGTGCCCCCAGAGCAGAGAGTGGGGAGTTTCCATCCTATAAGTTCATGCAATAGGTCTAGGCAGACATTGTCAGAGAGTGGAGGAGTTATGGGGCCGCCACCTCCTCGAGGGCCACCCGGGGCAGGTCCTATGGGTCCATAGCCTCATCCTCAACAACCAGTACCTTCTGGAGGCAGTGCATCCTAGGCACTTTGGATACATGCATCATGTTTATATCATTTTTGTATACACACTATTTTTTGACAGATCGAGATACACCTTTATGACATCATTGTATACTTGGACATTATTTTTTTTAATGATGATCTATATGAGTTCAATGGACTACATGCATGTGTTTTTGATGGATGGATGCTTTCTATATGCTGAATGTCATTGTTTATTGATGGAATCTATATTGATGGATGTTATTGTTTATGATAGATATTATGAATCTAATATGTCGATTCTATGATGTATGTGGCACTTATGATATGATGTTCCTATGGTTCACCTGGTGACTTATATCTCTGTATAATGTTATGTGCAATGATTTGATATGCTTATAGTTTGTGATGACCTAGTGCATATGTTGATGAGTTTTACATGTAGGTGTTTTACATTTTTCTATGTATGATGATCTAATGTGCAACTGGTATGACCCCTGATATCTATGTTTTTATTTTTGATGATAAATGCTATGTATGCAATCTATGTGGATAAATGACATCACTATCATGATCTAAATGTATTAATGTAACTAATTCACTATAAATGATATGAAATTATGATGGATATGCCTATGTTATGCACAATGATTGGGTGATTTGTTTTTGTTATGCCAAGTATACTCAATCATAAATGAAAGAACACTTAGAAGAATTAGACGAATGATTTAACGAGGTCAAGGATTTTGCCCTTAGTCAAGTAAAGGAACTATTTATTATAGATAAAACATATGGAATGAATGGATTATAAACTCGATGTGATGGGCTCTAAGGGACTAACCTAGTGCCTCGGGGGCTCATCGATGATGGCCTTGCCTATGTGACAATGTAGAGCCAATGTAGTTCGACGGTGTGGACTATGTGGACCTAAGACCTAGGGGGTGGGAAGCCTCGGGGGCTCATCGATGATGGCCTTGCCTATGTGATAGCTCAAAGATGATGTAGTTTGACAATGGTGGATGGCACTAGTGATGGGTGAATAGATGGAGTGTAATAGATTATGGTAAGACGAGGAGTATGGATGGATGGGAAGCCTTGGGGGCTCATTAGTGATGGCCTTGCCTATGTGATAGCTCAGAGATGACGTAGTTCGACTATGGAGGCTGACACTAGTTATGGATGAATGGATGGGATACATTTATTATGATAAGATGAGCAGTATGGATGGATGGGAAGCCTCGGGGGCTCATCAATGATGGCCTTGCCTACATGACAATGTAGAGGCAACGTAGTTCGATAATGATACCAATGATGGGGTCATGACAAATGACAGGATGGATGATGGATTGGATAGATAGCTTGATATGATAAGGCGATAAGGCGAATGAACAACAAGCCATGATAAGTATCGTATGCAATTCGATGGATGTGGAAGGAAAAGATGGAAAAGGATTGAAATCCTAAAAGATGGAGGAAGCAGTTTATCACAAATAGCACATGTTTCCAGGTTTTCACCACTTGCTTTTATTTGCACGATTTTTTTTATGTTCCCTTGCATTGGGATTTTAGGTATAGAACTTGCGAAGATGCATACTATTGATGTGATCATCGAACAGTTCACCTTCTAATGTTGCTAATTGATAGGCTCTTGATCCGTAAGCAACAATGATTACATACGAACCAAGCCAGTTGGGTTCAAAGTTGCTTTTCTTTTCCCTGTCTTGCTGATTTCTGGGATTTTCCTTGAGAACTAGGTCACCGACTTGAAAGACTCTGGGTTTTACTATGTGGTTGTAACTCCTAGACATCCTTTGTTGATAGGCTTTCAGATGATTAAAGGCATTTTGTCTTCTTTCCTCCAACATCTCTAACTCCTGTAGTCTAGAAGCCCAGTATTCTTCATCAGTTATTAGACCTTTTAACAATACCTGCAAGGATGGTAACTCGACTTCAATAGGCAAGATGGCTTCAAAGCCATAGACTAGGGAATATGGTGTTGCACCTATGGGTGTGTGGATACTTGTACGGTAGGCCCACAAAGAGAGATTCAATTGGATATGCCAATCACAACTGGCATCATTGACAGTCTTCTTCAAGATTTTCAAGATGGTTTTATTAGACGACTCTGCCTGACCGTTTCCTTGGGGGTAATACGGGGTGGAAAAATGGTGTTGTATATGGAATTTGTCACAAAGCTCTTTGACATCCTAATTTTTAAAGGGTATGCCATTATTAGTGATAATGGATAAAGGAATGCCATAGAGGCAAATGATATAATTCAGGATGAATGAGGCAATTTGCTTGCCTGTGACATTGGCTAGGGGTACATCTTCGATCCACTTAGTAAAGTACTCAGTGGCGGTTATTATGAATTTATGGCCGTGGATGATGGGGGATGAATCTTGCCCACTAAGTTAAGTCCCCATTGGTAGAAAGGCCAAGGAGTCGTTAAAGGCTGCAGCTCTTGTGTTGGAACATGTATTAAATTTCTATGAATTTGGCATTTCTTGCACCTTTTCACAAAATGATAGGAGTCTATTTCCATAGTTGGCCAATAGAATCCCATACACATGAGTTTCTTAGCCAAGGTAGGACCACTAGAGTGGGTTTTGCAAATTCCTTCATGAACTTCTCTCAAGGCAGTTTGATATTCTTTACTTTCGAGACACCTAAAGAGAGTACCATCAAGACCTTGTCGGTAAAGGGTATCAATAATTATAGTGTAGCTCGAGAGGCTTGACGGATGAAGGTTCATAGTTGATTATTGGATAAACCTAATGGTAAGGTATTCTCTTTCAGATAGGTATAGATTTTTTCGTATAAGGGGGAATCAAATCCTACTATGTGGCATATGATTCAAGGATATCATAAGCTGGAATAGACACTAGCTCCACCAAGAACTCATAATGTGACTAATTTTCAGGTATATCCAGTAGTGATGCAATGGTTACCATGGCATCTGTAACTTTGTTCTCTAGTCTCGGTATTTGTTCAAAGGAAATCACAACAAAATATTATTTAAAGTCATCTACCATATGCTTGTAGGGTATTGAATTTTCATCCTTGGTTTGATAGTCATCATTTTCCTGATTGATAACTAGTTGTGAATCTTTGAACACATGAAGCTCTTAGACTTTCCATTCTACAGCCAATTTAATACCAATGACCAATGCCTCATATTCTGCCACATTATTGGTACAAGGGAAAAGTAGTCTATATAATTTTGGGATTGTATCCCCTTGAGGTGTGACCAACAAAATGCCTGCTCCTGACCCATGTTGAGTATATGATCCATCAAAATAGAGTTTCCATGCTTGGGTTGTTATGTTGAAAATGACTTTGTCTGGAAACTCAAAGCTTAATGGATGGTCATCATGTAATAGTGCATCTATTAACTCATCTGCAATCACTTGGCCTTTGATAGCTCTTCTACCCACATATTCAATGTCAAACTCACTGAGAATCATTACCCACTTTGATAGTCTTCCTGTTAGAGTAGCCTTACTGAGCAAATACTTCAATGGATCTATCTTTTCTACCAACTTGATAGAATGTGTGAGCATATAATGTCTTAGTTTTTGGGAAGCAAAAACTACGGCAAGGCATGCTCATTCAATAGGCATGTATTGTAACTCATAGCCTACCAATGTTTGACTGATGTAGTAAATAGCCTGTTCCTTTCCTTCATAGTCCTATTGTGCCAGTAGAGCTCCTAGAGTTGTTGGTGTAGTTGAAATATAAAGCAAAAGTGGCTTGCCTTGGATTGGTGGCATCAAGATTGGAGGATTCATCGGATACTCTTTTAGGAGGTTAAAAGCTTGTTCACAACCCTCATCCCATCTCAAAGGAATTTTCTTGTGAAGGACTTGGGTAAATGGATGACATTTGTTAGCTAATTATGAGATAAACCGACGGATAGATTGTAGCTTGACTTACAATGACCTCAGTTGACTAATATTTCTAGGTGGTGGTGCATGCCCATTATTGCTTTCACTTTGGTTGGATCCACCTCAATTCCTTTGGCTAAAACTATAAATCCTAAAAGTTTGCCGGATGTGACTCCGAACACACACTTCTTTAGATTCAGGCAGATGTTGAACTACTCCAGTCTCTGAAATATTTTGTCTAATACCTGTAGGTGTCCTCTTGTGAGTGATTTGGCTAGAATATCATCTACATAATCTTCCATGATGGTGTGCATCATATCATGGAAAATTGTTGTCATGGCTCTTTGGTATGTTGTTCCTCCATTTTTCAATCCAAATGACATCACACACCAGCAATATGTACCCCATGGACATGTAAAAGCAATCTTGTGTTGATCTTTTGGTGCTATTTTGATCTGAATGTAGCCAAAAAACCCATCCATGAGAGATAGCATAGTATGCCCTACTGTAAGGTCCACAATAATGTTGATATTAGGCAAAGGAAAGTCATCCTTGGGACAAGCTTTATTCAAATCCCTGAAATCATTGTAAAGTCTGATCCTTCCATCTAGTTTTGAGACGGGAACAATATTGGAAATCCATTCAAATAGTTAATTGGTCTAATAAACCCAACATCTAACAACTTCTTCAATTCTTCTTTCACTAACAGTGCTATATGCGGATGCATCTTCCTTAGTTTTTTGTTTTACTGGTTTAGCTCCTGGAGCTAGTGGTAAATGATACATTATGAGATTTGGATCAATTCTGGGCATATCCACATAAGACCAAGAAAAAGTAATCTGTCTCTGCTTGAAGAATTTAATGAATTTTAGTTTTTCATGCTTAGATAAAGATTCTACCATATGGACTATCTATGGATTCTCTTCTATGCCAAAGCTAATAGGTTCTACTAGTTCTATCAAAATTGAGGACCTCTCCTAATGTGTAAGATTGGGGAGAGTGTCAAGCCTTTCATCCTTTGGCACCTTAGAGAGGTTTTCACCATCAAATTCGTCTTTTATTTTTTTACTTTTTTCACAATCTAACACTATCACAGAGCGGTTTTCACCATTAGATCTATTTTTTATTTTTACATTTTTGTGACTAAAAGGCTTGGCACTCTCTCCAAAATAAGCCTTGTCATTGAGTTCTATAGTGAAGCCAGATTTATGATCTCCCAATGGTAAGTGATCCCGTAGTTGTAGATAGTTAATGATAGCATCGTCATTTTAAAATATATCTAGTTCTGATGGCTCTTGTAGTTCCCAATCTATGAGTTTGAGATGCACTAAAGGTAGGGGATCATTGGGTTGGTTTGACTGAAGGGAAATGATGGTTAGGATAGAGGAGTTGTCTAGGGTGGTGGGGGTATTTACAAGGTCTAAAACAATACTCTCCTCAATATTATCTATCAAGTGTGACATCCGACCTTTCTCTTGAGACTCACTCTCGATATTTTGTGAATCAAACTCTAGCGGTCTAGACCCTGAGCTTTGACCTTCATGGTATGCAATTGTTGAGCTATATGTTTGAACTAAATCGATGCCCTTATCTTCACAAGATATTTCAGAAAGACTATCCCATTCCCATTGGTTAGAGTATGTTTCACTCTCTTCTTGCAATTTATGAATTTGCTCAACTAGGTTGGTGGTAACATTTTCCTTTTCTTTTCCTTTATACCCTGGCCTTGTAGTGTCTCAGGATGATAAGGAAGAAGGTTGTAAGGGTTCTATGATACCTTCTCTTCTCAAGCTTATGGGACTATGACCATCATATACCATTTTTGTAAGATAGAAAAACTTGGGCCATATTGATCAGTTTGTAGTTGGTGTTGTTGATCTTGTGGCTTCAATTCCATATCTTTTTCTTTGTCCAACCATTGAAGGACATCTTTCTCATCACTTTCATCTGATAAAGTACCTGATTTGATAAAAGGACCATTAGGAGTTTTTAATGTATGTGGTTTATCCATAGAGGGTTTGCCATAAGACTTAGGTGATAGGGGTAGTTTTGCAAGGCAAAAGGTTTGTTCAATGGAATACTCTCCTATCCCTTTATCTTTGAGCTTGACTTTTAGTTCCGTGGTTTTGGATGTAGAAGGTATTGAACTTGGGTCAACAAGGGTTGTAGAGGATGATCTTGCTTGATTGGTAGGTATGACAAATTTAGGTTTTAGTTTGATGGTGTTGCAGTATTGGAATGAGTCGGGATCACCTTGGATAGTGATCTCTTGGCCATTGTAAGGGAACTTTATACATTGATGATAGGTGGATGGTACGGCCTTCATCGCATGTATCCAAGGTCAGTCAAGGAGGATATTGTAGGCAAGTTCCATAGCAAGTACTTAGCAAACCACATCTTTCTCTATCGGTCCAACTCGTATGGGTAAAACAACAATACCTTTAGATGTCCTTTCTTCTTCATCATAGGCCTTGATTGTGATCTTCTTCTTTGGGTCAATAGCATTCTCAGAGAACCCCAATGCAAGGATTAATTTTAATGTGCATATATTTAAACCTGCCCCTCCATCTATAAGGACCTGTTTTATTTTGTGTTTATGAATGATGGCTTCGATGTGAAGGGATGCATTGTGAGGTTGAGTAATGGACATGTCATCTTTTTCGGTAAAAGATAGGAAGTGAGGGGTAGTAAGATGTCCTACCATGGCTTGGAATTGCTCTTGGGCTAGATTTGTTGGCACAATGGTTTCCAAAAGAGCCTTTTCTAGGATAGCCTTATGGGATGGTGAAAGACGTAAAAGCTCCAAAATAGATATATGCATGGGTGTCTTTTGGAGTTTGTCTAAGACATTATACTGATTTGATATGGATGACGATTTAGGTGGAGCCCCTTGGAGAGTAATCTTTCCAAGACGAGTGGTTACATTACAATTGGGCTTCTTATTTATAGTAATCACATTTACATGTGAATCACTTTCAGAGATGTGGTTAACGGTGTATTCATATGAAATATTCTTGTAATTGGCATTATTACCATTGTTATTGTTTTTCTTAGAGGAACCTCCCTTCTCATAGTTAGGGAGTGGATTCTTGAATACCAAATGGTCGTCATTGGATGCATGTCCATTGTTGGTTAACAGATTTGTCACTTCAAATTTATACTCTCTCACCCACACAAATGACAATCCGGCCAACAGTTGAGTCACTTGCAAGGGAATGTGCAAGTGCTCTCTGCTTGTTTTATAAGGCACAACTACCTTCGAATGGTTTGCAATGAATAAGGACGCAGGGTATGCTTTTAACCAAAAAGAAGAAAAGGAAAACTAACACCCACCCATAGCCATGAAAGTGAATGCGAAAAATTGATTCAGAGTGGGGTGAATGTGAATAAATGATGCAAAGCCCATTTACTCAACACCCACGAATAAGAAACAAGAAAAGAACTGACAGCAAATTCTCCCTCAACAAATGGATCAATCTGAATTCAAAACTTTAGGAATAACATCTATATATAACAGAAAGACATTGAAGAATAATCACAAGGAAATAGAGTTATCTTGCAATCAAGAGACAATATTAGTAAGTACACAGACTCAGAAATACTTTCTTTATTTCTCCAATATCAACATGAGTTCAAAGCCTCCTGGCTGCATAACAAAACTGTGTGAAAAGAAAAGAAAATTGCCTCCTTTCCCTTGCTCCCAAAACCACTAGAAAAAGATGCCTTCACAATTTGTCTTCGATGACTTTTTAAAGCCTCTCCTTGTGACCGCCTTTTGCAAGATCAGTTACAACTGAATTTTCTTCCTTTTCATAACAATTTCCTTGAAAGTCCGTTACCAAACAAAAACTTAGCTTTTTCTAACAGCTTCCTTTAAAAGACTAGCCTTTCATATTTCTTTTTGAGAACACTTCAGTTTCTTTATAGTAACCTTTCCTCCTTTGTGGCACTTGATTTCTTGATTTTATTCATTGTAATTGGCAAAGTGGTCCCCACTTTCACATGTTGGCCCAATTTTATCATATAAAACATCCCACTCGGACCTTATATCTATGTTCATTAAGAGTGATTGTCCACTTCTCTATGTTTTCTTATATATGAAAATTACTAGTAGTTAAGGAATTGAAGTTCAGTGTGCTATATATACAATAGATCTTCTACACAATTATCTGCATTGCAACTGTGTTACTACTAGCTACTGTCTCGACTTGACCCAAGTTAACTTCTCAATCCCTTCTGGAACTAAATCACAATACCTGACTTCCATGCCTTTGTATGCCATTGTTGCTTTGGAAATCTTATCCTTGGCAGAAGAATGCTTGCATCTTCTCGACCCAAAACTGTGACAGCAGAAGCAAATTCTTGTAGACAGCTAACAAATAGATAAGCATCATTTGTAGGCAATTCATAAGGCAAGTCTTGAGATGTTCTACAAGCACTCTGGATCTTGATACGATGAGATTAATTAGGCCTTTCACAACTTCTAAACTTCATCATTATAGCATAAATCCATTGTGTTTGATCTTATCCACTCTCTGTATTTAAAAGCCACAAACCTGCAAGTGCAGGATGTGCCTCAGATACGGAGGCATAAAATCTTTACAGTTCTTGTCACCTGTTTCACAAGTGCCATAAGGCACTCTTTAATGGCATCATGAAGAGAGATATTCTAGTTGACATCCAGTGAATCTTACGATCCACATGGGTTCCTGTGTAGCCCTACGACATGTCCTTGTACAATTCGATTGAATTTAAACGATTGCCAATCTTCAGGGGTAACACAATGGGAAATTACAAGTACAAGAGTCTCAACTAGAGGCTTGTGTAGACTTAAGGAAGATCTATGCAAATAGACTTATGTAAATAGCAACGAGTATCACAAGTCACCTCTTATAGCATTCCTTTCTCTATCGCCGGTCAGTGACATTTGGTGCTTAAGATCCAGGCTTTTCGCGATCATTGAAGCTTGTGAAGTTACAATTTCTTCAAGGCATAGTTCACATGCCTTTGTCCTGCATACCTTACATACAGGTTTACCAGAGCATTTTAAACCATAACATCTACCCAAAATCACCAATTTGCTGTGCTTGTATCTGCAATCATTGCACTGGTTTCCGCCATGATGAAACCATTTGGATATCTACGACCTCGATGTCTCACTTCCAGTAAACAGACAGGGTATACTCTTTCGTATTATATGTATTAATGCTGGCACTCTAACCGCTATCGCTTTCCCTTCTTTCAGCTAGCTCTAACTGATATCTGAAATCCATGAAGAATTCTATAGCTACATAGAAGTTGTGCTGCTGAATTGCTGTCGATGAAGGCCATTTTCACCAGATACATTAAGATGCCGATGAAGATGTATATGGACTGAGCTTTGAAACTTATAAATTCCGTTCCTTTTTACCAACCGTGTGGTGCAGATCGGCCATATGAGTAGGAATAGCAACACAAGTTCAAGCCATATGTGGGTAGTTTGATTGGAGCTTCTACGTCACGGTTAGCAGCGTATAATGATCATCTGCAAATAGTTTTCTCAATTCCATTTGATGAAGCCGAACACTTTTTGAGAAGTTGTGACTATCACAGCCGCCGTTAGAGGAAAAACATTGCACACTGAATCTCTCTAAGGACAGACTGAGCCTTTCCAACACTTGCATCCACACTTTTACTAATGCCCTTGCCCAGTCTCTTGTCAAACTCCTACCTTACAGACCCTGATCCCTGTTGTGGATCTTTGATACGAAGACCAGAAGAGATTTTCTTTTAAATATATTCCCATAATCTGTGACTCATTTGACCACTGGGAAATCCAACATGAAGTGTACGACTTGATCGCCCTCGGAGGTGCACAACAAGATATAGATAATCCTAGCATACAATCTGTTGAATTGTTATGAATTATAATATCACTTTTATGAAGTTCCCATTTGGGCGCTGGCAGCGAGGATACTAGCCAAGGACATGAAATTTGGCTTCATACTGCAAATTGCATTCGTTTATAATGTCTTGAACAAAATCATTTTATGGTGCAGTCCTTGAAAAATAATGATGATAGCTGACAAAGATTACAAGAATGATTGGTTGGTTGCCAAGCTATAATGCATTTAGCATCAGTGCAAAGTATTCTCAGCATTGTCTATCTCCTTAAATTCTTCATAACTATAAAATTTAGTTTTCATGCAGCCAACATTGTAGGGCTCCTACTCTTCCAAGTAACGACACTTATAAAATGTGATATATTGTGATCACTGTCATCCATATCCGGATTGTCAAATTTGTGACAAGCAGCAACCTTTGGAAAAGCTCTGTGGTATACAAACACCTCTTTTATTTCACTGCCACAAGTTATGCATTCACTGTTGACTGTAAGCCTAACAAAATTCTTCTCATTAGTATGGCATTTTTCCTTCACATCCTACAGTCACAACGTATTGTCTATTGATGCAGAAGCTAGTTCATTTGTTGATATGAATTTGATATATGAAACTGCTTTCCTGTGACCTCAAAATACATATAATGGTTCACTGATACTTCTCAAGTCATAATAATGAATGTTACGATCTGCAGAACCAAGAGTTTTCTTGTGGTACGACACAATCAGCAAACATATGTTGCTCGAAAGTTCCCATTTGGCATGGCTATGAGGATGCTGGCAGCAGTTTGTGGAGTCGGGTCACATACAAAGGTTCCGAACTTTTAAAAACCCCCGGCAACGAGGCAGTCGCGAAGTCACGCGTTCTTCAAACTTTAGAACCTTAAATCGAGAATTCGGGAGTTATGAAAACTCCCGACTCCACGACTAGCCTATGATTTGGTCCTTATGAAACTTCATCATTGTTTACCATTTAAAAAGGTCGGGTGGTCTTGTAAATGCTAGAATAACAAAACCAGAAAAGAAGAACAGCAAAGATACAAAACAATGCTCAGAAAGAAAAACAGAATAGTGCACACAGAGGAACAAACAGTTTTACGTGGTTCACCATATCAGGCTACATCCACAACGAAGGGCAATGGTTTTATTAATATCAATACATCAGACCGTGTATCATACATCTCTCTCTCAGTATTACATATATCACTATATATTGAACAGCAGCACACCCAGACTCAGTGTTTTATCTCTTTCTGATATCACCGTAGAACTGGAGCCCCAAAACTCTCTTGTCTTACGTCCTGCAATAACTCCAATACATTACAACTGCTAAACGTCTGGAGAGAATCCAGAACCACTGCAGTTACAAGCCAAGAATGGCTATATGCAGAAAAGGGCGGTTACAAGGAATAAGTCTGTATATTGCTGTTACATGTGGGCTTCAACAGCCACGTGCCCAACAATCTCCCACTTGAAGACCAATGGGAACGGCAATGAAGCTGCTCAGAGAGAGATCCCCTTCGATGAAATTCAGTGTCACAGAGGAACAAAACCGAGAGAAGATCTACAGAATTCGAACTTCTCTCGAGGAACAATCTTTGTTAATGCATCCGCCGGATTAACCTTTGTGTCAATCTTTGTGACCTGCAACTTGCCTTCGTCAATAAGATGGCGGATAAAATGGTATCGAAGGTCAATATGCTTTGTTCGACTGTGGAACGCTGAATTTCTTGACAAGTGTATAGCACTTTGGCTATCACAAAATAATAGAAATACTGATTTCGGACAGCCCAGTTCCGTCAACAAACGCTCAAGCCATATCATTTCTTTGGCTCCTTCCGAGAGCGCTATGTATTCACCCTCTGTTGATGACAGAGCTATAGTTTGTTGCAACCGAGAGACCCAAGTAATGGCTGCCCCAGCAAATGTGAAGACATAACCAGTGGTAGACCGGTGTTTGTCTAAATCTCCGGCCATATCTGAATCTACGTAACCACGGAGCTAAAAGTCAATACCTCCAAAACATAAACAGAAATGTGAAGTACCTTTTAAGTACCGTAGAATCCACTGAACTGCTTGCCAGTGTAGTTTGCCTGGATTACTCATGAATCTGCTCACAACAGCAACTGCTTGTGCTATGTCTGGACGAGTACACACCATTGCATACATGATACTGCCAACTGCAGATGTATATAGAACAGACCTCATATGTTCTTCTTCTTCCTAATTTTTCAGACACATAGCTGAAGATAGGCAGAAGTGATCAGCCAAAAGTGTAGATACCGGTTTAGCATGAGACCGATTAAATCTGTCCAACACTTTGGCAATGTAGCTTGCTTGGGACACCCGGAATTCTCTTTTATTTCTGTTTCTGAATATGTACATCCCAAGTATTCTTTTGGCTAGTCCTAGATCTTTCATGGCAAAACAAAGAGCCAACTGTTGCTTTAGCTGAGCAATAATCTGAACACTAGTACCAGCTACTAACATATCGTCAACAGAGAGCAATAGTATGACAAACTCACCAGTATTGAGCCTCTTGTAGTAAACACAAGGATCTGATTTGCACCGAATAAAGTTGTTATCAGTCATGAAGAGGTTAAATTTTAAATACCATTGTCTTGGAGCTTGCTTCAGCCCATACAAACTCCGCTTCAACTTGCAAAATAAATGCTCCTTACTTGGTTGAGCAAAGCCTTCAGGCTGCTCCATGTATAAATCCTCATCTATGTCTCCGTGTAAAAATGTTGTTTTCACATCGAGTTGCTCAAGTTCTAAATCCCAAATGGCTACCAATCCCAACACAGCACGGATAGTGTCCATTCTGACAACTGGAGAAAAAATTTCAAAAAAATCAATACCTTTTTGCTGATCAAACCACTTGACGACTAATCTGGCCCTGTATCTTTTAGTTCCTCCGTCTTCATCTTTCAAACGATAAATCCATTTGTTCTTGAGAGGCTTTCGATTTGGCGGAAGAGGAATCAAATCCCAGGTGTGATTAACTCTCAATGACTCCATTTCTTCATTCATGGCTGACATCCAGTTGTGTGCATTTTCATGCTTGCAAGCTTGCTTATAAGTTGTTGGCTCTGCATAATCAGAGAGTAATAACTCATAGTCATCGTATTTTGCCGGTCTCCGCTTCTCACGAGTAGACCTCCTCAATTGTGGAGCTTGTTCTGGCTAGATATTGGAATCCAGATTGAGTCTCTGTAATAAATTCTGAATGTCGTCGACCTCTGAGTGTAGAGGCCCCTGAGGAAAGCTCCCATGTCTCTGTATTTGTGCACCTAGAGTGCCTTGCCCAGGCACACTGCTCTGTTCATTTGTTTGAGGCTGCGTTGGAGGCAGCATTGAGCAGTTAGTGGACTGCATAGGAGTAGTTATTGGCAGCGTAGAACCAAATGATGGCAGTGTTGGACCTTTTGAAGGCAGCAAAGGCTGCGTAGACATCTTGGAAGGCAGCGTATGACAGAGTGAGGGCAGCGACAGTCCAAACAGAGGCTGCATTGACATTTTGGAAGTCAGCGTTTGACAGTTTGAAGGCAACGAGGTGCTAAGGGAAGGCTGCGTTGCTTTATATAAAGGGAATGACTGTAGTGAACAGTCAATAGGCAACATGGGACCAAGGGATGGCTGCGCTGGCTGTTTTAAAAATAGCGATTCTTCTAATAAAGGCTGCGTATGGTCTGAAACACAGGATGACTGCACAATTTCCTGCATTTGACTTTGGTTTGGCTATGTTGAATAATCCCCTGGCTGCATGGACACAATTGAAGGCATCGAACCTAATGAAGGCTGAGGTGGTAATGTGCATCCAACTGAAGGTAAAGTAGCTGAAGTAATAGGAGCTCCAGACATATAAGAATGTATAGTTGTAACAAGTGGCTGGGAAAATGTAATGGTGGATTGCCTCACCTTACCATTATCGAACAAATCCACATCAATATATTCCGGCACAGATGAATTGCAAGGTTGCAAACCTGGAAAGTCCTTGTTAAACACTACATCGCGACTACAGATTATAGTCTTTGCAATTGGGTCCCAAAGACGGAAGCCAAACTGATCTTCACTATAGCCGAGAAAAACACACCATTTTGACTTGAAGTCTAACTTAGTTCTTTGTTCTTTCAGAATGTGAACAAAAGCGGCACAGCCAAACACCCGCAAATGCTGATAGGAAATACGTTTGCCGAGCCATGTCTCCTCAGGTATATCAAAATCCAGCGTAGACGAAGGAGCACGATTGATTAAATACACAGCAGTGTTACATGCTTCTGCCCAAAACTCTTTGCCCAATCTGGCATTGGAGAGCATGCATCGAGCTCGCTCAAGTATCGTGCGATTGAGCCTTTCAGCTGCACCGTTTTCCTGAGGTGTATAAGGGACGGTTTTGATCCGTTGAATACCATGGTCTGCACAAAAAGAATCAAACTCTGAAGAGCAATATTCTCCACCATTGTCTGTTAGTAGGCATTTAATTTTATGCCCAATCTGGTTTTCAACTGAAGCTTTAAAAATCTTAAATTTTGAAAATACTTTAGATTTTCTGTTCAACATATAAATCCAGATTTTTCAAGTGCAATCATCTAGAAAGGTTACAAAATAATTTGCTCCACCAAAAGAAGTTACCTGAGTTGGACCGAATATATCGGAATGAACAAGTTCCAACAGAGTAGTTTTCTTGTCATGCCCCGTTCTCACGAAACTGGTCCGGCACTGTTTGCCATAAAGGCAATGTTCGCAGAATTGTAAATCGATGGAGTTGAGGCCTGGAAGCTGATTGCGCTGAAGCATGACTTGAAGACCTTTTTGGCTCATATGACCAAGCCTTTTGTGCCATATTTCAGACCCACTGTCCATAGCCGGCAAGGCAGCTCCCACTTCACCAAAACAGTCCAGAATGTAGAGATTACCTTGCTTCTTTCCTCTTGCCAGTACTAAAAGTCCCTTTGTAATTTTCCATGAGTCAAGAGAAAATTTAACATTGCATCCATTGCCTATAAGT
Source organism: Cunninghamia lanceolata (assembly GCA_027924645.1). NCBI lineage: Eukaryota > Viridiplantae > Streptophyta > Pinopsida > Cupressales > Cupressaceae > Cunninghamia > Cunninghamia lanceolata. The sequence continues at coordinate 510,631 of BSBN01001861.1, forward strand.
TGACTGATAGAAATTAAATTTCTTTTTAACATAGGTACATATCTAACATCCGTCAAAATAAGTTTATCTCCATTTTTCTAATTCAATATTATATCTCCTTTTCCTAAAATGTCACATTCTTTATTGTCACCCAGAAAAACCTTACCGAATGTGCCTTCTTAAAAATTTGTTAAAGCTTGACGGCATGAAGTGGCATGAAAAAAGGCACCAGAATCAAGAACCCACGAATCTGCATTTGTATCACTTGCTGATAGGACCAAAATACCATCACTTGCAGTGTTTGCTTGATTATTTGTGCTCACGTTGCCTTGAGCTTTCTTATAGTTCCAGCAGTTCTTCTTATTACATGTCCGGGTTTTCCACAAAACCAACACGAACCGGTTCTACCCCTAGACTTTGATCGCGGACTAGATTGTGACCTTCTCCGATTGTTGTATCTACCTCTGTCATGACTTCTTCCCCTATTGTTTATACTTACAGCTGTGAGAGCATCGCCAGATGAAGGTTCCTGATGTTTCCTTCTCATGTCTTCACTGAGAAGAGTAGCTGCAACTTCATCAAAAACCAATGTACTCTTGGCTGCTACAGAAGTGCTCATAGCCATGACAACAACTTTTCAGCTATTTGGTAAGCAACACAACAGCAAAATCGCTTTAATCTCAGGATCTAACTTGATACCCACCGAAGCTAATTAAGAGACTAAGGTGTTAAACTCATTCAGATGATTGGACATAACCCCACCTTCTCTCATTTTCAGGTTATATAATTTCTTCATAATAAATACCTTGTTTGACGCTGAAGCAATCGCATACATACTGGAGAGCTTTTCCCAAAGCGCTTTCGTAGTGCTCTCATTTGAGACATTAAATAATACATTGCTGGGCAATGAGAGAAATATTGTTGCCTTCACTTTCGAATCCAGTTTTTCCCAGTCTTCATCCGTCATAGAGCCTTGTCCTTTGGCTTTCCCCTGTAAGGCGAGAGACAAGTCCTGTTTGATGAGAAGAGACTCCATATGCACTTTCCAAAGACCAAAGTTTTGGCCTGTAAACTTTTCTATTTTCCATTTCTCCGAGTCATCCATTTTGATTGTTGTTGCTGTGCAGGCTCCCAAAAAAAATTTTACAGTCTCCTAGACTGAGCTACACAAAAGCTCTGATACCAATTGTAAATGCTAGAATAATAGAACCAGAAAAGAAGAATAACAAAGATACAAAATAATGCTTAGAAAGAAAAACAAAATAGCGCACACAGAGGAACAAACAGTTTTACGTGGTTCACCATATCAGGCTACATCCACAACGAAGGGCAATGGTTTTATTAATATCAATACATCAGACCGTGTATCATACATCTCTCTCTCAGTATTACATATATCACTGTATATTGAACAGCAGCACACCCAAACTCAGTGTTTTATCTCTTTCTGATATCACCGTAGAACTGGAGCCCCAAAACTCTCTTGTCTTACGTCCTGCAATAACTCCAATACATTACAACTACCAAACGTCTGGAGAGAATCCAAAACCGTTGCAGTTACAAGCCAAGAATGGCTATATGCAGAAAAGGGCGGTTACAAGGAATAAGTCTGTGTATTGCCGTTACATGTGGGCTTCAACAGCCACGTGCCCAATAGGTCTGACAATATCTGAATTATTAAATTTGCCATAAACGTGGTTCAAAATCAAGTGAAATTCCCACAACGAGGAGCTGGGTGCTCCTTAATTTATAGAACCTTTCAGATGCCCACACATATAATTTGAAACCATTTTGAATTCTCCCAGGAATAAAGTGACATGCAATATTTTTTTTATTTTTATTTTTTTGATGAAAATGCAAGTTATCTATTAAAATAAAATAACACTTCACAAAAAAATAATGGGTGGTTAAAAGGCACACCCAAAAAGTCACTTGGGCTAAACCCAGAAAGTTCTAGATCAAAGTATCAAGGGTACAGAACCCATATAAAAACATAGTAAAAAATAGAATTAAGCTACCAATGCCACCCTCGCAGATGGCGGATCCCTGTCATCCGGTTTCCCCCAAATATCAGCGGGGTCCGGGTTGACATCAGGGATAGCCCAACCATCTTCATTTTCTTGTTCTTCATTTTGAACATTTGGTTCCTTGTGCTAAGGTGAGATAGTCAAATTCAACCGGGGGAATACTTTAGTATTATCCCACCCTGTATTAGGTGGATGAGAAGGACCAGGAACATTCCAACCAGTATTATCGCCAATGGGCCAACCCGCATTATCCCCTGCTGCACTTGCAGCATGGCCTTAGGTCCAACCACGCTGATGTGGAGAGGCTGAGTGTCTGCGATGGTGAGCACCACAATGCTGAGTAGGCTAGGAGCGGGACCGAAAATATCTAGCCGAACCATTTCTTCGTCTGTGAGGTGAATGGGCTCTGACAGAGGAAGGTGAGGGAGGAACTTGAGCCACATTACAGGGAGCATTCCCACAATGATCCAATAACTCTTGTAAGTGTGCCACCTCCAAGGCAACTTTGTTAGTTCGCACTTGAATCTGCATAAGAACATTAGAACATATAATTGTTTTAATGTAAAGAGAAACAGAAGTTCCAATTTTACTTTATGAGAATATACAAGAATTACGATCTTTCCATAAAATAAATAATATCTCCACCCTGAAAATATGCCAAATCTAAGTAAATCTTTCAGGAAACCTGGGTGAGTTGCCCAGAAGAATGATTTTCCAGGTTAATGGCTCTAGTCTGAAAGACAGGAAGAAATCATGAATCCATAGCCACAAAGCTTGTGCTCTCGTGCAATACCATAAGAGATGTTGAATTGTCTCGAACTGTCCACAAAAAGGACAACGAGGATCCTAGACCCCAAGATGAAACATCCTAGTACCAATAGGTAGGCCTTGAAAGAGAATGCACCAGGCAAAATGAGCAAGTTTTGGCTCAAGAATGCCAGACCAAATAGTTTTAAATCTGGAATGCCAAAGACTCAAAGAACTATGAATAAGACAACACTTAATAAGAGTGTCAGCCATGGGCAAATGTGCTGAAAGCCATCTGTAAGTCATCTGTGGCTTGAAATTATGCATTGGTGTGTCAAGATACCACTTCCAGTCCTTCCACCATGGCTTATTGGACTGAATTCTAACCTTATGAATCATTTCAGGTGGAATAGTTGTGATGACTCTGTCATAAGTAGGCTTATCAACTTTTGAAAGACTAAATTTAACATGGAATGCTTCCCAAGCCAAAAGGATCATAGTGGGCCGGTGGAACATATCATGTAAGGTCTGAACACCTTTTTTATGAGATTTTAGAGCCTTTAAACTAGGCAATTTAGCCAAAGATTGGCCTGCAGAAGCTAGGAGAGGTGACCACCAAATATTAAGGTGATTGAAGGAAAGACGAGCACGAAATCCATCACCAGACCAACATAACCATGGTTTAACTTTTTCCCAGGATTTCCAAATGCTTTTAACCACAAACGTGCCCGAGATCTAAATTAGTTCTCTCATGACAAGGAGAGTAGAAAAATCAATTCCTTTCCAAGCCGGTTTGTGCAAAGGATGTCCCATTTCAATGTTATGCCGGAGCAAAACCTTCCATGCCTCATAGCTAGTGAGAGCATGAATAATCCGCTTGACAGCCAAGGCATGTCCTTGGCGTTGGGTAGAAAGAATACCAAGCCCTCCAGAATCTTTGGGAAGGAAGCAAAACTCCCATGCAACACAGTGAAAACCATGGTGAGTATCAGAAGAGGTCCATAGAAAATCCCTCAAGAGTTTTTCCAATTTGGCATAAGAACTATTTGAAGGAGCCCAACAAGAAGAATAATAAACATGGGTTGTAGCCAAGATCTTAGAACAAACTTGGAATTTACCAGCTAGAGAAAGTGGCTTAATAATCCAAACTACAAGTTTTTGTTCCACACGGGTAAGAATAGCTTGCCATAGAGTAGCAGAAGTGCCCTGGAAAGCAAAAGGAATACCTAGGAATCTAAAAATTTCACCATGGCCAACCTAGTGCCAGTCATATTGATGAAGCCATTAAGGAATGGGAAAAATTGACTACTTGTAGCATAACGTTTTATGCCACTGAATGGAAGAACCTGAGGCTAAACAAAAGGTCTCCAGACAACCAAGAACATTTTTAACAGATTTTTCTTCTTCCAAAAGGGTTAAAAAAGAGTCATCAGCAAAATGACCATTAACCAGTTGGCTCGAGGACTTAGGTAAAGAAATACCATGAACAAGCCGATTGGACATTGAATGAGCAAGAAGATAACCAAAACCCTTTGCCGCAAGAACATATAGGCTTGGAGCAAGAGGACATCGTTGCCAGATTGATCTGAAAAGGCCAAAAGTATGGGACTGGTGGCCATTGATAGTGATACATGCAGAGGCATATGAAAAGAGCATATTAATAGATTGAATAAAAGAGAGTCGAAACCCTGCAGCAAGGATAAAGTGCCATTCAATGCGATCATATGCCTTAGCAAAATCAATTTTTAAAAAGATTGCTTTTTGATTTGATTTTCGTGCCCATTCCATTCCCTCCCAAACTGCAATGATATTATCTAAAATATATCTGGACTTAATGAAGCTTGTTTGTTCAGGGTAGACAATCAGAGGAAGCAGGTTGTGGAGTTTGAGTGAAAGGGCTTTAGCAATTATTTTGTATGAAACATTGAGGAGCGTAATGGGTCTCCAGTTGCAAATATCCTCCGGATCGCCAACTTTAGGTATGAACTTAATGTTTCCTTGATTTAGCCATAGAGCAGATAGCTTCTTTTAGGTCTTTAATGGTCAATAATTGATCACAGAAGCGTGTCTGGGTTGAGGAGAGCTTTTTTGGAACAACAGCAAGACAATCCTGCAAAGCAGTCTATCGCTCAAGAGTGTAATCTTGAGCAGTGAAAACTTTTTCATAATGTCTTACAAAAGCCTGGAGAATGTCTGGCAGATCTATATGAACAGTATTTTCCTCTTTGATTTGCTTAATACCGTGTGAGGAATGTCTAGCTCGAAGAGCAAGAAAGAATTCCTTAGAAACACATTCCCCAATTTTTAGCCAGTGCATCCTGGCTTTAAGTTGGGCTCCTCTGGCAGCATGACAATCAGCCATCTATTTCTGATGCCATAAATTGGCAACACAAATTTTCTTAGAAGGAGAAAAGGTTCAGCAGCCAAGGCCTTAGAAGCAAATTTCAAAGCAGTGACAGTAGCTTCATAAGCCCTTCTCCTGAAAATAGCCAACTAATGGCCATAGATACGAAGAAACCTCGCAGTGTGGGCAATAGCATCATTCCACCACTTAATCCAGCCAGTAGAATGCAACGGATGTCATTCTAAATTCCATATAGTTGAAATGTGTGCCAAGGTGGGTGGACGACCAAGCAAGGAAGTGTTCAGAAAAAATTGAGATTTCATGGCATGTGGCTGAGTCAGCTGCCACTCAATGGCAAACTGAATTGGAAAGTGGTTTGACAACGTCACATCCACTAATGGCTACACATGAAGGGTGGATGACGTGGAAAAATTAAAGAAAGATTGTAGAAAAATCATAGCACGATCAAGGTGTTTAAAGACCCTGTCAGATCCAATTCAAAAATTGCACCAAGTATGCCATAAAGGAATGGAGTGACGATGACCAACATTGGGATCAAAAAATCCCAATTTATTGTGCATATGGAACCACGCCTCTCTTTCTCCATCTAGTCACCGAAAAGGTAGAACACCATCTTTGTTAGTAGTCATTTCAACCATATTAAAATCCCCAAAAATAAGCCACGTTGCCACGGGCATTGAATCCGCAATCCACACCACAAAGCAGATCTTTCTGACGTGTCATTTGAAGCATAGATATTAATAATCCCAAAGGAGTGATTATTAATATTAAGAAGTGTCCAGACTAACCGGTTGGTGGGATCCACCACTGAATCATGCCACCAAGGGGACAAAAGAGTAGCGACACCACCTTTGCCAACCTCATGGGCGGTGGAAATTTTTTTACTAGCTGGCCAAATACAACGAAAAAACGAAGACAAAAGAAAGCCTGTAACTTTAACTTCTTGCAGGCACATAACATCAAGAGAAGCATAATGATGGAGAGCATCACAAACAGAGTACTTCCTAGTGAGGTCAGTGTGACCTTGAACATTCCAAGAGAGAAAATTCATTTAAAATCCTCCACCATCTCCCCAGAATCCAGGCTTTCAAAGGAAGCAAAACTATTCTAAAGAAAGTTGGTGGGGTTTGACCCAAATTGAAGAGGAGGGATTTACTATTTTTTAATCTCCTAAACAATTTCTCCCTCCTCAGGAAGATCTCAGCTACGAGAGCGCCTACGAGGTGACAAGGAAGGATTGACATGGGCTCTTTCCCTTGGCGGCAATGTTTGTTGCAAAGGTAGCACAATAGGACTCTTATTTTTGTCCTTCCCACCATTCGCAGAAAGCTTTGAAACCTCTTTAACTACTTCGGTGGTTTTGAGGGTATCCACAGAGGATTTCACTCTGTGTTTGTAATTGGTAACAATAGCCCAAGTGTCTATTAGTTTAGAGACCACCTCCTTAAGCACAGTTGCGACTGGACGTGCCTATACAGTATCCTTGGGTGGAACCAGGGTCCTAGGCACAACAAGAGGACAGTCCCTAATTTTATGCTCAGCTAATTGGCAGCGATAGCAAGTATTGCGCAAATTGAAGTATGTGACCTTCTGAGTGTGCCAAAGAGGGCCTATTTGAATGTTAATAAATTCCTTGAGGTCTTTTGAAAGATCCACCTCAACACAAACACACTTTTGAAGGCGTGCTTGAAAGAACCTATCAGGTTCAACACAAATAATCTTCCTAAAGAAGAGGCAATGTCATGCAGGAAATGCAAACAGGGCAAAGGCAAACCAGGGAATTCAATCCACATCGGAACCTTGTGTTTGGTATCATTAGAGGCCACAAAATCTCGGGTCCACTGTTTGAAGACCAACAGGGAAGACCAAACATACCAAGGACCATGGTTCAAAATAGCTTGAACATGGCTAACTTGCGCAAAGCAGAAAAGGAAAAAGCCTTTGGTCAGATTCTAGACCATATCAAGGCAAACCCCATGAGGGACCCAAGCCTTCTGGACCCATTCTTTGAGCATAGATTCAGGGGGAGTTCTCCCTACAAAGTAACCAATAAGAGTATGCTGCTCTAACCATAAACAAACAGTATCAAATTCTTGTGATGGTGAGATCACATCACCAGGAGAGTCTGAGGGCTTACCTCGTGGAACACATTCAGAACAAATTTCTAGGGATGCTTGGTCAGTGGAGGAGTCATTGTTCAGAGCCGAGAAAATGCCAACACTAGCAACAAATGCTGGGTTAGAAGTAGTAAGAGGCATTTAAATGGCCAAAATACCGCAATAAATGCGGGCATATAGAAAAAAGGCTGTAGTTCCTACGCATAGAGCATGGTATGACACCTAGAGAGACAATGGTTGCCAGCTTCAAAAAAACAAGCAAAGCAAAAAAAAAAACCTAGTAGAACCTTCTCCTCTGACTTGTTGCTATAAAATACAATCACATGCAATATTTTAACTTTCTAATTCTTTCAATGAAGGAGATGACTTCTAGGAAACCTTCCGATCTTTAATAATTTTCCAATCTTAGGAGAAATATTTCATTCATAGGCTACCTGAAGCTAATTAAATGTTGTGAAATAATTTTCTAACTGAAAGGAAGCTAGGTGTGTGGAAATCGCTTCCTACACTAATCTAATGAGAGGAGAGCTATACAAATTTAATTTAATCCTTACAATTACAACAACATGAAACATATAACAAAGATATTGTAGCAATACACATAGAACCAGAAAGAAGACAGAAGAAGAGAGACAAGATATATGGTGGGGAAAACCCTTATCAGGTGAAAATCCCCACACTCAGAAACATGCACAATGTATTATCAAAACTGAAAATGGTTTACAATACACTTGCAATGCAAGCTTCAATGGTCTTCGACACTCGTGTCTCGAGTCAATCCAGCAGCATAACAGTACCTGTAAAACTTGTAATGCATCTCCTCCAAGCACCTGTTTATATAGAATATATAAGGCAAAATTGGCTCTATCTTGAGATGGGCATCCAACTTGGCCTCATGGCCCAAAACCCATGCCTAAGGATACTTGGTCAACATTGTAGAATGTTCCTAACACTTGTCCACAGCTCTCATCCCAAAGAGGTCACCTATTTCCAAAATGGGCTATGATAGATGCTCTTACGACCGTCATGGAATATGTCATACACAGGCTATAAATAGCATATTCTCTTACAACATGTCATAGTCCACCTTGGGGCACCCAAATATGCATTTTTCAAAGATGCTTCATGACACATGTCTTCACCTCTCTTACATGCTTCTTTTTTCGACTCTTACATGTCATAACTTCGTCATAGGAATCCGTCATAACCATTTCGGTCAACATTCCCTTACACAACATCTAAGATGCCGACACATGGAAAAATATTCCTACCACAAAGTGGGATGCCTATCTCCTCATGTGAGGATGAAATTAAAAGTTGTCATCTTCCATATAGGACGACACATCACCGTGCCACATCCCACAAAATGACAACATGGAATTTACAATTAATTTACAACATAGGCAATGAATAAATAAATACAATCATAAATAATGCAAGGAATTACTAAGGTTGAGACACCTTAATTCCCAAAATTATCCCACTTGTCAAACACCTTGTAAGAGCCAATAGAATAACAGGATTTAACTGCTATAGGCTGAGAGGCCGATAGACTCCAAACACCATCTGAACTTCTTTGTGCTCACTGGTTTTGTTAATGCATCTGCAACATTCTTCAAAGTATCTACCTTCTCCAAATTTAAATTCCCATCCTCTACCATGTCTCGCTTGAAGTGAAATTGTACATCAATATGCTTTGTTCTGGCATGGAAAGTTGGATTTTTCGCAAGGCAAATCGAACTCTGACGTCACAACAGATCGTAATATGTCCTGCATCAACACAATATCTAAACATAATTTCTTAAGCCAAATGGATTCCTTAAAAGCATGAGTTGCTGCCATATACTCAGCTTCTGTCATGGACAAAGAAACCATAGGTTGTCGCTTACTCATCCAACTAATAGCACCACCAAATAGTGTAAACACATAAGCACTGGTGGATCTCCTGTTGTTAATGTCACCTACCCATTCTAAATCCACAAATCCACGAATATCAACAGAATACAGAGGTCCTATAACATTACCATGATAGCATATGGAATACTTAGAAGTACCCCTCAAATATCTGAACACTCACTTAACTGCATCCCAATGAATCTATCCAGGATTAGCCATAAATAGACTAAGGACTCCCACTGCTTGGGCAATATTTGGTCTTGTGCAGACCATAGCATACATCAAACTGCCAACAACACTAGCATAAGGTACTCTGCTCATGTCCTCCACCTCACTAGGAGATTTTGGACAATCCTCAACAGACAACTTTGTCCCCAAAGAAACAGGAACACACAATGGTCTACAATCTGCCATGCTGAACTTATCCAACACGGTCTTCACATACTTACTTTGGCTTAACTGAAGTTTTTTGTTAGCTCTGCCTCTTCTAATTTCCATTCCTAGAATGTACCTGGCTGCCCCTAAATCTTTCATTTCAAATTATGCTGACAACTAAGATTTAAAATCAGAAATCATATTCTTTCCTTTCCCAATGAGCAACATATCATCAACATACAATGCAACAATGAGAATACGATCACCATCAAACTTAAAGTACACATAATGATCCTATTTCGATCTTACAAATCTAATTGACAACACAAAATCATCAAACTTCAAGTACCACCTCCGAGGAGACTGCTTCAAACCATACAAAGACTTCTTTAACTTGCAAACCAAATTTTCTTTACATTTCACCATGTAGTGCTCTGGCTGTGACATGTAGATTTCTTCCTCCAAATCACCATGAAGGAAAGTTGTCTTCACATCCATCTGTTCTACCTCTAAGTCATAAGTTTCTGCAAGAGATAACAAAAATTGAATGGATGTCATCTTTGTAACGGGAGAGAACATCTCACCATAATCTATACCCTCCACTTGTGAATACCCCTTCTCAACACTGCCATCTGCACCAAATTTCTTCTTGAACACCCATTTGCATCCAACGGGTTTCTGTCCAGGAGGCAAATGCACCAAGTCCCAAGTTTGATTCTTTTCCAAAGAAGCCATCTCATCCTCTATGGCCTCCTTCCAGGAACCTACATCTTTCATTTCCATAGCCTTTGATACAATTCTAGGTTCATCACTGTTAGTAATCAAAGAATAAGCACAACTAGAATCAAGCAACGTAAAACCAAACCTTTCAAGTTACTTTCTTATCCATGTAGACCTCCTCAAGAGTTGAGGTTGAGGTTCAGCTTCATCTTCTGAGTTTTCAGAGCTGCTAGAGCTCTCCTCATCATCAGGTCCAACATTGTCTTTCTATTCAGTCTTCTCAGGGGTAGCAGGAAACTAAACAACATCCTCTTTCTTTTCTTTTTCTTCTGGCTGTAAAATAGTGGAAGAAGGTGTAAGCTCTCTGAAGATGACACTTCTTCTATACAACACTTTTTCAGCCACAAGAAACCAAAGCTTGTATCCTTTCACACCGACACCATAGCCAATGAAGATACACTTAATAACCTTGTTCTCCAATTTTGACCACTTCTCCCTAGGCACATGTACATATGCCTCACAACCAAAAACATTAAGATGCCTTATTGAAGGCTTTCTACCAGACCACACCTCCATGGGTGTCTTACCAACAAGAGCTGATGTAGGAGATCTATTTACAAGATAGCAAGCAATGGCAACATCTTTAGCCCAAAACTTTTGTTCTAGGCCAGCTCCACTAAGCATACTCCTAGCCTTCTCCATCAGTGTTCTGTTCATCCTCTCTACAACTCCATTTTGCTGCGGGGTGTATGGAGTTGTCTTATGTCTTTCAATCCCAAGTTCCTTGCAATATTTATCGAATTCTATAGAATAGAACTCACCACCGTTGTCAGTTCTCAAACATTTAATCTTTTTACCAATTTGATTTTCAGCAAAGGCCTTAAACTCCTTAAACTTACTATAGACTTCAGATTTGCTTCTAAGAAAATAAATCCATGTCCTTCTACTGTAGTCATCTATAAAAGATACAAAATATACAGATTTTGATAATGAAGGAACATTAACAAGACCAAATACATCAGAATGAACAAGGTCCAACACACCAGAAGACTTATGAGAACTTGAGTAAAACTAAACACGGTTTTATTTTCCATATATGCAATGTTCACAAAAGTTGAACTCAAGATTACAATCATGTAACCCCTCGACGAGGTTTTTATTTTTCAGGGTTCTAAGACCCTTCTCACCAATCTGGCCAAATCTCTTATGCCATAACATTGTCTTTTCAGTAGTAAGTTTAACTTCCAAGGCATGATTACAACCATCGGAACTAGATACAACAGGTTTCTTCACTGCTCATTCAGATGGTGGGGATGAAGTGACTGTTTCCCTCTTCCTTGAGTTAGAAGAACTATTGCATTGTGAAATGCATGCCTCCAGCTAAAACAGAGTACCTCTCCTAGTACCCTTAGCAAGCACCATAGCTCCTCTAGTCATCTTGCATCCTTCTTTCGAAAAGATAATCTGCATCATTCAACATACTTACAAAAATCAAGTTTCATGCTAAGCCTGGGATATGCATAACCCCAGAGATCCCCTTCACTCGTCCATCAGGGAATCGAATAGAGACTCTTCCACGACCAACAATCTTCAGATGAGAGTCGTCACCTAGGTACACCTTTCCACCATCAAACTCCTCATACTTGGTAAACCAATCTCGATGTGAGGTCATGTGGAATGATGCACCAGAATCAATCAACCACACATCATCAGATGCATGGGTTTCTAGGGCTACGATGAAGGCATCACCATCATCTTGTGACTTGTCAAAATTTGAATCTCAGTTCTTCTTCTTCTTATTTTTTCCTCTTTGCATTCCTTTCAGAAATGCCCAGTTTTACCACAATTCCAATAGAGAGCCTTGGACTTTCCAGGAGATTTGGATCTCCCATGGGATTTGGATCCACCCTTCTCAATTTTCTTGTCCTTTTTCCCTTTCTCCTTGGGTCTTCCACGAACTGCAAGAGCCTCTTTGGATGCCTTAGAAGACTTTCTTTACATCTCTTCAGACAACAGTGAAGAAACCACTTCATCCATTTTGAATGTGGATGTGGTGCTTCCAATAGCCATGACGAGGTGATCCCATGAGTCCGGCAAAGAACAAAGCAAGGTTATACAATGATCCTCCTCCTCCATCTTCACACCAACAGATGTCAATTGTACAACCAGCATGTTGAAAGCATTCATATGTTCAGCAACGGATCCTCCATCCTCCATTTGAAGAGAATACAACTTCTTTCTTAGAAAAAGTTTGTTAACCAGGGATTTGGCTTGATACACATCTCCCAACTTCTTCCAAAGCAAGTTTTCATTAGCCTCCTCATGGACAATTAATAGAATAGAATCAGCAAGAATAAGTCTTATGAGACCCTTAGCCTTCCAATCTTTGAGATCCCAATCAGCTTGTGACATTGTAGCTAGTTTAGTGCCACTGATAGTTTCCCAGATGTCTCGCTCTACAAGCATGTCTTCCATCTTGAGCTTCCACAACTTGAAATTAGTGCCATTGAACTTCTCCACCTCTATCCTTCCGGATGTGTTTGCCATCTCCTTGCTACAATAAGATTCAGAATACTCTACACAGACTCCCACTCAACTTAAGATCAGCTCAAAAACCCCCTACACAACAACTAGGACCAAAGGTGATCAAGCTCTGATACCAACTGAAAGGAAGCTAGGTGTGCAGAAATCGCTTCCTACACTAATCTAATGAGGGGAGAGCTATACAAATTCAATTTAATCCTTATAATTACAGCAACATGAAACATATAATAGAGATATTGCAGCAATACACATAGAACTAGAAAGAAGACAGAAGAAGAGAGACAATATATACGGTGGGGAAAACCCTTATCGGGTGAAAAACCCCACACTCAGAAACCTGCACAATGTATTATCAAAACTGAAAATGGGTTACAATACACTTACAATGCAAGCTTCAATGGTCTTCGACACTCATGTCTGGAGTCAATCCGGCATCATAACAATACCTGTAAAACCTGTAATACATCTCCTCCTCCAAGCACCTGTTTATATAGAATATACAAGGCAAAATTGGCTCTATCTTGAGATGGGTGTCCAACTTGGCCTCATGGCCCAAAACCCATGCCTAAGGACACTTGGTCAACATTATAGAATGTTCCTGACACTTGTCCATAGCTCCCATCCCAAAGAGGTCGCCTATTTCTAAAATGGGCTATGACATATGCTCTTATGACCGTCATAGAATCTGTCATAGCAGTTACAACTTACATTTGTAAGTGAATATGTCATACACAGGCTATAAATAGCATATTCTCTTACAACATGTCATAGTCCACCTTGGGGCACCCAAATATGCCTTTTTCAAAGATGCTTCATGACACATGTCTTCACCTATAGATTACATGCTTCTATTTTCGACTCTTACATGTCATAACTTCGTCATAGGAATCTGTCATAACCGTTTTGGTCAACATTCCCTTACACAACATCCAAGATGCTAACACATGGCAAAATATTCCTACCACAAAGTGGGATGCCTATCTCCTCATGTGAGGACAAAATTACAAGTTGTCATCTTCCATGTAGAATAACACATCATCGTGCCACATCCCACAAAATGACAACATGCAATTTACAATTAATTTACAACATAGGCAATGAATAAATAAATACAATCATAAATATGCAAGGAATTACCAAGGTTGAGACACCTTAATTCCCAACACTGACAACACCTTTATTCATTTCCCTTGGAACTATGCCTCGGCCATAAAGACAATATTTCAATGAAGGAGATGACTTCTAGGAAACCTTCCCGATCTTTATTAATTTTCCAATCTTAGGAGAAATATTGAAGAAATATTTCATACATAGGCTGCCTGAAGCTGATTAAATGTTGTGAAATAATTTCCTAACAACACCTTTATTCATTTCCCTTGGAACTATGCCTCGGCTATAAAGACAAAAACCTTTATATCTCCCACATAACAACTCAGATTTACATGAAATTTAGATAGCAGGATCATCGGACAATGCAAAACAAAGCTCATAATTATTTTAACTCTCAGTGATCAGGATGTTAGATTTTTGCTTGGTTTGCGAACCACGGACAAGAAAATGCGAAGCTAAAAATCTGGCAATCGGTGAGACACTTAGGATATGAAAACTGGGTAGATTGAGTGGAATGAGGATAGAATCATGCCCATAAGAAGAATTTGCACCAGCTCACATAGATTTTGAAAATTAATTGTTTTCATGAGTTGGTAGGTTCAGAGTGATATGGGAAAGTGTACAGAAAATTTGAAAATTTGCAAGTTCAAATTTTTAGGTAACATCCATCAATTGATATATCTCCTCGATCTATTAAGTCTTGGATGGTGTGTTTCAATCGTTGGCAATCATTTGTCTTGTGACCTTTACTTCTATGGAATTCACAAAAATCAGAATCATTCCACCAAGAGGGTTTAAACTTGGGTTCATATTCTCTTACCGTAGGAAGTGTTATGAGGTTGTTTGCTATGACCTTCCTTAGGGAAGATTTAATTGATTCACCCAATGGTGTAAATTTTCTGCGAGGAGGAAAATTTGTTGGTCTTGGTTGATTGTTTGTAGGTTTGTTTGGAGTAGTATTGTTGTGTGGACTTGATAGATTTAGAATTGGTTGTTTTGAATATACAACTCCGTCATTTACAATGTTCTTGTTTTTAGTCCAAAACCTTGATTTATCCGTGTTGTTGTTTGAACTAGGGACATTGTTATATATTTTGATTTGTCCTTTAGCTATCAAAGCTTTCTCAATAAGTAATCCCATTTCAATGACCTTACTAAAGGAAATAGGACATTGGATTTCTATTTGATAGCTTAATTCGGTGTTCAAGTTATGGACAAACATTTCAATCATTTGCTTTTCGGGAATATGATAAGGACATTTACTAGCAAGTTGTCTCCACCTTTGTAAGAAAGTGGCAAAGGATTCTCCATTCTTTTGTTTGCTATTGCATAGATGTAACATTGAAATCTCATGTTCAATGTTGTATGAAAAGTGAGTGACAAACTTGTCTACTAGTTCAATGAATGTTCGGATTTTGGGAGGTAGACAGGAGAACCACTCTATAGCTTAACCTCCTATGATGCATGGAAAGTGTCGCATAAGATGTCTCATTATGGGCAACTTCCAAGCATGCAGCACTGAATTCTCTAATGTGGTCATGTGGATCACCTTTTCCCCCATATTTGTTAAATTTAGGGACTTCAAATCTTGAAGGGAAAGGTACCATGACCAAGCTTTTGTCAAAAGGATATGGAGATATATCCTCTAATGAGTAATGTTTTATGGAAGTTCCTGTTTGTAGATCCACAAATTGTTATTGTAAGGCTTGGATTTCTTGTGTGAGTTAATCTAAAGGGTTTAAAATATCCTTAGCCTTTTCATTTTTGGGAGCTTTTGTTTCGTTTGATGGGATGGTTGCTCTCAATTTTGAGATGTCAAAATCAACGGGTAGCTTAGCTCCTTGTTGTGCAAGCAAGAGGAATTATTTGTGAGGATATTTTGTTATAGCCTTATCCATCAAGTTTTGGAATTTTGGATCTTGTAAGTATTTTTCAAGTTCCTCTTCGTTGATTTCTTCCTCTCCATCACTAGAAGAGTGTTCACTACTATTGGTTTTGATCCATTTCTTTTCTTCTTTTGGCTTGAGACCTAGTTTCAACCATACAAAAGTGTGATATTAGTGAAGTTGGATGAGAGACTTGTGGATGTAAGTGATGTTTGTGATGGAATATAGTTTGGGGTGAAAGATTGGATTGAGTTGGTGATAGAATTTTCTAAAGGTGGTGTTTTGATTCCTTGTTCAAACAATAGTATTGAGCTATGGTGTATAGCAATCAAAGTGTTGATCCAAAGTGAGTCAATATAGGGATGATAGGAATCACTATTGTTGTAGACTAACTTTGTCAAGATGTTTTAGTGTAGTTTTTAGATAGAGGATGATTGATCCTGATAGGGAAACTAACCAAATTGTTTTGTTTGAATATGAAGATCTCAATGGTACCTTTGGGAAAATTTGATTTTGTTTGATTTTGGAAAGGCTAAGTATGGTATGTGGATGAAATGTCTGAAAATGGGTATGGGATGAATTTTTATGGTTTCAATGACTTCTCAAGTGTATTCTAGGCAGAAATGGGTATCCAAAACTAGTTTTGTTTTTTTCTCAAAATGTTGGGAATAGGTCACTTTTATGAATGCGTAGGTTTATATGCACATAAACAGGTTTCAAATGTGTAGGACTGTTTACTGTATGTGCAATTCTGGATGCATAGGTCTAATATTTATATTCGCAGTAGGGTATATGCATGGCAAGAAGTGTTGGAAGCGCGACAGGATTTGTATGCGTAGAAAGAGGTGTCAAATGTGCAACAATAAGTTTCAAATGTGCAGTTCTATGTTTTTGCAGTGTTTGATCAAATTTTCTTGTTCTAGGCATGTTTTTCTATGCAACCTAAGTGTTTTTGCTAATGATTTGTCTATTTTTAGGCAAGAAAACATAGCAAGTAGTACAATTTGATGTTTGTTTGCGATATTTAGTGTTTAAAACAAATTTGAAGACAAGTACAATCCTAGGTGAGAAATGGATACAACTTGTTGAATCCCAACTTGGGTTTCTCCATCCACTTAAATCAAGGCGGACAACTAGAAACTTGGTAGCACTGGCTCCCCCTTACACGGCACACACTTCTCAAGCATACCAAGTTTCATTCCCCATAAAGAGTAAATTTTCTGTCTCTACACATGATTAGTAAAAATGTTGGGTGGCTTTAGAGGTCTGACCTCCTATGTCAACAAGTAAAAGGATTTTGGTCTCTAAAACAATAGTTCTTAGTAATTTTGAGGGACCAATGCCTTGTGAGCATGCAGTAAGCTACGAAAAGCTTTGACCAATCCTACTAAGATTTTCAAATACTTCACACAATGCGAAAATCATTTCCACAAAGTGCTAGCACACCTCTTTTTGATTTGGCACCAAAAGGCAAGTTTGACGTTGATTAGGACTTGGCTTTCACCTTATCCCATTTATATAGTGGGTCAAAGGAAAGCTCCACTTAAGGTCGTCCCTCTTGGATGAATCGCAATCCAAGAGCAGGCCTTTCTAAGGGTAAACAAGAAAAGGGGAGGTGAGTCTGGATTTTTTATCACCCAAGATGTTGCAAGGGGAGAGCATATGCCTATCACCTTTGCAAGAACAACAAACACTTGTTTATTGACTGCCTAGATTAAGCTAAATGCGACTAAACTAACAACACAAGATAGCATTTTTGCATGATAATAACAAAGGAAAGATAATCAAGTTACTTCCCCCAATTTATGCTAAGTTTGGATTGTATGCAAGTTTGTTATGCAAGATTTGTCCAATTTAAACCTCCTAGGTACACTAAGTGAATGATTTGTATGCAAGATAGAATGCAAGATTGTCCATTTTATCCTCCTAGTTTATACTATGTGAAGATTTGTATGCAAGATAAAATTACTCCTCCTAATTAGAAACTAGGTGATGATTTGTAAATGTAAGATAAAATTACTCCTCCTAATTAGAAACTAGGTGATGATTTGTAAATACAAGATTGAATTACTTCCTCCTATTTTAAACTAGGTGATGATTTGTCATGCAAGGTTGTAAATGAAAAAATGATATGATTACTCCTAATTAGAAACTAAGTGCCACTAGCTTAACAATTGTATGAGTAAATGAAATCTAAACCAAGCCCTAAAACTTGCAAAAACCCATTGTCAGTAGTTTGCATATACTTCTTTGACAGTCAAAGACACCTGCAACAAGAGTTAGCATTGAAAATCATCAAAAAGACATTAAAAACTGACAAATTTCATATGCGTGAAAACAGACAATGGATGCGTAGCAAAGAGGGTTATATGTACAGCAAGACAAATGCACAACAATAAGTGTTGGAAGCACAGCGGGATGGTTTAAATGTGTAGGAATAATGAATGTGCAACAAAAATTGTCATATGCGCATCAAGAATGATCAAATGTGTCCAACTGCAATTTTCTTCACAGATGCGCAGGACTAGAAATTGAATGTGCAAGAATGACATGTTACGATTGCAAGTACACCAAAAACTCAAATTTGGAAGTTAAAAATGGGCAAGGCCCCACGGTGGGTGCTAAAATGTGATTGGTAATTTGAAACTAATGCAGGAACCTACTAAGATGCCACAAATACTCTAGAATTCCTACTCAAATTCAATACATCAATGAAACTAAGAAAAATGTAGCAAACATAGATTATACCTTGCAAACTGATTTATCCTGTGCGTTCCATTGTTTCCTATCTTCTCAATGATCTTGTTGATGATAATATTACTCTCAAAAATATACTCCCTTGCTTTCCAAGATGAAAAAGAGAGGAATGGATTTTGTGGATTCAATATGCATTGTGAATGGTTTCTACAATGCAAGGCTATGTTAATGAGGATGAGGATATGAAAATAATGATAAAATCCATGATATTGATATGATGAGATATGAGGATAATGAAGCTAAATGGTGATGCAACAATGGAGATTATACAACTAATGCAAATGGGGGGCCAAAGGCACACTTGATTGCTTGATGGAAATTTCTACAGCATATAACTACTATAGCTCATGTGATGCAAAATGGAGGTGAGGAGGTTCATTTTATAGGCCCAGAAGGCTCAAATCCAAGTGTCAAAAGATCTACGATGGAGGAATGAGTCATGTGATGTGTACAGTAGAGATTTGATTAATTGGGATGAGGTAGAGGAATAAGGAAAATGTTCCTCCTACAATGACAAGGTGGAGAGAAAGGTGTGAGCAAGAGGCCACTTATCACAATGCTCTCAAAGACCAAAACACAAGGGTCAAAGAAGGAGTCCTTTTTTGTAGGGTTGTTGGAAAGAATCTAGGAACTATGAGACATGTGTCTCTAAGTGTCCTTTGACTATGATGACATGGAAAGACCAAGCTCTTAAGAATAGGGATGGTTAGAGGATAAATAGGACATGTGGGTGAGGATAATTATATAATTAAATATTAAAAATATTCAATTATGTGTGCAACATGATGAGGTGTAAAGTGAGGTGGAAATGATGTGGATTTATAGAATTAAGAATTTAGGATAGATGATTTAATTAAATAAATTGATTTTTACTTTATTTTTGGAAGATTAAGATGAATGTGAATTAGATAAATAAATTAGTATATTTATTTATTGATAGGAGAATAGGAATAAAATAAATATTAAAATATTTATTTAATTGATCTCGAGCCATTTTTAGGTGTATACAAAGACATCTCGAGTAATGGGATCAAATAACCTATAGGATTTCACATCCTCACAATAGCCAACAAAGATGAATGGTTGACTCTTCTTCTCCATTGCCTTACACTGACCATCCGGTATGAATGCCCAAGCTTCACTACCAAATACCCTAGAGAAGGAAAAATTAGGCTTGATATTTGACCAAGCCTCCTCTGGAGTGATATTCTGAATTGCCTTGTGGGGGATGTGGTTCTGAATATAGTTGGCACAATTGATTACTTCAGCCCAAAAAGATGGGGCCATAGACCAAGACTGAAGCATACAATTTGTCATTTCCTTGATTGTTATGTTCTTTCATTCGGCAACACCATTCTACTGAGGAGTGTAGGGAACTAAATACTAATGATGAATACTATTCTCAGTGAAATAGTCCTGAAAGCCCTGATTCACTTACTCCCCCCATTATCTATTTATATCTACCGAATAGAAGAGCCTGACTACTTCTCCATGAACACCCTGAAAGTGTTGAATACATCACTTTTGTACTTGAGAAAGTACACCCATGTGTGGGGAGAGAAGTCATCAATGAAAGTAAGTACATACTTGGCTCTAGAAAATGAAGGAGTTGGAAATGAAATTAGGTCACTATGAACCAACTCAAGTAAGGAAGTAGCACGATGGGTTTTGCCCTTAGGAAAGGGTTCCTGATGATGTTTGTCAAGCACACAACCTCCACAAACACCCTTTGTGTATGAAACCTTAGGGATACCAAGTACCATCTCCTGTGTACTTAGGTGTTGAATATACCTGTAATTGAGGTATCCAAACCTTTTATACCAAAGTTGACTCAAAGGTTATGCATGAGCAATGTGTGATGAATCACTATATGTCTCAAAACTATAAAACCTACACAATCTAGACCCATGATCTACTCTACCTAAAGAAATGATCTTCTTTGGATGTTGTAGGTCATGAACAACAACATCATGTGGAGAAAAATCAACAGTCTTCCCATCCCCAGTAGGCATATCTGATAGACGGAGAGAAAATTAGCATAAAGTTCAAGAACAAAAAGGACATCCTCAATGCAACCATCTACCAACTAAACTGGACTGGACCCCTAACTGGAATCTGTGAAGAGTTTCCCACTTAAATATGATAAGTGTTGTTATCAAAAAGAGACTCAAGAAGATCAACTAAATGAGTCATGTGATGCGAGGCTCCTAAGTCAACTATCCAATGTGATGTGGATGAATTCAAACCTATAGCAGTAAGGGCATGACCTTTTCTAGGTTTGGGAGTATCAATGTTGTGTTTCTTCATGGATTCTTCCAAAGCCTCAATCCTTTGATGACAAATCTTGACATCATGATTCTGAATCCCACAAAACGTACATGGCCCTCTACTTTTCTTCTTGGAAGAATGCTTACTTGACTTAGAAGCTGTTGTGTTTGAAGTATCAGGTTTTGTCTTATGCTTAGATGATTTCTCATTGCTTGAAGATGATTCTTCCTTTGATTGTTTTGAATGCTTATTACCTTTACCCTTAGATGCATGAACTACTAATGCTTGACTTTTTGAAGAATTATTAGAATCCATGGAGAGTAAGTTAGACTATTCTCTCGTGAGTCGATCACAAAACTGTTCAAAAGTAGGCATAGTAAATGTTGAACCAATTGCATCCATTGTAGAGTAAAAAGTAGAAGTGAAGACTTGATAGGGGCCTTTTAACTTTGACAAAACCAAGATGACACATTCCTTATCTATTTTTGTTTTACCACAACCTTGAAGTCGAGAAAGAAAAGACTTGAATTTGACTAAGTAATCTTCAATTGAAGGGAAGACATCAGGTGACAAAGTTGTTAATTTAGCATCCAATTGAAGTATTTTGAACTCATCAACTTTACCAAATAAATCATTAAATTTGTCCCACATTTGCTTAGGAGTTGTACAATTGCTTAGATGAAATTGCAAGTTATCAGATACATGGAGGCCAATGATTCCCATTGCCTCATCTAAACTATTGTGATAGACAAATTGTTCATACTCCCTATTGAATTGCAGTTGTTGATCATTTAGCATTTTCCATAACCCTTTAGATTGAATAAGTTGTTGTACTTTAGTTTTCCATGTGTGAAAATTATGTGGTGTTAATAGATCAATTTTAGGATCTGTGCTTGAGAAACACAAAGAGGCACTTAAATTGTGCCTTACAAACCCCCCAAACTTTGATTACAACTGTAAAAGAAGCCCCCCCCAGAAAATCAACACTTTATAACAGTAGTGTGTTAAATAAGTCTAATTGGAATGAAAAGTGGCACTTTATAACAGTAGTGTGAAATCATTTCCAATAGATTAGTCATGAAAAATTATGCACTTTCTAAAAAAATGGCACTCGATTTCGAGTTGCCAATCAAAAGATACAATTGTTTCAATGGGTACAGAGCTTGCTTTACAAAGGAAGAAAAAAAGTGAGATAAAATGGGACAATTCCCAAATCATCTCGATGCAACTTTGTTGGTGCTGAAACTAGCTTCCCATCGACTATAAATATGCCCAATTTTGCCTTTGTGGGCAAAAGTCACAACAAAATGAAAAAAAGCCCCTCTTTGCACACACCTATGCAAGATTAGGGTCTTTCCGAGCAATGTTTTTTAGCAAATTCAACTTTCTCTAGTCAGTCGCTCTAGCATAAAATGCTATCGGTTACATAAAATGTTGATGTGACAACATATGCTTATTGTTTGCATACAAGGCTAGCATAGATGGTTAGTGGCTAACCAAAATAGTTAGCACGCACATTAAATGTCCATGTTACATTAAAGTTAAACATTAAATGTTAATGTAACAGAAACTGTTATAGTTAGCATAAATGCTTAGTAACCCTATTGTGAAGGCCATCATGGATGTTGGCCTGAGAGTTTGTAACAAACTTTACAACACATGTTGATGAGTGCTAGGTAGCACCCAGATTAACACACCTTTTACTCCCCTTTTTCCCATCCTTTCATTTTTTTGTCCTGGTAATTGCACCATAGAAACTGAAAAGACTTGTTTTACTTACACTAATGAGAGATGAATTGCTAAAGATCATTATTTTTGATGAAAGGACTAATGTTGTAACAAACTAATGAAAATGTGCAGAAAAGTCTCTTTTTGGGTCCACAGGTGCAGTTATACTAGCGAAGGCAATTTTGAAGATCTCTAGAGATGGTCCTAATGATCTCTAGAGCCAATATGGAGGTTACTACACCAGACTCCAAAGTTTTCCCAAAGTGTTGGAGGTGTCCTGAAGAAGAAGGAGCACGAAAGCAAGGGGTGGATGATCTCCAGAGCCATACAAGAATCATGGATGCATCTTCAGAGGCAATTGCAGTGCTCTGGAGTCTACCCAGCCAACACCAAAATGATCCATCAAAGACTCCAGTTGACTGCCAGGGATCTGATTCCCTTTTTATTTGATTTTGCATGAATTTTAAGAGACTTGTTAAGACCTATATTTTAGGGCCTCACTGTCCATTGTTATTTAAGTTAAGACTCCGGATTTAGTGGGACTTCTATTCCACTAAAGCCTTTTTTCAGTTTGCATGATTATACTCTTCAGTTCAACAGTTGTATTTTTTAGTTAGAATAAGAGATTAGTTGTATCTCATTGATGAACTAATGGATAGAACAATTAGTTTCAAAAGATATATTATCACTTGGACTAATTGTTGTACCCAACCAAAACAGTTTTCTTCATTAAGGCATTTTGAAACAAGTCTAGAAAATTTTTCGTCAAAAAAGTCAAAAAAGCAAAATTTCTAAAAATAGATGTCAGATTAGGTTTTCTGGGTTTCTTGAGATATGGATGCTGGCAAAACTTTCTAAAAATAGAATCTCCAACTCAGGTGTCGTGCTCAATTCTCATTGGTCGATTTTGCTTCATGATCGGCGCGGTGCAGACGGAATCTTCAAACGACCAAGTTTTCCCTACTGGGTCATTTCTACTTTTTCAGAAGGCGAAGCATGAACTCAAAAGTCATCAACAAAGGAAATTTCACCTACCAGAGCTCATCAACAAGTTTTCAACGCTGTTCCAACGACAGAACCGGCAAACAGTCGTCGACTCGATGATGCACGCAAAACGATGCAAGATGGATCCAAGGTGGATTGAAAAGTTGGAAAATCATAAATTTGACTAAGTCTAGTGAAACCGGGTGCCCCAGGTGGCTTGGGGCACCCAACTTCTCCTATGTTAGTTTTTTTTTCACGTTTTTTGAGAAACATCGAAAATGCTTCCATCAGCTCTTTTCCAGTTGGTCAAACTTGGTCAAACTTGGTCAAAAGTCAATCAAATCCAGAATTTCATCACAAATATGTTTAGACTACTTAGATCACCCTCCATCTCGCCTCGACAGTCGTCAGAACGACCGAAATCGAAGATCAAACAGGACCTGTGGGCACGAAAATCGAGAAAAGGTACAAAATTGAAAATTCTTAGAAAATTTTCTAATTGCTAACAAACCAGGCACCCCAGGTGGCTTGGGGCACCCAAACTCTCCAGAGTTAGTTTATTTTTGATGATTTTCTTGAAAAACGTGAATCTCCTTCCGTCAGCCCGTTCTGGTTCAGATCAGATCAGTTTGGCATTATTTTCAAGGTGAACAGAACGTACAATCAACTCAATTTTCATCAAGCCTGCCTATTTGCTAGATCATCAAACTCATTTTCATCCCAGTTGAAAGAAATCGATAGCCAAACAGGGGTCCTGTGCCACCAGAATGCGCACGTAAACCAAGAAATTGAAGAAGTTGAAAAAATTGAAAAAAAATGGCTAAGTGTTGGGAAACCAGGTGCCCCAGGTGACTTGGGGTGCCCAACTTGAGTAGTGTTAGAATATTTTTCATGTCCACAGTTTTTTCCGATAGTTTTGTGCCCAATCTTCACCCGTTGACAGTTTTCGGGAGGTCAAACTTGGTCAAACGATGTCAGATCGTCAGTCGGAGGCAGGGGATGGAATCTCAGTTGATAAGTCTCCAAAATGTCAGGATCAGTCAGCTTTTTCAGTCAATGGTGACATTTTTCTGCCTTGTTGAAGTCAGAGACAGGCTATATTTAAGTCAAAATGAGTGTTGAAGTGTCGAAAACGAAGTAAAATTTGCTAGCACTTCTTTCAACTTGCGTGTTCGATGACATCATCAAAAGAAGATATTTTTTGTCATCTTGCACATGAAGCCATAGGCACCTACAAAATAGGGATTCTTCCTATTCGAAGACATCCACTTGGATTTATGCTTTAAAAGTTTTATTCTCACACAAATAAAGCTACTTTTTCGCCCAAAAGATTTATAAAGACAAGGTTTTGGCTTCTTTCTTCATTATCTTTTGCAGGTTGCACCCAGAGGAAAGATTTTATTTTTCTTTCAACGAAGATTCGAAGACCCAAACCAAGTGCTTTTTCAGCATTCTTCATAGTTTCGGGTTGAGGAAGAAGAGAGGCTTGCTTTTTCAGGGTCCTCGTTTCAAGGGGATCATTTTTCAGAAATCTGACTAGGGCTTTTTTAGTTTTCGTCGAGATGGGTCCATCCAGATTATTATCCTCTTGAAGATTAGAGTTTTGCTTTTTTTCGGGAAACTGCTTTTTTCCTGCTTTTTTGAGAAAATCTCCGCTTTTTCAAAATCCGACAATCTGGGTTGCTTCGAAACAGAATTGCCTACAAAACCCATGTGCCAGCATTTTTAGCTCACACTCTACTTTTTCTAAAAATCAGCAAATAATTTTCAGCCATTTGTCCAAGATTTTTTTGACATAGGCGTGTTCACAGTTGATTTTCAAATCTTCCACTATGCAGTACTCTTCAACACAAATAAGGCACAAAACGGCATTGGTTCATGATTACCTGAGAACTTGTGAAACAGACTTGCATAAAGTTCTTCCAGTAATCAATTTACACTTTTTGGAGGATGCAGGAAATAATGCTATCAGGAATCTTGGACATTTTGGTTTGCTTGCAGCAGCATCCTTTCCTATCACAATGCAAAGTATCGAGTTTGTGATTGCTTGCATGACGCATTACAACTCGGTCACAAGAGAAATCCAGTCAAGAGATGGACGTGTGCTTTGCAACCTAAGGCCAAATGACATAGAGAAGTGTTTTACAATACCTGTTTGGAGAGAAAACTTAACTGTTTCACTTGAAGAATGCAAGAGGGTTTGGAACAATGATAAAGAAAAATACAGAAAAAAGATTGATCAAAGATGGTTAAAAGAGAAGCAGAATGTCATGCCAAAGAATGTTGGACGTGGAGAATTCAAGGAGGAACATGCAATAATGATTACTCTGCTAAGTCGGATCACAGGTCAAGCAGATGCAAACAAGTTCCAGCCTTGGATGTTTTATATCATGTCCCAGATTGTTGACAGAACCGAATTCTATGACTGGTCGGCACTCATCAGTGATAGTCTCCACCAACAAATAATTGATTTTCAAAGGGCTCATGAATTCCACATGATATCATACCTTGTGTATTTGATGGCTTTTCAGGGTCAATTTAGAGGTTTGAAAGTTGTTGGAACTATGGGTACTCACCATGTGTATCATCATTTCCCACAGTTAGAGATCTCTCAAGTAGAACGACATTATAGGTGGGTGAATGATGCATTCTTGATGCATACAGTGCAAGATATGGACAACGAGTTGCATATACGGTTTTCAACAGAGGCTAGAATAACAATGGCAGAATGGGCTGATTGGTTTATCCAATTTCCCACTTTTTCCTACATTAGAGTATATGGCTTCTCAAGAGAGCCAGCCATGTTGCCAAGATATCCTACAGATGAAATAGCATTTATGGAATTTTTGAGGCAAGCCTATGAAGTTCATACATTTTTGCGTAGCAGACGCAAGACAACCTTCAATTTTCCACTTGGGATGAGTATTTATAGATGTAGATCTGGAGCAGATGCCAAGGCAATTGGTAATGAATCATCCAGATATGGTCTTAAGTTTTTTGACAGGAGGTCTTCATATGATCCTCGTGGTGTTTATGCATCACATCTTGGACAGAATTGTATGCACAAGCATGCGGTTGAAGGCTTCTGGGCTAATTGCGCTGATGAGTTTGAAGTACGAGAACGCAGTTACACCAGATTCACTCTTCAGCAGATGTCTAATATCCTATAAGAAGATATAGAGGGTTTGACAGAGAGTGGTGAAGTTCTACTTCCCATGTATTTCAAAGACCAAATTGAGCAACAACCGTTGACACCAGTTAATTGGTCAGTAAAAGAGAGCACTTCCATTAAGGAAAGAACAAGTTGAGTGGTTAAAAATAGTTTGATATTCTTGAAGACTAAGAGGAAGGATGATATTCTGTTAGTAGAGCCACCAGTTGTGCAACCATCAAAGCCTTCCACTTCCAAGCCAAAATGAAGGATAAAAGCTATGAGTGTTCTTCCAGAAGGAACGAAAATGGCTAAGTTAAAGAGGAAAAAGGATGAGTCTCTAGATCATGTCTAGCAGGAACAACCACCAGTTGAACTAGAAGTTCCTATTGAAACAATGCCGCATGTTGAAGTGTTACCTTCAGATCATGTCTCTCCACCTTCTTCGTCGATCACTTCTCCTATCAACATAGATTCATAGCCAGATTCGCCAGTTCATAACTCTGATGCAAACATTGATTCATCAGGAGCTGATGATGTTAGAACTGAATTTCCAAGAGATGGAGGCTCAACCTGGCTTGAAAATATTCTGGGAAGGAAGAGGAAAAAGCCCTCATATCAGCTGAATTTAACAGAGCTTAAAAGTGTCTACCAAGACACACCAGATAAGAAGCTGAAGAAGAAGGTTCGCATTGAGAAGAATGCAGAGGGAGAAATAATTTTTGAAACTGCAACACCGCTAGAAAATAGAAGTGCTAATGATGTCGAGGTTGATGACTTCATGGTTGTCAAAGCTAACCTTGGCAGAAGTACCCGCCATACAGATGTAAATCTCTTCGAGGTTGCAACGGATAATTTGAAGGAAAGGGTGTTGAAAGATGGAGAAGACAAGGCAGCTCTCAAAGCTAAAGTTCGATAGTTGCGGCAATACATTTCCAACCTTTTCCATGGCACTTCACAGGCTGATTTACTTCTTCCACCAAATCTTGAATCACTAGCTGATCAACAGCACTTCAGTAAGTTGGTCCTCTATGGGAGGCATATGAACAGTTAGGTGGAAGAATTTGTGACCAAAGGGAGAGTTGTGCTTTCAGAGCTTTATCAATTGAAGTACAACGCTCATGATTTACGCCAAGGCATACAGGGACTGCAACAAACCATGGCAAAAAATAGACCGGTATTCGAGATCATTATCTCTGACTTGAAGATTGCATTTGATTCTGTTGATTCAGCTGAAGATAAGAAGACAGTTTCTACTTGGAAAGTGCAATATCTTTTTACAGTAAAAACTTATGACAGTATGATTTCAGAGTTGACAGAATAGAAAGAAAAGGTAGTCAATATCCTCAAGTTTGTCAAATCTTTTATCTCTCAGATCCCGTGTTCATATGAAAGAGAAGATGGTACCCTGTATGATCTAAGGGAAGTGCAAGCAGAGTTCCAGACTCTCGTTTGCAGTAATTTTAATGATGATATCAATGCCGGCAAGATGAGTCGTTTTGCCGCAATGACAGTGAAATTCAACAAGGCTGTGGGTGAAGTTCATGAATTTCTTCAGATGGTTGCCAGTGGTGAAGAAATGTTAGAGAATCAGAATATCATTCTAGAGAGTATCAGTGTTCCTGGTAGAGATGCAGTCACTCACTTTTTAGAAGATATTGTTTCCCAGAATATCAACGGATGACATCACCAAAAAAGCTAGAATGTTGATGAGGATGCATTTCAAAATAAAGCAGCTTTAAAACATATGATTTTTGTTTTAAAAGCATTTTCTTTCATCCTAAGCTCATCCATTCTATATTTGGAAAAGAAATCACTTTGTGATGGTTGGAATCTTCTTTGCTTTAAAGAAAAATACTTTAAAGCATTTGTTTATTGTATCTTTGTCTTAGAATATAAATAAAGTTTGCGAGTTGGCAAGTTAGGGTTAATCAAGGAGATTTTAGGGTTCCCTACTCCTTTGATTTTAGTATAAATAAGGGCATCCTTGCCCATTGTAAAAGGAATGACTTTTGTGATGACAAATTTGTTGTGCCTATTCTAGCCTGCATATCTTGTTATTCTAATTGTTGTTTAGTATGTGTTCATTGTAAAAGGGAATGACTTTTGTGATGACAAATTTGTTGTGCCTATTCTAGCCTACAGATCTTGTTATTCTAAGTGTTGTTCAGTCTGTGTTCATTGTAAAAGGAGCTACTTTTGTGATAGAAAATTTGCTGTGCCTATTCTAGCCTGTAGATCTTGTTATTCCAAGTGTCTATTCACTTTGTGTTTATTGTTCTCCAGTGTTTGATCGCTTGCTATATGCCTGCCTTTTGCTATAGCATTGTTGTCCTAGAGTTGTGTAAACTTTATGATATTGAATAGAAGTCTCATGCCTATTTTGCTCTAATATTCTATCTCTATCCATCAAGTTATCGTCGTCAGATGTGTAGTTTTTTGCAGCCTTCATTTCAGATTTAATCATTAAAGTACTTTTAGTCTTGTGGTGTAAACCTGGAGGAAAACTGCGTAATTTTTTGTGTTAACAATCATTCTTTGTTCACTTTCAATTTCCTTTACTCTGAATTTACTCAGGAGATTGAAAGCGTCGTTAGTCTTTGCTTAGTTGTAGTAGAAGTTTTAAAAAATGAAAAAACCTCTTCTGCAGCATTTAGAGTTTTATAACCTTGTGCTTGCAGCTGAGAATCAAAAAGAAGATAGGCGAAGTTTCATTTAATTATCTTTTCAGCGAACATCAGCAAGAAAGGGAACTCCCCCTTCCAATAGGAGAGTAGTTTATCTGTGTATAGCTGTCCTCTTCCAAATTGCATTCCAGAGGTGCGAATTGAAACACCAACACTAATATATGTTTAGATAAGAGCAATAGAAACATATATAGATTTTGGCTATTAGATTATTGTAATTTCCATTTTCAAACATATATACTTTTTAATACAAGTGTACCTTGATGAGATCAGATTGAAGGAAAGATTGCATTATTTTATTTTTGTACTGAGTTCTTGCTTTAGTCTTCAGTTTTGAAGGCATGGAGCAAGGGCCCACTCTCGCCATCAAGATAGGAGGCTAGTATCTATTGCTTCATTGTCTTGTTTACAGATTTTATTAGGAATACAATTTTATTGCTTTCATAAGATAGATTTATTCCCGTTTAATTGTTGTTTCCAGTAAATGCATGTTTCCAACTTTGTATTAGAATAGATCATTTTCAACAATCTACTGCTTTAGCATTATTTCGGTGTTTTCAAGATTTCATTTCACAGTAGATAAATCAGTAGCATTAATTCCCTAAATAGTAAAATTAGTAGGATTAGTTGGAGGACTGTTAATTATGAAGTTCCTTATTGCAAACAGCCTAGGACACAGCCCTAGATTTGACACATGAAAAACATGATTAAATGCCAATGTAGTGCCCCTCCGTTTTCACTTTGGTTGTGCAGGTAGTTTGGCTAAGGAACCTGAAGATGAAGATGGAACATGAGCTTCCGTTAGTACTTTCGTGGGTATGATGCATATTGTTATGTTATTATTATTATGCAGAGATTCATTTGGAAAGTCAGGTGATGCAGTAGTATGTTGTTAGGATAAGTGGAAAGGGCAGCATTGTACCATTGAACATATGGGGGACATACGGGAATGAGATACGAATGTTAGAGTTCCTTTCTAAGTGCTTCAGCTATTAAGAATATGTGCTCTAATTGGTATGCTCGAGTGAACAGGTTCTAGGCAACGTCTCCATCTGAATTGCCAGGTCTGAGCATGCCTTAAACCAATGGAAATTGTTGATTAGGAGATAACATATGGTCCCCTAGCTTAGTCATCATCCTTGAAGAGGGTGAGTATTTAGTTTTGTACCTAGTCAGTGTCATCAGAATAGGTATGACAATCTGTCGTCATGGTCGTGCTTTTCAATCATGCATAATGGTCAGATATTTTTTGGTATTTTGGGGTTATTCAAATTAGAAGCATTGATTTATGCTCTGGTTTATTCCTACATTGAAATAAATTTAAATGCAAAGCTGAAGTTAAATATATAGTAATATTAAGGAGATAAATTAATGTCACAAGGTGGAATTATGAAGTTGTTTATTAAATATAAACAACTTAATTGGAATATAATTAATAAAATTAATATGAAAATAAATTATTTAAACAAGTAAATGTTTTGTTTAATGGCTATAAAAATAAATTTATTAATAATTATAATTTGTTATAAAACAAATATATAGTAAATGATGAAATAAATAGAAACAATAAAATTATATTTTAAGATTGTAAATTAAATCATAGTTGTAATGCTATAAATTAAATAATTAACAATTTATGAGAGAAGAAAAATGGTTGTCTTTAACAGATTTTGGAGCTTGAGAATTTGTGTTGGGAACCCTCTGGAAGAATTTGGGGATCTCTCCCTCTGTAAAAGAAATGGGGAGGATTGATTTGGGGTACGCAGAGAGACACAGGAAAAGAGAGAAGAGGACACACAGGAAAATATAGACACGCAGAAGAAAACCAAACTAGAGGGATCATTAGTGAAGGTGCCAGGTATTTAGTTGGGCCTTTATAATCACTGTTTTGCTTGAAATACTAAAAATTAATGCCTTGTCATACATATTCGAGTGTGTTATGTAGCAATAGATCGGCCCCATGGTAGATTGACCTCAACAATTCCATTTGATAGGCATCATTATTGTTGTTTTCTGCTTATTATTCATAATCAACCTCTGTATCGTGATTTTGGTCCGCATTTTGGATATGCTCAGCCTCTTAAAATGTCTGATGGGCCTTTTATTGCCTTTAGAACCGGCCACTACCTTGATTGGTCAAAAGTCTCGCATAAATGGCTTCTATTATTTTATTTAGATCTACTCTCACCATTTTATTTGGCCTCTTAGCAATAGGTTGGTATATTATTCTTAAAGAATTAGGTTGCCTTAGAAATCTATTTTTCTGATGATCTTTATTTTGTTTAGATGCCAATCAACTTTCCTTTTTAAATCCATCAATGTTGGGCATTGGATCTATGATTAGATTGGTCGTATGAGCCATTCAATCGACCTCTGCATTAGTAATTTAGTCGGCCTTTTTCATAGATGATTCTTGTATTTTTTATTATTGTTCAGCTTTTGCTTATAATGGCCTTCCTAGATGTATAGTCAGCCTTATATCATATCTTGACCACTGAACTTCTTTTGTTTCTAACCCCACTCATATCGACCTCATAAATGTGCAAACTACCTTAATAAGCGTCATTTGCCCTTGTTAGGTCTATAGATCCATTTAAACGGCCTCAGTATCCCTCTTTTGTTTTACTTGCTATCATTTTAAATGTTCCTGTATCCTTGTTCAGATTAGCCTGTTGTGCCAAAAGACAGTTGTTTTAGTAGTGCCCCTCATTTTGCATACAGATCTAGTAGGGCAGTTGCAACTGCAATATCTAGAATGCATTCCCCTTCCGTTATGCCTTGGCAAATGTCCATAACCTGTTTCCAAAGCTCCAATTTTGACATAGACAGAAAGAATGTTGGCAAAATTGGTTTGTCTTTAATCCTGCCAATTGCATTTGCTATGAATATATATTTGGCCCTCAATTTTTAAGCTTTCACAATTCTCAGGATGGACCTCTAGAACCCTTTTAAGAATTTGAGAGTGAACTCTTAAGTTTCCCCAGCTTCAATTGAACCACAAAATCCTGCAGCCGTTTATCTTCGAGTTTACATTGCTATATCGTATATCTTTGGATATTGTGCCACCAATATTATGTGGTGGTTGGAGCATCTTGCCTTTGCATATAGATATTTTTAGTGGATATTTGAAGATTTGTAGTTGCAACCCTATATATTTTGTTGGTTCATGGAATTGTGACTAGTCAAGTTGTTATAAGTGATCATTCTTTCATTTGTATATGAGTTGTACTCTTATTTGCAAAGATAACTTAGAAAGCCTGTGCATTTTCGTATATGTGTTCCATGTCAAATGCTCAGAACTGCCTTCTTCGAAGCAGGATGATAACATGGAGTAGGGGGTCCCTGTCTGCTTGTAAGATGAAATACATTATAGTGAAACACAGGCCTTGAGATTTGCGGTACATAATTTCTAAGCAAATTTCAATTAGAATTAGGTAAAACAAAAGTGTCTAAAGTGGACCAAACAACTAGATAAGGAACAATGTTCAAGTGTGTTAACAATGAACATTAGTCTGTCTCTCCTTGCATGCTGATTATAATCTACTATATTGTAATTATTGTTAGTGATGCAACACGTTTACTTTATGATTTATGTGGAGCATTTTAAGCATTATGTAGGGAGGACTTCAATTATGAGATATATCTTTTCTCTTGGCACTAGAAGTATACATGGCTAAAGAACCTCATTCTAGTGAGATATGATGTCATAATCACCTTTACTATGATAAGATCATGCAAGATTATAATAAGAATGAGATTTCATGAGAGGGTTGTCAGTTGAAAACAAGAGCTATCTCAGTCAACGGTTCCTCAAGAAAATGCTTCCCTATGTAGAAAAATGATTCGCTAAATGATTCAATGCCTCACTAAGCGAACTCAGTCCCCCCTACCATCACCTAAGCCCTATTGTTTCCTTGCTCAATTTCCAGTACAACATGGTTTTCAGCAACAGAATCAGTCATTTTACATTTTTTTATCAACAGATAATCACCCCCTCAACAAGATAAAAAGCTTCAGACCCAGCAACTTGTAGCTGACATAAAACTGATCTTGCTCTTTGCAATGATGAATGAGTGTATAGCTTAAATAGAAATTCATGTTATGATAAAAAGAAAAATTTGTTAACCACTTAGAGAGAGCTTATGTGATAGAAAAGGTGGCATGAAACTTTCATGGTTTGAATGGTTGTGTGTTCATACCATTAGCCTCCTGATTGACTACGATATAGGAGGAAAGAAGAATGAAGAGCAACATAGGTAATGCAGCCATGTAGGATGAACCTGCTTAGAAATTTAGGGAAGACATCTGTTGGGTATTTGTTTTTGGTGTGGTTGATGCCTCACCTACACCTCTCTATTCCCCTCTCTTTAACTTATTAAAGAGGGAGGATCCTAACGAACATTAATAACATCCCTTTAACAACCAGTTTGTCTTTTTCACGTACAACAGTGTATTCTTCTGCAATTATCATCCTTCCTCAACAAACTAAATATGTACATTAAGTGACAGACTCCAACTGCACGATACAAAAATATCACTATGCCTTTGATTGGAACTGTTATTAAACAGTTAAATTTATTATTTTTATTATTATCAAGATGTAAGATTTATAACTATTATTTTTAATTTAAAATTGTAAATTCTATGGGTGTTAGTTAGCCAATAGGCTTTTATATGTGAGCATTATAGTGCTTGGAAAGTTGTCTCATGCCGTAAAAAAAATTTCACACCAGAAAATTTTCTAAACTTGTGAGTTGTTCCTATCGGCGTATTCCTTGAACATCCTATGGGTGCAAGTACTAGTTAGGGTATTTGTTACTCGCTTGTAGGATTAGCTTAAGGAAAACATTTGATATAGATATATAGTAATTAATAATCAAGGTATATATGTGTGTGTGTGTATGTATTATATTCGATTATCTATTTAAAGCAAATATAAATCAAGCATTAAAGTTAAGTGATGTGATTTATTTAGATTAAATTATTTAAATTTATCTGATTAGATTATTTGATTTAATGAGCTATACATAATGAAAATGAGTAAAACAAAGAAATTTGGTTGATATATATGGCATTATATGGGATGTATATGTCTAATTCGATCAAATCAAAATCAATATGATGATATATTTAATGTTGAAGAATTTAATTTAATTTGGTATTGATTTAATTACAATTTATTTATAATGGTTTTGTTAAGATTTGATAAGTAGGTTTCGAATTAGGTTTATAAACATTGTGTTTGAGATTTGAGTTATACGTATGACTTGTAGAAAATTTGGTTATTGCGAGTTTAATTGCATAATGTAAATGAAATTTGTGTGAGTTGGATCATTGGTCGTAATTGGGCTATGTGTAAGTGGTCAAAAGGCATAGGTTATTAAGTCTAAATTTCATATATATGCTCTGTTGTAAATGCATCATGATGTGGTAATAAAGCCCTTCATGGATGTTGAGATTCGTTATTTGTATTGAGCAAGTAATAAGATATTGTGTTGGATTTTGATAATGGGAAGACATCAGTAATCATAAAGAGGAGTATGTTGTTTATGGATTGCTTCACTTGGAAGCTATGGGCAATGAATTGTGAGTTGTCCTTGTTATTAAGTTTGGTATGCAAGAAGGTCAATACCTTGCATCGTATATGTATACTTGTGTTATTAACCTGGGTTGTCGGAGTCATGTGTAGTCCTTTTTCCTTATAGTCTACTATCTACTTGACTATTTGTTGTAGTGGGACCTTATGTTATCTCCTAGCACGGGGGGTGGACCTTAGGGTTCCACATGGTCAAGTGGATGTGCTTTATCTCCGTTGGTTTTTCCCTTGCTGATGTTCGTGTGTAAAAAGGATGGATCTCATGTAGCAGATTCCAGATCATGTTTTTGCTCGAGGAGACAGTATTTATGTTCATGTTCTAGTCCTATGTATCAACTGAAACATGTACTGTAATCTTGATGTATGCATCCCAATGTAATAAAAAGGTGATAGTGTAAATAGAGTATTGTTGTACCCTTATGTAAGGGAAAATTATTTATGTACTCGTAGTGTTATCTTCATGAACTTAAGGATTGTTTATCTGATGCTACAACATGGAAATGTGTGTGTATATTCGTTGATGCAACAAATCTAGAATAAACTATGGTTGTTAGTTAATTCATGATATGTGTTTGGATCTTGTTGATAGTTATGTTAGTAATGCAACTATGGAACCTTAGAGGACATAATGTTAGTTTAATGATATGTGTAAATAAAATTTATGTTACTTGTGATTTATTTCATTTAAAAAAAATGTCCTATTGTATAGCATATTTGTGTTGTTCTTTAAGGTTCCTAGGCAGGGCATTATATCTGGTATCATAGCCAAGTTGCAACACTGGGATCTCTGGTTAATGTTGTTGTCCATGTCTAGTTATAAATGTACTTTGGTATGTGATCCTTGAGTAGTTATGGAATTGTGTATGTAAATGTAAATCTCCTCCTGTAAATGTGAGAAACTAGTAACTGTGCATTGGTTGAGTGTTGTGAATACCTCGTACTTGCTTTGTGTGTCCATGGGATGGTGATACTAGGTACCCATCCATGGGGTATATATGTATTTTAGGTGTGGGATTAACCATACCATTAGTTGTGTTTGCATGTTTGTTACCTGATTGAGGGCCAACCCACGTGTGGTTGAAAATTATATATAAGAGTAGCCAAAAGTTAGTTTCGCAGATTCTCTTCTTTTGGTTCTCTAGTCCCTCAGTTTGTGAAGGGGTAGTAACAGCCACAAAGTTCCTTGGGCAGAGTGTGTAGTGTACGCATATGGCGGCGCAGAGCAATTCCCTACTCAACCGAACCCAAGGAAACGTACTCACTACTTCCCCTTATGATGGATCAGGGTACTTGATCCATATGTGCTAGCCTAATCCCCACAGTTCTTGAGCATCTGGATGGTATTTCTTGGATGATCATCTACCTTGTCTTCACGAAAGGTATGATATGCCACATGAGTTATCAATTGGAGGCTGGGGTCTAGGACCTACATGGACAACCCAACTGGAACTATGTGATGACATGTGTCACCACTTGGGGGCCAGGGTCTAGGGTGAAAGGACCTGCACGGATAACCCAAGTGAGACCATGGGCCCCATGTATATTTTGAGGTCCAGCATATGGAGGGAGGTTTGTTATCCATGCTGAGATAGATTCTGTATCTGCACATTTTCTGACATCATGCAATAGGTATGATGCCACACTTCACTGATGTTCTGACATAGTGTTGCTGATGATGTCGTGTTGCTGATCGTAGCGAGCTGGGCTTGAGGACACGATGCCACGTGCTTAGGCATGTGAAGGTGCACTATGAGATTGTGTTATAGCCTACTTGTGTGATGAGCGTAATGGGGACTCACACACTTGTAGAGGGATACTCATGTTTTCTTTCAATAGTGTTGGGTTGGTTAGCATATGGGTATGTACTAGCCATGTATACCTCTGGCTACGACGAGTACCTGCATGTGCCTTTTCTACGAGATGTCTCTATACGAGGTGTGTTCTGCGTGTGCCTACTTCCGCGGAGCCACAAACACACTGCCATGCGGTATATGACCAGTACATGCCTTCTCTGGCTGGTGTATGACCATGCCGCACTGAGACGCGATGCAGGATGTGGCTGAGGTGTACATTCCATGCGGGTAGCCAAGGAGTGTGAGGGCCACTTGGCTAGTTCATGTCGTGTGACAATGCGATGCAGGGTGTAGCCGAGGAGTACACTCTGAGCCATGTGGATGGTGTGCTCACTCTGCACCACATGAGGGCTACTGTTATAGCCTAACGTTGTTTCCTCCTTCCTCGTTTGGCGGCTAGTATCTAGTCACATAGTGTTGTATAGTGCAATTTCAAAGATTGTAGACTTTCTTTATGGTTCTTGATGATTTTCTATTGATTGTGAAGGCCAGCACTTTGTTTATATTGGATTGTGATGGTTTATCCACATTTTGTGATCTTGTTTGCAAGTGCCCCTCATGGTTACATTTGATTTAATGTTGAAATTGCGTGCATTTCTTGCCTTATTGTTGAAATTGAATTTTTATTTAATCTTTCTTTATGACTTTGGTGGCTAAACTAGTTTATCCTTATTGTTTTTGATGTCGGCCATGTGTCATGTTGTGATTCCTCTCCAAGGACATATGAGGCGGACTTGGTGAGTGTATACGAGGAAGTAGACACAGGGAACTTTGAGGATGGGGGTATGTGAGGCTGTTATACAGCTAGGACCCACTACCCACCTATGTGTGATGACTATCTCTTGGAGGCTAACCACCTTATACAACAAGAGAGAGGTCATTGTGGTCTTGTTTGGATGGTCTCACCCTATGTGTGTGGCCTAACACCAACAAGCCACTGAGTGTGAGGCATGGATTATGTGAGATGGCTATTGGCTCTTGGCTCATGGATTATGTATCATGATTGGTATGCTACTTTCTGGTGTCCAGATGGACCCTTATGTAGCCTTGTGATGTGATTCTCAGTCATGTGAAATTGTGTGTATGTGAAGGATGCATGGTAAATCATGAAAATTGTACTTATGAAATGATAAATTGTGTTTCCATGCTTCTAAAAGGTGTAAAAATAATGATCTTTTGTTGAACATGTTATGAGATTTAATGTTGTAAAATGAATAAAGTGGGAAGTCTAGTTTATGAATGATGGGTATTTAATAAAAAATGTGTGTTTTGTGTGTATAATTATGTTATTATTTTGTGAAAATGTAGCATTCTGATGTATTGATTGCTTAACAGCAAATTGGAAGAGAAATTGTAATTTAAGGGTAAAGAAAATGAAAAGGTAGTGCATTGAAATTGAATATTTTATATGTTTATGATATGAGAATTTCTACTGGTTAGGATTAAAAAGGGTGCAATGTTTTATTTGTCCTGAAAGAAACTAATGAGTGTTAACCCTAACATGTAAGGATTTTGAGTGGTTTATGTATTATGGAATCATTTTTTGAAATTCAAGTCTTGATCATGTTACTATTGTGACATTGGAAATTAGAAGGGTAGATTATGTTTGAAATGGAGTATATAAGTTTATATTTTTGTGAGATAAATCTTTTCCATAAGCAAACTAGTGTATATTATTTTTATGAAATAAATCAGTTTTGATGTTGGTACTAACGTGTTATGTTTCCACCCTAGTTTGTGACTTCCAGGAGTAAGTCAAGTTTTAGGGGGGGAGGATGTAGTGCCCCTCTATTTTCACTTTGGTTGTGCAAGTAGTTTGGCTAAGGAACCTGAAGATGAAGATGGAACATGAGCTTTCGTTAGTACTTTCGTGGGTATGATGCATATTGTTATGTTATTATTATTATGCAGAGATTCATTTGGAAAGTCAGGTGACGCAGTAGTATGTTGTTAGGATAAGTGGAAATGGCGGCATCGTACCATTGAACATATGGGGGACATATGGGAATGAGATACGAATGTTAGAGTTCCTTTCCAAGTGCTTCAGCAATTAAGAATATGTGCTCTAATTGGTACGCTCGAGTGAACAGGTTCTAGGCAACGTCTCCACCTGAATTGATAGGTCTAAGCGTGCCTTAAACCAATGGAAATTGCTGATCAGGAAATAACATATGGTCCCCTAGCTTAGTCATCATCCTTGAAGAGGATGAGTATTCAGTTTTGTACCTAGTCAATGTCGTCAGAATAGGCATGACAGTCTATCATCGTGGTCGTGCTTTTCAATCATGCATAGTGGTCAGATATTGTTTGGTATTTTGGGGTTATTCAAATTAGAAGCGTTGATTTATGCTCTAGTTTATTCCTACATTAAAATAAATTTAAATGCAAAGCTAAAGTTAAATATATAGTAATATTAAGGAGACAAATTAATATCATAAGGTGGAATTATGTAGTTGTTTATTAAATAAAAACAACTTAATTGGAATATAATTAATAAAATTAATATGAAAATAAATTATTTAAACAAGTAAATGTTTTGTTTAATGGCTATAAAAATAAATTTATTAATAATTATAATTTGTTAGAAAACAAATATATAGTAAATGATGAAATAAATAGAAACAATAAAATTATATTTTAAGATTGTAAATTAAATCATAGTTGTAATGCTGTAAATTAAATAATTAACAATTTATGAGAGAGGAAAAATGGTTGTCTTTAACGGATTTTGGAGCTTGAGAATTTGTGTCGGGAACCCTCTGGAAGAATTTGGGGATCTCTCCCTCTGTAAAAAGAAATGGGGAGGATTGATTGGGGGTACGCGAAGAGACACAAGAAAAGAGAGAAGAGGACACACAAGAAAATATAGACACGCAGAAGAAAACCAAACCAGAGGGATCATTAGTGAAGGTGCCAGGTATTTAGTTGGGCCTTTATAATCACTGTTTTGCTTGAAATACTAAAAATTAATGCCTTGTCATACATATTCGAGTGTGTTATGTAGCAATAGCTCAGCCCCATGGTAGATTGACCTCAACAATTCCATTTGATAGGCATCGTTATTGTTATTTTCTACTTATTATTCATAATCGACCTCTATATCATGATTTTGGTCCGCATTTTGCAATGCTCAACCTCTTAAAATGTCTGATTAGCCTTTTATTGCCTTTAGAACTGGCCACTACCTTGATTGGTCAAAAGTCTCACATAAACGGCTTCTATTATTTTATTTAGATCTACTCTCACCATTTTATTTGGCCTCTTAGCAATACGCTGCTTTATTGTTCTTGAAGAATCAAGCGGCCTTGGAAATCTATTTTTCTGATGATCTTTATTTTGTTTAGATGCCAATCTACTTTTCTTTTTAAACGGCCTCAATATCCCTCTTTTGTTTTACTTGCTATCATTTTAAATGTTCCTATTGTAGACACTAAAAATTATCTAGGTCTTGTTTACACATGACCTTCTATGTCTTTGTCCTAGGTCCTAGTTACACAACACATTATCGACATGAACTCGTATATGTCCCCTAGGTCCTAGTTCATCCTAGTTCATCTAATCTCATCCCACTTAATCCCATTTATCCCTAGGTCCTAGTTCATCCCATCTTAATCCCATTAATCCCACTTGATCACATTCCAATTAACTAAATAAATCCCATTTGTTTAGTTAATAATCCTCCTTCACATGTCTCACATAATTCAAATTCAAATTTTGAATTATTCCCTCACCTCTCATCACATTGTGACACATGTCGCATGTCTCCATCTTCCACTTAATAGGACTTCACATGTCAAACTAATTCAAATTTGAATTAGATTCATTTTATTCTCCATCGTACACTTATCATGTGACTACAATCCCTCTTTGAGTGGGAAACCCTAATCCAACCCTAATCGATCTTGACCGTCCATATCCTCCAACATAACTCTCAATCACAACCATCCATTCAAATTCACCTTTTCTATAAAGGTAGCCTTTCTTGTGCCATTTGGAAATGAATCTTCTTCTAGCATCCTTACTCTGCCAAAATTTCCTATCAATCTCTCATCCACCTATTTTGCATTTCTCATCTTTCATCTATCTTCCATCTATCTTGTTATGCTGCTGAATCAAGCAACCAACATTCATCTCTTTGGGTAAAGCTAGAATGTTCTTGGGTGCGGCATTCTCAACCCTATCAATGGATCGTGAGTCGATATGAGGGTCGATGGATTACAACGCATAGTCTACTAAATATTTACAATCTTGCCGACACACACCGGTTTGCAGTCTATGATGTCGGTCGCAGTCTTCATTTACTGACCACCCCGTGCTTGTCCACCAACAGTCATTGTAATCTCGTCACACTCTAGAGTTTCGTAGTCAATATCTATCAAACCTTAATCATCATCCATTGCTTTAAATCTTTGATGACCACCCCTCCATAGTTTTGGGTCGCCTCTGCCTCACCACCTCTTATCACTCCCACCGTCGGCTATACCCTAACACCCTCGACCCCCTACATTTCTTCTATCACAACCTCAGAACAAGCCATCACCGCTACTTAGACAACCCTGATACCACCTGCAGAAGCCCTAACTACCAGTGCTTTAGGGTTTACTACCTCTAAGCAATGAAGCATTAATCTTTCTACTTTAGATTTTATTCTGCGCGGTCACTTTAGGTATTATTTGGGAACCACAAGGTACAAGGATTAAAGCCTCTAAACTTTGGCTGTGGCATCTTTTGTGACCACCATAGTCACATTTATGACTGGAACGAAGGGCGGCCCTCCCCCATCTCATCTGCTCTTTTCTATTTTTCCACGGCTCCAGCACCTGGTCATATGGGTGACCGGGGATTCGTTGGACTTTGACTGTTAGACAATAACTGCCAGGTAAACGATGACCACTGGATTCTAACTACATGTGACTTCTTTCTTTTCAAATTGTTAGCAGTTGAATCCAGTAGTCAGCTAACCTCTTGTGCTTCCCACATGCCAAAGGAGGCTATTTTTTTCAAATTTTCATAACTTTCGCATACGAAGGTGAATTTTTGCAAATGAATAGTCGTTAGAGAGAGGATTTAGAGCACTTCATAATGACGATGAAATTTTAGGTGAATATGTCATTTTCCTACATTTTTTTGCATTCAAAGTCAAACTTGAATGAAAACTTCAATCAAGCATATCTTTTGCAAATTTCATCCTTTTTGAGTGAAGTTTTTTTTAAAAGTGCATAGAATTTCATCTAGAATCTGTTCATGCCATTCATTTTTCTAAATCAGTCCATTTTCATTATATTTTCATCAAGTTTCTATTTTTTTGCATAATCATTCTTCTTTACAAAGTTACTTGGACTTTTCAATTTTGGTGGCTTGTAGGAGCATCAAAGGGTCTGGAACAACATCAGGATTAGCATCTATAGCATCTTGGGATAGAAAAATAATCAGGTGTATCCATTTTATCATTCATCTCTTTCATTTGATCAATCAATCTTGCTTGCATCACACATTTCAATTTGGGCTTAAAACGAACAACTTGCTTGCATTCACACATCAAAAATTGGGCTAAAATTAACCATTGTCTTCAATCACAGATCTTGACTTTGGATTAAACAAGAACAAGTGTGTTCATTGCTTGGTGAAGTTGCATGTGATTAGTGGTGTGTATGCTCTTCTCATGCGCTTCGTGCGATCTTGAGAATAAAAAACACCTCTTATCCATTCAATTTTCACACACATATTTCATTTTCTAAGGGTTAATTTACAAGTACGAGTGTGAATCAAGTGTGCGTGTGTATTCTCTCTCCTCACACCACAAGGTGATCTTGGAGATCAAAAACACCTCA
The DNA here is from genome assembly GCA_027924645.1 of Cunninghamia lanceolata. Taxonomy (NCBI): domain Eukaryota; kingdom Viridiplantae; phylum Streptophyta; class Pinopsida; order Cupressales; family Cupressaceae; genus Cunninghamia; species Cunninghamia lanceolata. Next base: position 553,252 of record BSBN01001861.1, read on the forward strand.
CTTGATTTGCTTTTGTTTGCCCTTTCCTAGGAGGCTTGCTAGGGGATTTCATCACCCCTAGGGATGACCTCATTCGAGGTTGAATTGAAAGACACCCTCATTGAGAGTTGGACTCTTGTCACTCTTGGCTAAGCCCCAAAGAACTTTATACCTTTGGGAAGTGAAGGTGAAGGGTGGGTTACCCCTTTCTCCCGGCTGTGTGGCATGATTTTACTTTCAATTCCATAGTCAACCTTGTGCAATAGATAGCCTAAGACCTAATTGGCCATACCCCACTTGACTAGCCATAGGGCTCATTGATGTGTCTTCCACATGTGCTTGTTTAATCATCATTACATTCATTCAAAGTCAAATTCAAAATTGCTTATGTGTCTTGCGTGAGTGATTCATGATTGTACATGTGTGATCATTTAATTGAACATTGTCGAATCAAGCTAAACACCAAGCACATAAAGACAAGTAATTCAATTCATTCTGCCAACACATTCAAATCCAACCACATTCATCCTAATCACCCATTTTTAGCCACTTCATTCCTAATCATATCCTTGTCACTCTACATCATCAAATCATAATCATTCTATCCAAATCATTATCCAATCAACATCATTCTAATCATTATACATCATCATTATCTCCATTCTTGTCAAATTAACCTTAATCCCAATCATCCCTAAGCACATCCTAGTCACATCTCCATCATTCATCCTCATCCTATCAACATCATCCTAATCATCGTAGCCATCATCCTAATCAATCCAAATCACCCAATCTTGTGACTCCACATCAACATCATCTTGGTCATTACACATCATCCAATCATTCCAAGCCAAATCACATCCCAACTACTTTCATCCCAATCCAAATCCAAATCAATCCAATCAAAAATCAAGACCTTAGTTGATCATCATCAACCGTTATCCAAACTTGCTTGAGATCATTAGTCTATCTTAAGTAAGTCAACCAATCAAATCAATCCAATCAACCCTCTATTACTTAAGTGTCATTAGTCTACCTTAAGTATAGAGAATCACTCCAATCAACCCTCTATTACTTAAGTGTCATTAGTCTACCTTAAATATAGAGAGCCATCTATCAAAAAAACAAAACAAATCAAATCATCCTAAGGTCTTGAAATTTGATCCCAATCACCCACTATCCATTTCATCTCATACCTCTCCAACAACATGGATCCCTCGATCTCATACCAACCTTCATCATATCAATCTAATCCACCCATTTATCACGTTCAGGTCACATCACCTAATCCCACTTCATCATCCTATCGAGGCCATTACATATCCACTTATCCAACATCTTTCCATAACAATGCCACATCCATACCACAAATCACCCTCACTATTCCTAACAACACCACAAACACAAGTACTTCCATAAGTCTACCATCCAACGATCCTAACTCCATTGTCATCATATCCCAACTGCTTTCTCAACAAACCTCCAAAATCAACCAATGTCCACAACAATCCACCTCACCAAACCTTTCACCTACATATCCTATCATGCCACCTCATCACCAAACCTATCCACATGGCAATCAAATGTCCTTACAAGAACAACAAGCAAGTCCAAATGGCCCTATGTACATAAATCAAGAAAGTCCAAGTCATCTTATGCAAGCCCTAAAATCCTTTGACAAGGGAGAAACCAACCTCGAAAGTGCCAACACATGAGCCAACTAGTCCTATCCCAACACCTTTATCAAGCCCTTCATCACCTTCATCACCTTCATCCCCATGTTCCACTAATCCTTCATTAAAAGATTCCATGGAGATACTTTTAGAGAAATTGGTCCAAGCAAATTTGATTGAGCTATACCCGTTGAAAGCATATTCTCCATTTATGATTAAACCTAGAGGCTATAATGAAAACCATTATTGTGCATACCATAGGTATAGGGGCCATACCATATCCACTTGTGTCTGATTTCAAAGATTGGTCAAGAACCTAGAAGATGGTGGTAAGATTGTCTTGGATAAGACCAATCCCTCTAATTCCATTATCTTTCCATCTAGCCCAAATCCTAATCCCATTATCCATCCAACAAATCCTAATCCTAAGCCTTCAACTTCCACTATTATCATCCATCCCCTATATTTCCCATTCACCCATACCCTTGCAAAGGATGTGATCGATTGGCTACTAGAAAGGAATAAAACATTGCCATGTCATCAAACACCTATTCTTGAGCCTCCCCATGAGTCCTTAAACACTTTGTCTAGTCTTCTAACCCCATCATGTGATCTACAAGCTATCAAACTTATTAAAGAGCCTTCCACTTCCATTCAAGCAAGTCAAGAGGTATGTCAAGAGTTTAATCCTAATCATGTGAAAACATTAAGCCCTACTCCTAATCAAGAAAAAATCACTTCCATTTACCCTATCCATAACATGTACCTTCTGTATGATCAAGATGATACCTATGAAGAACCTATCCATGAACAACTTGATCGTAGTCATGCCCCCACAACTATCCATAAACAAGACACCCAAGACCTACATGTTCCATCTAATGAAAGTCTTGTTGACTTACTTGAGCATTCACCCCGTTTCATGGCCTTCATTCAAAGCAAAGAGACCTCTCCACCTAGCCATGATCCTACACCTTCCACTTGTCATGATGAGACATGTGCCTCCAAATCAAACATAGAAGATCAAACAAATAACTTGGATCTAAATAAACATAAGCAAGATCCCAATGATCCTTCCACAGCCACCATTGATCCCATTTCAAATCCACCATATCCTACTAGTTTATCCACATTCATTCATGAGTGTTCCTCCTTAGAACACCAACAGCCATTATCCACATTACCTTCTCCATCCAATAATCAACTCAAGTCTAGTGTCCAAACGATACCTAGTCCTATAGTCAATCGTATGCTCCAAAACATGAACTACCAAGGAAAAGGTTTAGGCCTACATGAACAAGGCATTTTGGAGCCAATCCATGTCGAGGTCCCTCCTCGCTCATTTGGCCTTGGATACACACCCCAAGGTCAACAATTTAAGGATGTTGGTACTTCCTCCACACTTCCTAAATCCACTTCCTTCCATCATAAACCCCATCATATTCCTAAAACATACATTGCCATCCCACCTCCCTCATCCTACAAATGTCAAAAGCATGTGACCATTCACCTTCCACCATCCACTTTACTTCCACTTCTTCCAACTCCAAATATCCCTCCATCTACTTTTCCACCATTGCTTCCAACACCCCCTTATCCAATTATTCATAAATACCCTAATCATTACCAACAAATGCACGCATTGTATAAGCAAGAAGCTTCCACTCATTTTACCCGCCACATGGGAGTTAAAAATAAATATTTAGATGCCTCTACATATAAAGCCAAACATCCTAAGGGTCCTAATGCCTTAGGAAATCAATACAAAAATTGAACGCAAGGTACATTCAAAAATCCATCCAAGCCCATACCTCCAAAAGCAAATTCCAAAAGAAAAATGGTATGGGTCCCTAAACAAAAATCAATCAAGTCAAATGAGGCATCCACATCCCGAAAATACCAACCATCTTCTTCCATTCAAAAATGTCATTCCATTCCAAAGTTTCAAATTCCTCCATCCCACATGAAAAGCAAAAATCAGAAAAATACTAAGTCCATGTGGGTTCCAAAAGCCCTAAATCATCCATCTCCTAAGTAAACATCACCATTTCTTCCTACACCTCCATCCACTCAAAAGCTTCCATGTTTATCATGGTGTGTGCAACCTTTGGTCATGAATTCTTTTCACACCTCCATCTCCTCACCTTTCATCCAGTATCCTACATACCTTCCCAATCACCTCCCTATGGTCCATGCTTTTGCATAAGTCCATTATAATCCACATCATAATCCACTTTCACCCCTACATAATCCACATCATAATCCACTTTTGATCCCTCCATAATCCACATCATAATCCACTTTTAATCCCTCCATAATCCACATCATAATCCACTATCTACCTAATCTATCTCACTTTCACGCAATCACCTTACCAACATTGATGAGCATAATGACTTGACATGGTCCATTTGTGATGACATCCTTCTCTAATGGGACTATAACTTTTCATGGCACTAGACACTTGAGTCCCTTTCACCCATATCCCCCCTTTCCCAGTCAAAAAAAAAAATCAAAAAGAGTAAAGAGAAATCCTTTCGTCCAATGGTGAAAACCTGGTAAACAGGCATCATGTGTAGGTTGATATTCTATGTCACTTACACTTGGGGGCACCTTGTCTCATCCTACATATCTTATCCCTTGCATACACATTCCTATCACATCAAACCCATTCATACTCCCTTCCTCTTTTGATCTTGATAAAGATTGGGGACACAATGTTGACAAATGTTTTGGGTATCTCTTGACATACCTTATCTTGACATTATCCAATCCCATCCTATCATTATCCCCTAGCCATTACCCATTTATCCATCTTATCCAATCCATCCTATCATCCCATTGTCCTAAGCATTGTCATGAAAAAGCCTAAGTCTACTATCTAGAATGGGGCATGTTATTCCTATGCGAAATAGCCTTTGGAGATCACATCCTTGAATTCTTATACATACATCCATTGTGATTTTTTCATCCTATCCACTATCGTACATCCCTTTATCCATCCATTTATCATGATCCTTTCATCCATCCACTATCGTCCATCCTTTTGTCCAATCCCATTCATTCCCTTGCACCTAGACTTAGTTGCCCTTGTCATTGGTAGCTAGCGTAAAGGCTATCAAAATGATCATCCAACGCCAATGTTTCAAAAAGACAAAAAAATCAAAATATTCCTTAAAACCCAAAAAAAACCAAATATTCTCAAAAATCCAAAAAAATCAAATATTCGTAAAAAAGACAAAAAAATCATATATCCAACAAAAAAAAATCCAAGCAATAAGGTCAATCATCATCAAAATCAATCCATCCAATCAATCCAAACCATCAATCTAGTCATCAATCAAATCAGCAATCCAAATCAAACAATCCAATCATCAATCAAATCATCAAATCAAAACAAAATTCAATCAAATCATCAACTCAATCAATCAAATCATCAAATTCATCACATCAAATCCATCAAAACAAATCCAATAATATCATCATCAAATCAAGTCAATTTATCAATCAATCAAAATCCAATCAATCCAATCCACATCATCTCATCAATAACATCGTATATCATCAAACATTCAATCAATCCATAACTTGATCAATCCAATCCATATCATCCCATCAATAAAACATAAATCAGAACTACATCTCATCTCTATCGTAAGTGCCTTGATTCCGTGGACACGGGTATGTAGGCAGTCTGGAGCATGAAAGAATTGCCTAGATTCAGACACAAGACGATATTCCTCTTTCTTCTTTCATCATTCTTCTATCATCTATCTTCATCACTTCATCAATCAATTCGTCAATCACTTCTTCCAATCAATATCATTATCAAATCAATCCAAACAATGATCCAAATGCAAGTCATCATTAATCCATACCAATCAAGTTAATCAATCTTGTTAAATTATCCAATCACATCAACGGTCTTGATCCTAATCTTGTTGTAAGACAAATCAATCAATCATCATTATCATCATCAATGGGATATATCATTCCCACATCCTTGTGTTGATCTAGGGCTATATCATTCCCCGCAATGACAACACTATCATCATCAATCAAACAATTAATCATTGGTTTATAGCTTGACAGGGGCAATACCTTGTTTGTTTTTGTATCATTTGTGCATGCATTCTTTCTCGCTTGTGTGTGTTATCATTTTATCTTGCATTTGTATCATATCCAACCCAGCTAATATTCATATCTTGTATCTAGACAAGGTTGTATTACGCTGGGCCACGAGACACATCATCACCTTGGTCCTTATACCTTGGTGCATAACATCTAGTGCAACATTAAACATCATGGTTGCTCACTTTCATTGTAGCATAACGCATCCTTCCATTTCTTCTATCCATTCCCTTATCTTCCTTCCTTAGCCAATACATATCATTTCGAGAGCCTACCCGTGTTTTTCCAACCTGCCTATCCTCTCGAGGGGGCATCATCACCCTATCCTTTTCCTCTATCTATTTCCCTAACTTCTTTGAAATGATGTTACTCAACATAAATCTTATCATCTCGCAACATCATCTCAAAGAGGGGCAAATGTAGACACTAAAAATTGTCTAGGTCTTGTTTACACATGACCTTGTATATCTTTGCCCTAGGTCCTAGTTACACAACACATTGCCGAAATGAACTCGTATATGTCCCCTAGGTCCTAGTTCATCCTAGTTCATCTAATCTCATCCCACTTAATCCCATTTATCCCTAGGTCCTAGTTCATCCCATCTTAATCCCATTAATCCCACTTGATCACATTCCAATTAACTAAATAAATCCCATTTGTTTAGTTAATAATCCCCCTTCACATGTCTCACATAATTCAAATTAAAATTTTGAATTATTCCCTCACCTCTCATCACATTGCGACACATGTCGCATGTCTCCATCTTCCACTTAATAGGCCTTCACATGTCAAACTAATTCAAATTTGAATTAGATTCCTTTTATTCTCCATCGCACACTTGTCATGTGACTACAATCCCTCTTTGAGTGGGAAACCCTAATCCAACCCTAATCGATCTTGACTGTCCATATCCTCCAACATAACTCTCAATCACAACCTTCCATTCGAATTTGCCTTTTCTATAAAGGTAGCCTCTCTTGTGCCATTTGGAAACAAATCTTCTTCTAGCATCCTTACTCTACTGAATTTTCCCCTCAATCTCTCATCCATCTATCTTGCATTCATCCCATCATTCATCTACCAATCCCTATCCTATCGTTATGCACATAATCAAGCAATCAACATTTCAATCTTGTGGGTATAGCTAGAGTGCTTCGGGTGTGGCACTCTCCACCTTATCAATGGATCGTGAGTCGATATGAGGTTTGCATTCATTTGATTTGCATTTGTTATCATTTCCTTCAAGTCAATTTTTCATGATTTCAGCTGTATCCTTGCTCAGATAAGCCTATTGTGCCAAAAGATAGTTGTTTTAGTAGTGCCCCTCATTTTACATACAGATCTAGCAGGGCAGTTGCAACTGCAATATCTGGCATACATTCCCCTTCGGTTATGCCTTGGCAAATGTCCATAACCTGTTTCCAAAGCTCTCATTTTGGCGTAGATAGAAAGAATGTTAGCAAAGTCAGTTTGTCTTTAATCCTGCCAATTGCATTTGCTGTGAATATATATTTGGCCCTCAGTTTTTAAGCTTTCACAGTTCTCAGGATGGACCTCCACAACCCTTTTAAGAATTTGAGAGTGAACTCTTAAGATTCCCTAGCTTCAATTGAACCACAAAATGCTGCGGCCATTTATGTTCGAGTTTACATTGCTATAATGTATATCTTTGGATATTGTGCCACCAATGTTATGTGGTAGTTGCGGCATGTTGCCTTTGCATATAGATATTTTTATATTGTGGATATTTGAAGATTTGTAGTTGCAACCCTATATATTTTGTTGGTTCATGGAATTGTGACTAGTCAAGTTGTTATAAGTGATCATTCTTTCGTTTGTATATGAGTTCTACTATTATTTGCAACGATAACTCAGAAAGCTTGTGCATTTTCCTATATGTGTTCCATGTCAAATGCTCAGAACTGCCTTCTCTGAAGCAGGATGGTAACATGGAGAATGAGTAGGAGGTCCCTATCTGCTTGTAAGATGAAATACATTATAGTGAAACATAGGCCTTGAGATTTGTGATACACAATTTCTTAAGCAAATTGCAATCAGAATTAAGTAAAACAGAAGTGTCTAAAGTGGACCAAACAACTAGATAAGGAACAATGCTCAACTATGTTAACATTAGTATATCTCTCCTTGCATGCTGATTATAATCTACTATATTGTAATTGTTGTTAGTGATGCAACAACACGTTTACTTTATGATTTATGTGGAGCATTTTTAAGCATTATGTAGGGAAGACTTCAATTATGAGATATATCTTTTCTCTTGGCACTAGAAGCATACATGGCTAAAGAACCTCATTATAGTGAGATATGATGTCATAATCACCTTTACTATGATAAGATTGTGCAAGACTATAATAAGAATGAGATTTCATGAGAGGGTGGTCAGTTGAAAACAAGAGCTATCTCAGTCAACGGTTCCTCAAGAAAATGCTTCCCTGTGTAGAAAAACGGTTTGCTGAATGATTCAATGCCTCACTAAGCGGACTCAGTCCCCCCTACCATCACCTGAGCCCTATTGTTTCCTTGCTCAATTTCCAGTACAACATGGTTTTCAACAACAGAATCAGTCATTTTACATTTTTTTTTATCAACAGAGAATCACCCCCTCAACAAGATAAAAAGCTTCAGACCCAACAACTTGTAGCTGCCATAAAACTGATCTTGCTCTTTGCAATGATGAATGAGCGTATAGCTTAAACAGAAATTCATGTTATGATAAAAAGAAAAATTTGTTAACCACTTAGAGAGAGCTCATGTGATAGAAAAGGTGGCATGAAACTTTCATGGTTTGAATGGTTGCATGTTCATACCATTAGCCTCCTAATTGACTGCGATATAGGAGGAAAGAAAAACGAAGAGCAGCATAGGTAATGCAGCCATGCAGGATGAACCTGCTAATAAATTTAGGGAAGACATTTGTTGGGTATTTCTTTTTGGCGTGGTTGATGCCTCACCTACACCTCTCTATTCCCCTCTCTTTAACTTATTAAAGAGGGAGGATCCTAACGAACATTAATAACATCCCTTCAACAACCAATTTGTCTTTTTCACGTACAATAGTGTATTCTTCTGCAATTATCATTCTTCCTCAACAAACTAAATATGTACATTAAGCGACAGACTCCAACTACACGATGCAAAAATATCACTATGCCTTTGATTGGAACTGTTATTAAACAGTTAAATTTATTATTTTTATTAGTATCAAGATGTAAGATTTATAGTTATTATTTTTAATTTAAAATTGTAAATTCTATGGGTGTTAGTTAGCCAATAGGCTTTTATATGTGAGCATTATAGTGCTTGGAAAGTTGTCTCACGCCGTAAAAAAATTCACACCAGAAAATTTTCTAAACCCGTGAGTTGTTCCTATCGGCGTATTCCTTGAACATCCTATGGGTGCAAGTACTAGTTAGGGTATTTGTTACTCACTTGTAGGATTAGCTTAAGGAAAACATTTGATATAGATATATAGTAATTAATAATCAAGGTGTGTGTGTGTGTGTGTGTATTATATTCGATTATCTATTTAAAGCAAATATAAATCAAGCATTAAAGTTAAGTGATGTGATTTATTTAGATTAAATTATTTAAATTTATCTGATTAGATTATTTGATTTAATGAACTATACATAATGAAAATGAGTAAAACAAAGAAATTTGGTTGATATAGATGGCATTATATGGGATGTATATGTCTAATTCGATCAAATCAAAATCAATATGATGATATATTTAATGTTGAAGAATTTAATTTAATTTGGTATTGATTTAATTACGATTTATTTATAATAGTTTTGTTAAGATTTGATAAGTAGGTTTCAAATTAGGTTTATAAACATTGTGTTTGAGATTTGAGTTATAAGTATGACTTGTAGAAATTTTGGTTATTGCGAGTTTAATTGCATAATGTAAATGAAATTTGTGTGAGTTGGATCATTGGTCGTAATTGGGCTATGTGTAAGTGGTCAAAAGGCATAGGTTATTAAGTCTAAATTTCATATATATGCTCTGTTGTAAATGCATCATGATGTGGTAATAAAGCCCTTCATGGATGTTGAGATTCGTTATTTATATTGAGCAAGTAATAAGATATTGTGTTGGATTTTGATAATGGGAAGACATCAGTAATCATAAAGAGGAGTATGTTGTTTATGGATTGCTTCACTTGGAAGCTATGGGCAATGAATTGTGAGTTGTCCTTATTATTAAGTTTGGTATGCAAGAAGGTCAATACCTTGCATCGTATATGTATACTTGTGTTATTAACCTGGGTTGTTGGAGTCATGTGTAGTCCTTGTTCCTTATAGTCTACTGTCTACTTGACTGTTTGTTGTAGTGGGATCTTATGTTATCTCCTAGCATGGGGGTGGACCTTAGGGTTCCACATGGTCAGGTGGATGTGCTTTATCTCCGTTGGTTTTTCCCTTGCTGATGTTCATGTGTAAAAAGGATGGATCTCATGTAGCAGATTCCAGATCATGTTTTTTCTCGAGGAGACAATATTTATGTTCATGCTCTATTCCTATGTATCAATTGAAACGTGTACTGTAATCTTGATGTATGCATCCCAATGTAATAAAAAAGTGATAGTGTAAATAGAGTATTGTTGTACCCTTATGTAAGGGAAAATTATTTATGTACTCGTAGTGTTATCTTCATGAACTTAAGGATTATTTATCTGATGCTACAACATGGAAATGTGTGTGTATATTCGTTGATGCAACAAATCTAGAATAAACTATGGTTGTTAGTTAATACATGATATGCATTTGGATCTTGTTGATAGTTGTGTTAGTAATGCAACTATGGAACCTTAGAGGACATAATGTTAGTTTAATGATATGTGTAAATAAGATTTATGTTACTTGTGATTTCTTTCATTTAAAAAAAAAATGTCCTATTGTATAGCATATTTGTGTTGTTCTATAAGGTTCCTAGGCGAGGCATTACATCTGGTATCAGAGCCAAGTTGCAGCACTGGGATCTCTTGTTAATGTTGTTGTCCAAGTCTAGTTATAAATGTACTTTGGTATGTGATCCTTGAGTAGTTATGGAATTGTGTATGTAAATGTAAATCTCCTCGTGTAAATGTGAGAAACTAGTAACTGTGCATTGGTTGAGTGTTGTGAATACCTCGTACTTGCTTTTTGTGCCCATGGGATGGTGATACTGGGTACCCATCCATAGAGAATATATGTATTTTAGGTGTGGGATTAACCATACCATTAGTTGTGTTTGTATGTTTGTTACCTAATTGAGGGCCAACCCACGTGTGGTTGAAAATTATATATAAGAGTAGCCAAAAGTTAGTTTCGTAGATTCTCTTCTTTTGGTTCTCTAGTCCCTCAGTTTGTGAAGGGGTAGTAACAGCCACAAAGTTCCTTGGGTGGAGTGTGTAGTGTATGCATATGGTGGCACAGAACAATTCCCTGCTCAACCGAACCCAAGGAAATGTACTCACTACTTCCCCTTATGATGAATCAGGGTACTTGATCCATATGTGCTAGCCTAATCCCCACAGTTCTTGAGCATCTGGATGGTATTTCTTAGATGATCATCTACCTTGTCTTCACGAAAGGTATGATATGCCACATGAGTTATCAGTTGGGGGCTGGGGTCTAGGACCTACATGGACAACCCAACTGGAACTATGTAATGACATGTGTCACCACTTGGGGGCCAGGGTCTAGGGTGAAGGGACCTGCATGGATAACCCAAGTGAGACCATGTGCCCCATGTATATTTGAGGTCCAGCATATGGAGGGAGGTTTGTTATTCATGCTGAGATAGATTCTGTATCTGCACATTTTCTGACATGATGCAATAGGTATGATGCCACACCTCACTGATGTTCTGACACAGTGTTGCTGATGATGTCGTGTTGCTGATCGTAGCAAGCTGGACTTGAGGACACGATGCCACATGCTTAGGCATGTGAAGGTGCACTATGAGATTGTGTTATAGCCTACTTGTGTGATGAGCGTAATGGGGCCTCACACACTTGTAGAGGAATACTCATGTTTTCTTTCAATAGCGTTGGGTTGGTTAGCATATGGGTATGTACTAGCCATGTATACCTCTAGCTATGACGAGTACCTGCATGTGCCTTTTCTACGAGGTGTGTTCTGTGCGTGCCTACTTCTGCGAAGCCACAAACACATTGCCATGTGGTATATGACCAGTACATGCCTTCTCCGGCTGGTGTATGACTATGCCACACTGAGACGCGATGCGAGATGTGGCTAAGGTGTACATTCCATGCGGGTAGCCAAGGAGTGTGAGGGCCACTTGGCTAGTTCATGTCATGTGACAATGCGATGCAGGGTGTAGCCGAGGAGTACACTTTGAGCAATGTGGATGGCGTGCTCACTCTGCACCACATGAGGGCTATTGTTATAGCCTAACGTTGTTTCCTCCTTCCTCGTTTGGTGGCTAGTATCTAGTCACATAGTGTTGTATAGTGCAATTTCAAAGATTGTGGACTTTCTTTATGGTTCTTGATGATTTTCTATTGATTGTGAAGGCCAACACTTTGTTTATATTAGATTGTGATGGTTTAGCCACACTTTGTGATCTTGTTTGCAAGTACCCCTCATGGTTACATTTGATTTAATGTTGAAATTGTGTGCATTTCTTGCCTTATTGTTGAAATTGAATTTTTATTTAATCTTTCTTTATGACTTTGGTGGCTAAACTAGTTTATCCTTATTATTTTTTATGTCGGCCATGTGTCATGTTGTGATTCCTCTCCAAGGATGTATGAGGCGGACTTGGTGAGTGTATATGAGGAAGTAGACACAGGGAACTTTGAGGATGGGGGTACGTGAGGCTGTTATACAGCTAGGACCCACTACCCACCTATGTGTGATGACTATCTCTTGGAGGCTAACCACCTTATACAACAAGAGAGAGGTCATTGTGGTCTTGTTTGGATGGTCTCACCCTATGTGTGTGGCCTAACACCAACAAGCCACTGAGTGTGAGGCATGTATTATGTGAGATGGCTCTTGGCTCATGGATTATGTATCATGATTGGTATGCTGCTTTTTGGTGTCCAGATGGACCCTTATGTAGCCTTGTGATGTGATTCTTGGTTATGTGAAATTGTGTGTATGTGAAGGATGCATGGTAAATCATGAAGATTGTACTTATGAAATGATAAATTGTGTTTCCATGCTTCTAAAAGTTGTAAAAATCATGATCTTTTGTTGAACATGTTATGAGATTTAATGTTGTAAAATGAATAAAGTGAGAAGTCTAGTTTATGAATGATGGGTATTTAATGGAAAATGTGTGCTTTGTGTGTATAATTATGTTATTATTTTGTGAAAATGTAGCATTCTGATGTAGTGATTGCTTAACAGCAAATTGGAAGAGAAATTGTAATTTAAGGGTAAAGAAAATGAAAAGGTAGTGCCTTGAAATTGAATATTTTATATGTTTATGATATGAGAATTTCTATTGGTTAGGATCAAAAAGGGTGCAATGTTTTCTTTGTCCTGAAAGAAACTAATGAGTGTTAACCCTAACATGTAAGGATTTTGAGTGGTTTATGTATTATGGAATCATTTTTTGAAATGCAAGTCTTGATCATGTTACTATTGTGACATTGGAAATTAGAAGAGTAGATTATGTTTGAAATGGAGTATATAAGTTTATATTTTTGTGAGATAAATCCTTTCCATAAGCAAACTAGTGTATATTATTTTTATGAAATAAATCAGTTTTGATGTTGGTATTAACGTGTTATGTTTCCACCCTAGTTTGTGACTTCCAGGAGTAAGTCAAGTTTTAGTGGGGGAGGATGTAGTGCCCCTCTATTTTCACTTTGGTTGTGCAAGTAGTTTGGCTAAGGAACCTGAAGATGAAGATGGAACATGAGCTTCCGTTAGTACTTTCGTGGGTATGATGCATATTGTTATGTTATTATTATTATACAGAGATTCATTTGGAAAGTCAGGTGATGCAGTAGTATGTTGTTAGCATAAGTGGAAAGGGCAGCATTGTACCATTGAACATATGGGGGACATACGGGAATGAGATACGAATGTTAGAGTTCCTTTCCAAGTGCTTCAGCAATTAAGAATATGTGCTCTAATTGGTATGCTCGAGTGAACAGGTTCTAGGCAACGTCTCCATCTGAATTGATAGGTCTGAGTGTACCTTAAACCAATGGAAATTATTGATTAGGAGATAACATATGGTCCCCTAGCTTACTCATCATCCTTGAAGAGGATGAGTATTCAATTTTGTACCTAGTCAATGTCATCAGAATATGCATGACAGTCTGTCGTTGTGGTCGTGCTTTTCAATCATGCATAGTGGTCAGATATTGTTTGGTATTTTGGGGTTATTGAAATTAGAAGTGTTGATTTATGCTCTAGTTTATTCCTACATTAAAATAAATTTAAATGCAAAGCTAAAGTTAAATATAAAGTAATATTAAGGAGACAAATTAATATCATAAGGTGGAATTATGTAGTTGTTTATTAAATAAAAACAACTTAATTGGAATATAATTAATAAAATTAATATGAAAATAAATTATTTAAACAAGTAAATGTTTTGTTTAATGGCTATAAAAATAAATTTATTAATAATTATAATTTGTTATAAAACAAATATATAGTAAATGATGAAATAAATAGAAACAAAAAAATTATATTTTAAGATTGTAAATTAAATCATAGTTGTAATGTTGTAAATTAAATAATTAACAATTTATGAGAGAGGAAAAATGGTTGTCTTTAACGGATTTTGGAGCTTGAGAATTTGTGTTGGGAACCCTCTGGAAGAATTTGGGGATCTCTCCCTCTGTAAAGAGAAATGGGGAGGATTGATTGGGGGTACGCGAAGAGACACAGGAAAAGAGAGAAGAGGACACACAAGAAAATATAGACATGCAGAAGAAAACCAAACCAGAGTGATCATTAGTGAAGGTGCCAGGTATTTAGTTGGGCCTTTATAATCAATGTTTTGCTTGAAATACTAAAAATTAATGCCTTGTCATACATATTCGAGTGTGTTATGTAGCAATAGCTCGGCCCCATGGTAGATTGACCTCAATAATTCCATATGATAGGCATCATTATTGTTATTTTCTACTTATTATTCATAATCGACCTCTGTATCATGATTTTGGTCTGCATTTTGCAATGCTCAACCTCTTAAATCGTCTGATCAGCCTTTTATTGCCTTTAGAACTGGCCACTACCTTGATTGGTCAAAAGTCTCACATAAATAGCTTCTATTATTTTATTTAGATCTACTCTCACCATTTTATTTGGCCTCTTAGCAATACATTGCTTTATTGTTCTTGAAGAATCAGGCGGCCTTGGAAATCTATTTTTCTGATGATCTTTATTTTGTTTAGATGCCAATCTACTTTTCTTTTTAAATGGCCTTAGTATCCCTCTTTTGTTTTACTTGCTATCATTTTAAATGTTCTTATTGTAGACACTAAAAATTGTCTAGGTCTTGTTTACACATGACCTTGTATGTCTTTGTTCTAGGTCCTAGTTACACAACACATTATCGACATGAACTCGTATATGTCCCCTAGGCCCTAGTTCATCCTAGTTCATCTAATCCCATCCCACTTAATCCCATTTATCCCTAGGTCCTGGTTCATCCCATCTTAATCCCATTAATCCCACCTGATCACATTCCAATTAACTAAATAAATCCCATTTGTTTAGTTAATAATCCCCCTTCACATGTCTCACATAATTCAAATTAAAATTTTGAATTATTCCCTCACCTCTCATCACATTGCGACACATGTCACATGTCTCCATATTCCACTTAATAGGACTTCACATGTCAAACTAATTCAAATTTGAATTAGATTCATTTTATTCTCCATCATACACTTGTCATGTGACTACAATCCCTCTTTGAGTGGGAAACCCTAATCCAACCCTAATCGATCTTGACCATCCATATCCTCCAACATAACTCTCAATCACAACCATCCATTCGAATTTGCCTTTTCTATAAAGGTAGCCTCTCTTGTGCCATTTGGAAATGAATCTTCTTCTAGCATCCTTACTCTACCGAAATTTCCTATCAATCTCTCATCCACCTATTTTACATTTCTCATCTTTCATCTATCTTCCATCTATCTTGTTATGCTGCTGAATCAAGCAACCAACATTCATCTCTTTGGGTAAAGCTAGAATGTTCTTGGGTGCGGCATTCTCAACCCTATCAATGGATCGTGAGTCGATATGACGGTCAATGGATTACAACGCATAGTCTACTAAATATTTACAATCTTGCTGACACACACTAGTCTGTAGTCTATGATGTCAGTCGCAGTCTTCATTTAGTGACCACCCCGCGCTTGTCCACTGATAGTCATTGTAATCTCATCACACTCTAGAGTTTCGTAGTCAATATCTGTCGAACCTTAATCATCATCCATTGCTTTAAATCTCTGACGACCACGCCTCCATAGTTTTGGGTCACCTCTGCCTCACCACCTCTTATCACTCCCGCCGCCGGCTATGCCCTAACACCCTCGACCCCCTACTTTTCTTCTATCGCAACCTCAGAACAAGCCATCACCGCTACTTAGACAACCCTGATACCACCTACAGAAGCCCTAACTACCAGCGCTTTAGGGTTTACTACCTCTAAGCAATGAAGCATTAATCTTTCTACTTTAGATTTTATTTTGTGCAGTCACTTTAGGTATTATTTGGGAACCATAGGGTACAAGGATTAAAGCCTCTAAACTTTGGTTGTGGCATCTTTTGTGACCACCATAGTCACATTTATGACTGGAACGAAGGGCGACCCTCCCCCATCTTATCTGCTCTTTTCTATTTTTCCACGGCTCCAGCACCCGGTCATATGGGCAACCGGGGGTTCACTAGACTTTGAATGTTAGACATTAACTGCCAGGTAAACCATGACCATTGGATTCTAACTACATGTGACTGCTTTCTTTTCAAACTGTTAGCAGTTAAATCCAGTAGTCAGCTAACCTCTTGTGCTTCCCACATGCCAAAGGAGGCTATTTTTTTCAAATTTTCATAACTTTCGCATACGAAGGTGAATTTTTGCAAATGAATAGTCGTTGGAGAGAGGATTTAGAGCATTTCATAATGACGGTGAAATCTTTAGGTGACTATGTCATTTTCCTACATTTTTTCGCATTCAAAGTCAAACTTGAATGAAAACTTCAATCAAGCATATCTTTTGCAAATTTCATCCTTTTTGAGCGAAGTTTTTTTTTAAAGTGCATAGAATTTTGTCTAGAATCTGTTCATGCCATTCATTTTTCTATATCAGTCCATTTTCATCAGATTTTCATCAAGTTTCTATTTATTTGCATAATCATTCTTCTTTGCAAAGTTACTTGGACTTTTCAATTTTGGTGGCTTGTAGGAGCATCAAAGGGTCTGGAACAACATCAGGATTAGCATCTACAGCATCTTGGGATAGAAAAACAATCAGGTGTATCCATTTTATCATTCATCTCTTTCATTTGATCAATCAATCTTCCTTGCATCACACATTTCGATTTGGGCTTAAAACGAACAACTTGCTTGCATTCACACATCAAAAATTGGGCTAAAATTAACCATTGTCTTCAATCACACATCTTGACTTTGGATTAAACAAGAACAAGTGTGTTCATTGCTTGGTGAAGTTCCATGTGATTAGTGGTGTGTATGCTCTTCTCATGCGATTCATGCGATCTTGAGAATCAAAAACACCTCTTATCCATTCAATTTTCACACACACATTTCATTTTCTAAGGGTTAATTTACAAGTACGAGTGTGAATCAAGTGTGCGTGTGTATTCTCTCTCCTCACACCACAAGGTGATCTTGGAGATCAAAAACACCTCACTTGATTTGCTTTTGTTTGCCCTATCCTAGGAGGCCTGCTAGGGGATTTCATCACCCTAGGGATGACCTCATTCAAGGCTAAATCGAAAGACACCCTCATTGAGAGTTGGACTCTTGTCACTCTTGGCTAAGCCCCAAAGAACTTTATACCTTTGGGAAGTGAAGGTGAAGGGTGGGTTACCCCTTTCTCCCGGCTGTGTAGCATGATTTTACTTTCAATTCCATAGTCAACCTTGTGCAATAGATAGCCTAAGACCTAATTGGCCATACCCCACTTGACTAGCCATAGGGCTCATTGATGTGACTTCCACGTGTGCTTATTTAATCATCATTACATTCATTCAGAGTTAAATTCAAAATTGCTTATGTGTCTTGCGTGAGTGATTCATGATTGTACATGTTGTTGGCAAGAGACACATTGGAACTTCATGATTGTTGTCATTGATGGCAACAAAGGTTAACCCACACATCCGCAAGACATGATGAGTCTCTACCAGAAGACAGATTGCAGAGTATTGTGATCTGGTAAGCAAGAACAGAGCATGTGGCGAGGTCTGACAGTCAGCTCTAGATCTCTCAGAGGAAGTATCCTGGTGAAGTGTGGATTTGAGGAAGTCAAGAGGACTACCTTGACTGATAGATTCCAAGGATTTAGTCTCCGGTGATAGATGAAGAAAAAGATATAAATACTTGAGTGTCGGGTTCCTGATTGGCAGTGTAGACAGAGGAAGAACTGACTGGCACAACATCAGACATTATTCCGGATGCATTACTGATGATGGTAAAGATTCTTAAGGCATAAGTTATAATTGGCTGACATGATTGATGACTTCTACAAGTATATCCTTGATCCGCATTGTGGTAAGCAAGGATTCAGCCGACAGATCAGAGTTCATGGAAAATATTGACTATTCCGGATGCCGACTAGAAAGGTGATGAAATCACTTGTGCGTATATATATACAAGATGGATTTAGTTGTGGGGAGTGTCATGGTTTTTGTGAAGTGCGAAGAAAAGCAATAGAGTAGAGTGAAAGCAGTAAGGCAGGTTCGGTATGTGAAGGGACAGCAGCACTAAGGAAGAGAAAGGATGAAGTGCAGCAGATCAGTGTACTGAGTTTAACCGGAACTAAACTCCAGCATATGTAGATGCGCTTTATCAGTTCAAGTATTGTATTATGCTCTTTGTAAATTGTAGACAGTGAGTCTCTTGTAGGTAGTGGGCCTCTTGTGAGCAGTGTGCTCGAGTAGTGAGCCCTAATTGGCAAGTGCCATTTTTGCAATTCTATTCTTCTAACAGAGAATACAATCTTGGGTTAATCACCCCGTGGTTTTCTCCCTTAATAGGGTTTCCACGTCAAAAATATTGTGTCATGTGTATTTCCATTTCATGGTTATGTTTGCTTGTTTGAATTGATGCTGCACTAATTATTAAGAAAGTTCAGAAAGCTGAAATAATTAAGATAACTGATTCACCCCCCCTCTCAGTTATCAACAATTGGTATCAGAGCCAAGTTCCTCTTAATAGAGTCTAACAGCTTGAGGAAGATCTGGGAATTCAAATGGATGTATATGGTTTAAGGGAGCAACTCAAGACTACCCTTGATGATCTTGAGCAATCAAACTCTGAAGTCAATGAATTAAAGGAAAGACTCAAACAGGCTGATGATTTCATGAAAGAACTAAAAGACAAATTAAGTCTCTCTATGAAAAAGAGAAAGGAGCTACTTCAACAATTGGCAAGTCAAGGTGAAGCCAATGATACAAATGAAGATCTGAAGGAGAAAACCAAGTTATGTGAAAAGTTATCAAAAGAAATCATTATGGTAAGACATGAAATGGAATCATGAGTTATGAAGTTTACCCAAGAGGTTGAAGAGAAAAGAAAAACTGAAGATGATCTAAGACAATCTCTCAAGGAGAAATCAGAAGATTGCCACAAGATGGATAGAATTATTAGACATCTTGAATCTGATCTTGAAGATGCTAAAGATAATGAAGAAAAACTTGAGGATCAAATTGTCTCTCTTAAAAGGGATCTTCAAATAGCAAATGAATATAAAGAGAAATTCAAGATAAGTTCTGCTCAACTTGAAGTTCTTCTTGAAAGTCAAAAGAGGGTAGATGACAAGTGTGGTTTGGGATATGAGAAAGGAGAAAGCTCTGGATCTGGTCAGAAGAATCTTAGATTAGAAAATCCAAGGAACAGGCCTAAAAGACCACCGATAAGATAGCCTAATGCTCAAAGATATCCATCCTTCAATGGATACTGCCACAACTACAATAACTTTGGTCATAAAGCTAATCAATGTAGAAAGAGAATGAATCAGACTAATACATCCTTCTCCGGACAGTGCTTCTACTGCAAAAGGTATGGTCACAAATCTCTTGAATGCAGAAATATGCAAATGAACAATTCATTCAATGGTAGATGCTTTGCATGCAATAGAATGGGTCATATGGCTAATCAATGCAGATCAAGAGGATATCAATCAAATATGCAAAGAAATGTTGTTTGCCAAATTTGCAATAGATTTGGTCATATTGCAAAATTCTATAGAAGCAAGAATCAGGACAAAAGAGGTCCGGTATATTATAATCAGAATCAAGATAAGGGAAAACAAAAAGTGAATGCGGATGAAGTTCAAAGTGCGATGAACAAGATGTGGGTGAAGAAAAGTACAGAGAATGTAGGGGATGGATCTATACCAGACTCTAGTGCTGATATTCCTTCCAGAAATTAAAAAGTGAGCTCTGGCTCAGGGGGAGACACAAAGAAAACCTTGTTCCCCCAGCCAGTCAATTGGTGCCGGAACTGGCACAAGGAGAGTTGCGGATTAAAGGGCTCATAAGAGAAACATCTAAGTAGACTATGGTTAAGATTTGGATGATCCGCAAGATGTTTAAGATCAAGATTGATCTGGTTCTTCAAGTCATCTGAATAAGGCAAACCAGAATGACTTAGGTCGAGCATTTATTGCAACTTGATATTAAGGTTTGCAGAGCAATATAAGGGTTTTCTCATTAAGCATTTGTTCATTCTGCATTCAAGAAGAAACGAAAAGAAGCTCTGCAACAGAAATTCCTCAAGCCCATCAAAGATCATCTGCAGAATCTGATTCATCTAGCAATTGATCCAGCTAACTCTGTGAAACCGAAAGGCACAAAAGGTATTCTCTGTTATCAAATATCTCTCTCTAAATCTTTGAATGATGGGTACTCCAAATATTGTGAAGATCTCTGATAGGCCTCGCCCCAAATTCAAGAAACATCCATACAAATCTTTGGAAGTAGATCCGCTAGGAGCATTTTCCAGTGTTCTGCATGGTGTGTTGCATACAGAAGATATTAGGGTTTACATTCACATGAATATTGAAGAGTTCAGGGAATCCAAACTAAGTGATATCTATCATAGACAATTGATAGATGATGCTTTTGAACTTAAACCTCAATATAAGGGCATCCAGGAGAAACATTTTGATCAGTTCATTCATTTCCCCTGCTTTGAAAAAGATGAATGGGTTCGGTATGTATTGAGTAGGATGCATGATAACTTCCTATGGCTGAACAGACCTTGCAAAATCACTAAGGAGGCAATTAGGGCAGTAACCGACTTATACTCCTCCGGAGGGATACCTGTCCTCAAATCTGTCAAAAAACAAACTGTAACTGAGGCCACCAGATCAAAATTTGATAAGAGGGCAATGACCATTGAAGATATCATGGACCCAGATATCAAGTTTGCATCTATGATAATAGGGTATGAGATATATCATTCCAGTAGGGAGAATTTAGTGTCCAGAACTGCAGTGTATACTACCTATGAGATGCTGAGAAAGAATGCAAAGTATGATCTCTGTGAACTTCTTCTAATTTAATTGATGGAGAACATACAAAAGATCAAAAAGGACAAGAAGAACTCCTTTAAATATGGTGGACTGATATTGTGTTTATTTTTCTACTTCATGAATGAACTGCCCGGATCCAATGGATGGGCATGGAAAAATAACAAACTGATAGCAATTCAAATCAGAGATTACTTGCATGAACTTGGGGATGCCAAGGAAAGGAATACAGCTCTATGGTGATACTTTAAGAACTTCCAAAACACTATGCAAATCAGAGAAAGAATTTCAAAATCATTGGTTGAAAAATATAAAGATATGGTGTGCTTCATGGTAGACACTGATCAATGCCTAATGGAGACAGTAGAGCCAAGGACAGCCTGGATCATGCCTATGGGGTATGAAGTTGATGAACAAATTGTGGAGTTGCATGTTCAACACATGCTAAGTTAGCCAAAGGATCCAAAGGCAGAAAGGTTTGGAACCTTTGAAGAGCTAAGTGTAAAAGTTCATGTGGAACTCAGACAACTGGGAATAAAGAGGAAAGTGAGAAAAGAATTTGAAGAAGTTGCCAAAGGCTTAGGCATCTCAAAGGAGTCACTTGATGTCAACAGGGTAAAGATGGAAAGGGATGAGGAAGAGAAGAAAGAGGCAGAAAAGGGAAGGAAAGTGCTCCGGTAAAATCTTCCACCTGGACAAGATCATCCAAGAGACCTGTACCTGCCACTGTTAAAAGCTCAAGGACATCAAAACTGGAAGCAAAATCATCCAACAGAGGAGAGAAAAGAACTAAAACAAAGGCCACAAGGTCTTATGTCAGTCAAAAGGATGATGAAGAAACTGAATCAGATGAGGAGATAAAGAAAATAAAGAAGGAGAAGAAGAAAACATCCGGTGAACCTTCTACCGGTGAAGGTGAAGAAGAAAAGGTAGAAGGTTTTGTAGAAAAGCCCACTCTGTCTTTAGATAATGTCATCAAATCAGTCACTGTGCATGGAAACCTTCAGCCAATGGCTGAATTCTATGATGATTACAATGAAGCAGACCAAAAGATCTTGCAGGAAGCAGTAGTTAAGTATCTGAACATATATAACAAGGCTTTTATTGAAATTATATCTCTTATTCCCAAAAGCCTAGAAAAAGAGTTAGAAATAAGAAAGAATACTGCCATGGAAAAAGATCTTGAGATCCGGGAACAGATAGCCATTCAGCTATATCCTTCAATCGATTCAAAGCAAATGAACATGATCTTCAAGGATTGCAAGGATGAATTTCAGAGCAAAGCCAGAATGAATCAGCTCATGCTTGGTGAGACTGACAAGATAGCCAAGGAAATAGAAGAGATCCTCAGGAAGGCCTTCAAAAGATTCAATCTTCCTTTTATAGAGGACTTGGGTGTTGATCCTTCGGTCACAAGTGTTGAAAAAGAATCCACTGAGCAAATCATGGACACCGGTACAGAAAAGGATAAGAATTTGGAATCCTCTGTTCCGGAAAAGGAAGTACATGAACAGACAAACATCACTCCTCCGGTTTCCCCTGCTGAGTCCGGATCCAAAGGAGAAGAAAGGATAAAGGAGAAAGAAGCAGAGGTGAAGGAAAAAGAAGATAATAGTACAAAGGTTGTGAAAGGAGAGAAAGCTCCAAAAGACAGTTCTATGACTGTAGAAGAAAAGAAGCATCTGTCTCCGACAAGAGACACTGCAGAATCGGTCAAGGACTTTTTGACAAAAGAAACTATGGAGATTGATGAACCGGAACTACTAAAAGGGCCATTTGATTTTGACTCTCTATCTCCGGTACAAATAATGAAGATAGCTTCGTTTGCTAATGCAAAGGCCAAAGAAAAACTTCTGAAGTCTCACATGGAAGACTGTGAGCTTATAACAGCTACATCTGGAGTGTTAGAAAAGATTATGCCATCTTTTCAGAAAGATTCCTTAGCCTCCTCATCCGGTAATCTCAAATCTCTAGTCAATAGTGTTAGCACACATTTTGATTCCCTAGAGAAGTCAGCAGAAGATAAGGTCTGAAAGGAATTCTTGGCAAAAAGATTATCAGAGGTACAAGGGTTAATAACTAATGATAGGAGGAATATGAGGATAGGGATAAAGAGCTTAGAAAATGCTCTTAAAGATGGCAGAGAAATGTACAAATTTTGTTTATCATGGTCCAAAGCAACATTGGACATTGAGAAGAAAGTAAAGAACAGGAGGACAAACTGACAAATCTATCAAAGAATTTTGATCCTCTCTCATCCTCCATAATAAATCAAGAATGTCAGACTATTGCAGTCTTGAATGAAATCAAGAAGCTGGAGAAGGAAAAGAAAAATAGAATAAGCAGGTTGGGTGCACTCAGAGGGATAATTATCCCTAAGTTAGAGGCCATGCATGAGGCCTTAAAAGAAGCCCAGGTCACAGCCCGGACCAGTGATCCGACAGATCTAAAAAGGGCAGATGCGTTTGCATTCCTGTTAAGCGGTCATATATCAATTTTGGATAGAATGAAGCAGAGTTGGGCAACATAATTTGTCCAGTTGAAGACATCTTTTGCAGATATCCTTCAGTTTATGTAAAGTATAGCATGTATAAATACTTATGCGGCTAAAGTATAGAAGTGTTTTTGAGAAAAAAAATTGTGTGCGGACCCCACCCTTTGCCATTGATGTCAAAGGGGGAGTGATGAGTAGTGAAAAATGTTGTATCCAGCTAAGGGGGAGCTCAGGAAAATGTACATAGAGACAGAGCATCAGCTAAGGGGGAGTATAGTATAACACTTAGTCATTTTTCACTAAGTGTTGCCATCAATGCCAAAGGGGGAGATTGTTGGCAAGAGACACATTGGAACTTCATGATTGTTGTCATTGATGGCAACAAAGGTTAACCCACACATCCGTAGGACATGATGAGTCTCTACCGAAAGGCAGATTGTAGAGTATTGTGATCCGGTAAGCAAGAACAGAGCATGTGGCGAGGTTCGACAATCAGCTCCGGATCTCTTAGAGGAAGTATCTTGGTGAAGTGCGGATTTGAGGAAGTCAAGAGGACTACCTTGAATGATAGATTCCAAAGATTTAGCCTTCGGTGATAGATGAAGAAAAAGATACGAATACTTGAGTGTCAGGTTCCTGATTGGCAATGTGGACAGAGGAAGAACTGACTGGCAAAACATCAGACATTATTCCAGATGTGTTACTGATGATGGTAAAGATTCTTAAGGCATAATTTATAATTGGTCGACATGATTGATGACTTCTACAAGTATATCCTTGATTTACATTAAGGTAAGCAAGGATTCAGCCGATAGATCAGAGTTCATGGAAAATATTGACTATTCTGGATGCCAACTAGAAAGGTGATGAAATCACTTGTGCGTATATATATATACAAGATGGATTTAGTTGTGGGGAGTGTCATGGTTTTTGTGAAGTGCAAAGAAAAGCAATAGAGTAGAGTGAAAGCAGTAAGGCAGGTTCGGTATGTGAAGGGACAGCAGCACTAAGGAAGAGAAAGGATGAAGTGCAGCAGATCAGTGTATTGAGTTTAATCGAAACTAAACTCTAGCATCTGTAGATACTCCTTATCAGTTCAAGTATTGTATTACACTCTTTATAAATTGTAGACAGTAAGTCTATTGTAGGCAGTGGGCCTCTTGTGAGCAGTGTACTCGGGCAATGAGCCCTAATTGGCAAGTGCCATTTTTGCAATTCTATTCTTCTAACAGAGAATACAATCTTGGGTTAATCACCCCGTGGTTTTCTCCCTTAACAGGGTTTCCACGTCAAAAATATTGTGTCATGTGTATTTCCATTTCATGGTTATGTTTGCTTGTTTGAATTGATGCTGCACTAATTATTAAGAAAGTTCAGAAAGTTGAAATAATTAAGATAATTGATTCACCCCCCCTCTTAGTTATCAACACGTGTGATCATTTGATTGAACATTGTCGAATCAAGCTAAACACCAAGCACATAAAGACAAGTAATTCAATTCATTCTGCCAACACATTCAAATCCAACCATATTCATCCTAAACACCCATTTTTAGCCACTTCATTCCTAATCATATCCTTGTCACTCTACATCATCAAATCATCATCATTCTATCCAAATCATTATCCAATCAACATCATTCTAATCATTATACATCATCATTATATCCATTCTTGTCAAATTAACCTCAATCCCAATCATCCCTAAGCACATCCTAATCACATCTCCATCATTCATCCTCATCCTATCAACATCATCCTAAGCATCATCCTAATCATCGTAGCCATCATCCTAATCAATCCAAATCACCCAATCTTGTGACTCCACATCAACATCATCCTAGTCATTACACATCATCCAATCATTCCAAGCCAAATCACATCCCAACTACTTTCATCCCAATCCAAATCCAAATCAATCCAATCAAAAATCAAGACCTTAGTTGATCATCATCAACCGTTATCCAAACTTGCTTGAGATCATTAGTCTATCTTAAGTAAGTCAACCAATCAAATCAATCCAATCAACCCTCTATTACTTAAGTGTCATTAGTCTACCTTAAGTATAGAGAGCCATCTAAACAAAACAAATCAAATCATCCTAAGGTCTTGAAATTTGATCCCAATCACCCACTATCCATTTCACCTCATACCTCTCCAACAACATGGATCCCTCGACCTCATACCAACCTTCATCATATCAATCTAATCCACCCATTTATCACGTTTAGGTCACATCACCTAATCCCACTTCATCATCCTATCGAGGTCATTTCATATCCACTTATCCAACATCTTTCCATAACAATGCCACATCCATACCACAAATCACCCTCACTATTCCTAACAACACCACAAACACAAGTACTTCCATAAGTCTACCATCCAACGATCCTAACTCCATTACCATCATATCCCAACTGCTTTCTCAACAAACCTCTAACATCAACCAATGTCCACAACAATCTAGCTCACCAAACCTTTCACCTACATATCCTATCATGCCACCTCATCACCAAACCTATCCACATGGCAATCAAATGTCCTTACAAGAACAACAAGCAACTCCAAATGGCCCTATGTACATAAATCAAGAAAGTCCAAGTCATCTTATGCAAGCCCTAAAATCCTTTGACAAGGGAGAAACCAACCTCGAAAGTGCCAACACATGAGCCAACTAGTCCTATCCCAACACCTTTATCAAGCCCTTCATCACCTTCATCACCTTCATCCCCATGTTCCACTAATCCTTCATTAAAAGATTCCATGGAGATAATTTTAGAGAAATTGGTCCAAGAAAATTTGATTGAGCTATACCCGTTGAAAGCATATTCTCCATTTATGATTAAACCTAGAGGCTATAATGAAAACCATTATTGTGCATACCATAGGTATAGGGGCCATACCATATCCACTTGTGTTTGATTTCAAATATTGGTCAAGAACCTAGAAGATGGTGGTAAGATTGTCTTGGATAAGACCAATCCCTCTAATTCCATTATCTTTCCATCTAGCCCAAATCCTAATCCCATTATCCATCCAACAAATCCTAATCCTAAGCCTTCAACTTCCACTATTATCATCCATCCCCTATATTTCCCATTCACCCATACCCTTGCAAAGGATGTGATCCATTGGCTACTAGAAAGGAATAAAACATTGCCATGTCATCAAATACCTATTCTTGAGCCTCCCCATGAGTCCTTAAACACTTTGTCTAGTCTTCTAACCCCATCATGTGATCTACAAGCTATCAAACTTATTAAAGAGCCTTCCACTTAAATTCAAGCAAGTCAAGAGGTATGTCAAGAGTTTAATCCTAATCATGTGAAAACATTAAGCCCTACTCCTAATCAAGAACAAATCAATTCCATTTACCCTATCCATAACATGTACCTTCTGTATGATCAAGATGATACCTATGAAGAACCTATCCATGAACAACTTGATCCTAGTCATGCCCCCACAACTATCCATAAATAAGACACCCAAGACCTTGTTGGCCTCATTCTCAACCTGCCAAATTTTAAGCTTTTGCGTTAAATCCTTATGTTCAGTCACACCTAGTCACAAATTCTCCTAAAGTGTCAAGTTGATTTCTAGTTTGAAGGAGGAATTGTTTGCTTGTTTTAGCTGAAATCCTGGAAGCAGTTCTACTATGCCAGAAATTGCAAAAATAATTAAATTTCAAAATCTGCAAAGGGTGGAAAGAAATCATTTTACAAGAAAGTTTATATGGCTATTTTGCCTAATGTGGCAACTTTTTATGTCATGGCGCCTTATGGTTTGAGAGATTTTAAACTTTCAATTTTTCAGCAGGCGGTTGGCGGAAACAATAAAATTGTGGTTTCTGTAAGGGCTAGAGAAAAATTGTTTGGCACGGAGATTTATAATGTTAATACAGACAACTTGGCAAGATTTCATGACGATCTGAATTTCCAGTTGAAAGTTATACACTTTGTACCATTTCTCGCACCTACACAGTTCGCAAAGTTACAAATTCGCCTAAGTTGAAAAGGTATCACCAGTTAGTTTGGCTAAGTGGAGAGTTTGCTTTCAAAAAGGAGTTATTTTTGGCCTACTTAGGAAAAAGTGAAAGTTCGCGTCAACTTGCACTTTTGTCTAACCTCGCGGCAACTTTCACTTTTCGTCAACTTTGCGTGCACTTTTACTTTTTAAAAACCAAAACAAAGGCGCTCCTTCACATCCATTAAAATCTCCAATAATCAAGTGGACAGTTGTAAAACTAACTTCTTTGGCCACCAGTTTCTATTAACTAAAGTTAAAAGGTTTTGAAACTTGAGTAAGTTACCGACGAAGGTTGTGAAATGATGTAAAAAAAAAAAGGTGACAAATGGAAACAAGAAGTAGTTATTATAACTACCCGAATACGGACATCCTCAAAGCATAATGGAATGAGAATTTTTGTGAAATGTAATGACTACATGACAGTCTCTCTCCATCTGCAGCCTGCTCTAAATAGAAATGTCTCAAATAAATGTGGCTTCATGAAATGTGATGTTCGTAGTTTTGTAGAAACTCTGGTAGGCATGTATGCAAATTGTGGACGCCTAAACAAGACACTGAACTATTTTACAGAATCCCTCAAGGAAGTGTCATCCCATGAAATACAATGATGGTAGTTTGATATAAAATGGATTTATGGAATAGTCTTTTCAAATCTTTCAAAGTGAATGCACCTCGCAGGTATAAAATCAGACTCCATGGCCTTTGCCAACACCCTTCTCCTCGGCCTGCAGAAGAATAAAGTGTTTTCAACAGTGTATAGACATCCATCAAACTGTGAAGAATAAAGGAATTTCATCAGATGTTGCATTTACAAATGCTCTGGCAGACATGTCTACAGGTCGTTGAAAGCATAAACAAGGCATCTGGACTATTTAACAATGTTGCCTCAGGGAAATATGGTCTCATGGCACACCCTATTACTGATAAGACATCATTAACTTTCAAATAAAATGCAACTGGAAGTTTTAAAGCCAAGTTCCATAGCCATCCTCGCGCGTACCAAATCAAGGAGCTACAATGAGCGATATTCATATGTTAGACTAGCTTTGGAAACTTGCGACGCAAATGTAATTGGCAGGTGTAAAGCAAAACTCTGCAACCTTTGTTAGTATTCTCCCTACTCTGCACCAAAATGGGAACTTTGAAATAGGGTATGGCCATCCATCAAAGCATAATGGAATGAGAGTTATGTTAGATGTTACAGTTATAACTGCTCTAGAAGACATGGTGTCTAAATGTTTTGACAGCACCGCTCCAAGAAGATGTTATCTCATGCTATGCAATGATCGCAAGATACATACAAACTGTGTAATGAAAAGGTATTAAAAATATTCAAGAAAATATGTTTTGATGGATATAAAGCCACATTCCATAACTTCTATCAGCATCCTACTTCTCGCCGTATGCCCAAACCTAAGCTCCAAACAGCATGTGAACATCCATCAAAGCATGGAAGCATAGATGAAGGCGAGCGAACTATTTAAAAGGATACCTCGCCAAAATGTAATCTCACCGGCTACAACAGATGGCAGGATAGATGTAAAATGTGATCATTGAAGAGACCTTAAGATCTTTTAAAGTAAATGTAATCGACAAGATGCAAAGCCAAATTCCACAGCCATTTACTGTAGGAAATACAATGATTGCAAGACATGAACTAAAAAGACTGGATGAAAAGGTTTAGAAGCTTTCAAGAAGTGCAATCAACAGCAATAAAGCCACAACCTACAAAATTTACCAACATTCTCAATGCCCATGCCAAAAAGGGTTAATGATATTTATCAAAGCACAATCATGCACATGATATAGATTCATTGTGAAGACTTTGAGAACTTGAAATAAAATGCGACTAGCAGGTATAAAATATTCTCCAAAACCTTTGTTGAGTTACATCTATATGTGCCAAAATAAGAGATTCGCATCAAGTTATGTACATCCAACAAAGCACAATGGAAAGTGGATTTGTGTCAGATGTTATGGTTTGAAATACCTTGGCAGACCGTGCATGCAAAGTGTTGAGGCATATGAAAAGCATGTGAATAGTTAACAGTTTGATAAAATGCCTTAAAGATATATCGCCTCATGGGTTACAAAGATCCTAGGGTATGATCAAAATGGAAGTTATTGAAAAGACTTAGAAGATTTTAAGAAAATGTAAATCAAAGGTGTAGAGCCAAAAGCCATGGCCATTTCTGACTGATATGAAAGAATAGACATCACGCATGAACTTTGGCAGAATGATTCAAACAGATTTGGTCGCAGAGTGCAACAAATGCAGCTTTTGGACATGGTTACATGCAAAATACATTTATTGAAGATTCTTTAAAAACCCTCGATCAAATGCACTTGGCAGGCATGGATTTGATTTGTTCAAGAAGTTTTTGAAACTACCAAAGAAAGTGTGAAGGTAGTTATAAAACCAAACTCCGTAATCTTTTCAACATTCATGCGGCTTGTGCATGAATAGGAGCTTTCAAGCAAGACATTTTAACCATTTGTCAAGATGTATAAAAAAAAAAGTTTGTTATTTGATAGACTGCCACATTACAAAATTAATTTGTTGAAGACGACCTTAGAATCTTTCAAGCAAACACCTTTGGTGAATGTAAAACTAGAATTCCCATGAACTTTACAATCAGCTTTGCCTATGACCGAATGGGAATGTGAATTAGCACATGGATATTCATCAAAACATAAGAGGATTATTGTCAAGTTATTTTGTAAATACTATGGTATATATGCATGCAAATATGAGAGTGAAGTTGAGAAATGATTGGAGATTTGGAGTAAAACCAAAACAATGGGGTTGTCATCAAATAATGTTTATGAGGATGTCATGCCCAGAGTTGCACCTATTCTACCAAAGTTATATTATTCAAGATTCTAAAAAAGGTGATACACTACAAGTAAAAGTAAACAAGTCAATTTCTACAGAGACTCAACTTCCTTATGAACTAAGTTTGATGCAAGTAGAGTGAAAAACTTCAAGAAAAACATTGATGATGACTTTTGTGTGAATATGATTTGGGACAATTCCTCAGTGGTAATGGGTAGATTGAGATCCGGTGCAGGTTTCAAAGTCACACCAGATAATATGAGGCATGATTATAAGAAACCTTGGAATGATGAAAAGTCTTGTTCGACAAGTTGTGATCTAAATATGAAATGCATAGTCTCGAATGCTAATATCCAACTAGGAGAGAAGACAGGAAGTGACTTAGCAAAACACACAACTCAAAAGTTTCGTGTTTCATGTTACCTTTTTGTAAAAGTGGCTTAAGTCACTCTTTGTAACTAAAGGTTAGAAAGTAAACCTTATTTCTTTAAAAGTGATGTAAAATGTAACCAAAAATAAGGTTTATTATATTATTGCATTTCAAAAATGTAGTTACTTGAAGTGGTTAGGAAGTAGTTACAAGTTGGTTATTAGGTGGTTATGCGAAAAATCCTATAAATATGAGGCTAGTTCAAATGTAAAGGGGGGTCTCTTTAGAGAGAACTTTTACAAGGGGGCTTTTTCAGTAAACTTTTTGAGGGGGAACTTATGGAGAAGTTTTTTAGAGACTTTTGTTGTAATACTTGGTACATGAGGGCTTTCTGAAGTTGTATAATTTCATGAAAGAATAATAAAGAATGCATTTGGTTAGTGTGTTCCAATGTTACTTTTGCATTATTGTTACTAATTTTTCATATGTTAGATTAGTAATATTTATGTATCATTGTGTTGATCATAGGTCGTTCATTGAAACATTTTTACTGTGAAATTGATGTAGTGAAGCACACTCATTTCTTGGTATCTTGATATGAATGTGTTCAGGTAACCTATCTCTTGGTATGTCGAGACCTATGTGTTATCCTTCTCTCATCATTGTTGCATGTTAAGACATTAGCTGTGAAGTTCATCATATTTGTTCAGGAACGTAGTTTCTAGCTTTTGTGGTGAAATCCCCTCATATCTTGTTTCGACTTTATGAAATCCAAACCAGTATTCATATGTCTACTACTAGGGTTTCTGTTAATTATCTTTATTGTTAGTTTTGTTTTTCTTCCTTTTGTACTTTAAGGTTAAAAGTACACAAAAAACCACAAATAACCCTATCATACGAGGGAGCTGCCCCTCTCAAACGCAGAGGAAAGTTGTTAGTCCAATCACAACTTCTCCAACTGTTTTAGTCACTGCTCTAAGGGCAATGAGTCATTTGCAAAGGTTATTTCGTGGTGACAAATCTCTTTACCAATAGATTTTTGGCAACTCTGCTGGGGATACAAGCTGAAGCATTGGTGCCTTTTTATTCCTCAAAGAATATACAAGTATCTCCCCAGAAAAGAAATTGGCAACTCTATCTGAAAGAAGAATCCTGAAAGATGGTTTGGTATCGAAGAACCCAGATGCATAACTTGCAGTTTCCTAAATCAGACAGTGACAGTGATGATGAAGATTATCCGTTTCCTGCATCCTCTACTCAGCAAAATCAAGTTCTTGATGATCCTAAGCAAGTAGAGTTTTTGAAGAATTTATATGGTGGCATGCAACTCGCTTCTAACGAGGTTCATCCTTCCTTGCTTCAAATGTTGCAGAAGATCGAACAAAATGATGGGAAGAAGACTCATTTCTTTGCTTGTGATCCTAAGCCCCTATCGAAGGAGATTCATGCACCAGAAGATAAAAAGGATTGTGCTAAGATATATCAGTCATATGATAAGGACAACAATGAAGGAGCAAAAGTTTTTCTTGCAAATGAACCAGTATTGAATGAAAAATCTTCAGAACATGCATGTACTAGAGAAGAAGAAGTTATTACATTTTCCCATGATAGAACATCTCCATTGAAGCAAGACCAAGAAGAAGAAGTGATGGAGATAGAAGAAGAAAATTGTATGGAAACATGCAATAATGAAGAGGAAAGTTTTCCAAACGATGGCACGCCTCTTATGACAACTTGTTCTAGTTTCACAACTATATCTTCTGAGAAAGATTTATGTGACATGGCTAATGTTCGAGGAAATACAAAAAGTTTAAACAAAGAGGATGAAGACGAGTCACGAAATGTTCTCTTATCATGCATGCAATTCAAGCAAGAGGAGAGTCATGATGAAATGGTACCTAAAGATCTCTCTCATGAGGTTTTGATCACAGATTGGTGTCTCAATACTTCTATTGATGATTTTGTTTGTGAAGAAGTCATCCTTTCTCCTTTATCATATGTTGAACAAGAATACTCAACTATTGAAAATAAAGGTACTACTCAAGACAAAAAGTTGAGTACTCCCACTCCAAAGGTGCAAGAAGACCACAAGGATATTGGGTGTGAATCTGCACGAAAAGAGGCTACCAATGAACTTATTCCTGAATATCCTTATTTGAGTAATTTCATTGCATATTCTAGTCCATCATCTGCATACAAGAATGTTGGAGAAGGCAGTATGAGTAATGCTTATGAACAAAGAACATCAGATTTCTAATGTTTGTTGGAACATGGATGAAATTGGAAGTGTTCAAAAGATTGATGAAAAGCTACGTGTTATTTCCTCTTCATCAACTGTAGAAGAGACTTTTCAAGGTAGAAAGATGCATAATGCATATTCATTGTTTTCCCTCATTCATATCGAATCCTCTGACAAAGCACATCCTGAGTTGATAATGGTAAAGGAGGAATTTTCTTTGACAGAAGATGATTCAATGATAAAGGAGGACATTACTCATAGGGAGAATCAGTCGTAGAGAATTGAGTTTTCTTCATTTCTTACTTCACATGAAGGATGTCCAGTTCGTGATTTAGTTTTTTGTGATTCAAGCTATCAAAAGAATCTTTAGATAGAGAAGATTGGTATGCTCGATGTGATGCCAGAAGAGATGATCAGCAATAAACAGGGCAATACCAATGTGATACAAAAGGACTCAGATATTTATGATGAGAAATGGTTATTTGGTGCACTATTCAAGGAGTCCTCACATTTCGTATATTTTATTCTTCTCATCATCCTGAAATGTCTACTGAGTCAGCAGGTGCCTCATCCGTGCACATCTCTTTTGCACATAGGTGCCTATTTCTCTCATCTTGTCCATGGTTTCACATGATCATCCTAAGGCAATTTGAGGTAGGAGTCACCTACCATGTACATAGGTTAACTAGGTGTTTTGGTTGTGTCTGTCTTGTTTCAGTTTCTATTGGTTTTTGTCTTTTGCTTCGTCTCTGTGTGTGTCTTTGTCGTTTGTCCCTTTGTCCCCTTGTTCTCCTTGAACATCATGTTGTCTTCTGACTCTACCCGCCCAATGGATAAGGCATTATTCATAACCAGAGATTCTGGGTTTGTCTACGTCCTTTACAATCCTTGTCCCCAGTTAGAGTCAGCTGTTGGCCTCATTCTCAACCTGCCAAATCTTAAACTTTTGCATTAAATCCTTATGTTCAGTCACACCTAGTCACAAATTCTCCTAGAGTGTCAAGTTGATTTCTAGTTTGAAGGAGGAATTGTTTGCTTGTTTCAGCTAAAATCCTGGAAGCAGTTCTACTATGTCAGAAATCGCAAAAATAATTAAATTTCAAAATCTACAAATGATGGAAAGAAATCATTTTACAAGAAAGTTTATATGGCTATTTTGCCTAATTTGGCAACTTTTTATGTCATGGCGTCTTATGGTTTGAGAGATTTTAAACTTTTAATTTTTCGGCGGGTGGTTGGCAGAAACAATAAAATTGTGGTTTCTGTAAGGGCTGGAGAAAAATTGTTTGGCACGGAGATTTATAATGTTAATACAAACAACTTGGAAAGATTTCATGATGCTCTGACTTTCTAGTTGAAAGTTATACACTTTTCGCCATTTCTCGCGCCTGCACAATTCGCAAAGTTACAAATTCACCTAAGTTGAAAAGGTATCACCAATTAGTTTGGCTAAGTGGAGAGTTTGCTTTCAAAAAGGAGTTATTTTTGGCCTACTTAGGAAAAAGTGAAAGTTCGCGTCAACTTGCACTTTTGTCTAACCTCGTGGCAACTTTCACTTTCTGTCAACTTTGCATGCACTTTTACTTTTTACAAACCAAAACAAAGGCGCTCCTTCACATCCATTAAAATCTCCAATAATCAAGTGGACAGTTGTAAAACTAACTTCTTTGGCCACCAGTTTCTATTAACTAAAGTTAAAAGGTTTTGAAACTTGAGTAAGTTACCGACAAAGATTGTGAAATCATGTAAAAAAAAAAAGGTGACAGATGGAAACAAGAAGTAGTTATTATAACTACCCAAATACGGACATCCTCAAAGCATAATGGAATGAGATTTTTTGTGAAATGTAATGACTGCATGACAGTCTCTCTCCATCCGCAGCCTACTCTAAATAGAAATGTTTCAAATAAATGTGGTTTCATGAAATGTGATGTTCGTAGTTTTGTAGAAACTCTGGCAGGCATGTATGCAAATTGTGGACGCCTAAACAAGACACTGAACTATTTTACAGAATCCCTCAAGGAAGTGTCATCCCGTGAAATACAATGATGGCAGTTTGATATAAAATAGATTTATGGAATAGTCTTTTCAAATCTTTCAAAGTGAATGCACCTCGCAAGTATAAAATCAGACTCCACGGCCTTTGCCAACACCCTTCTCCTCGGCCTGCAGAAGAATAAAGTGTTTTCAACAATGTATAGACATCCATCAAACCATGAAGAATAAAGGAATTTCATCAGATGTTGCATTTGTAAATGCTCTGGCAGACATGTATATAGGTCGTTGAAAGCATAAACAAGGCATCTGGACTATTTAACAATGTTGCCTCAGGGAAATATGGTCTCATGGCACACCCTATTGCTGATAAGACATCATTAACTTTCAAATAAAATGCAATTGGAAGTTTTAAATCCAAGCTCCACGGCCATCCTCGCGCATACCAAATCAAGGAGCTACAATGAGCGATATTCATATGTTAGACCAGCTTTGGAAACTTGCGATGCAAATGCAATTGGCAGGTGTAAAGCAAAACTCCGCAACCTTTGTTAGTATTCTCCCTACTCTGCACCAAAATGGGAACTTTGAAATAGGGTATGGCCGTCCGTCAAAGCATAATGGAATGAGAGTTCTGTCAGATGTTATAGTTATAACTGCTCCAGAAGACATGGTGTCTAAATGTTTTGATAGCACCGCTTCAAGAAGATGTTATCTCATTCTATGCAATGATTGTAGGATAAATACAAACTGTGTATAGAAAAGGTATTAAAAACATTCAAGAAAATATGTTTTGATGGATATAAAGTCACATTCCATAACTTCTATCAACATCCTACACCTCGCCGTATGCCCAAACCTAAGCTCCAAACAGCATGTGAACATCCATCAAAGCATGGAAGCATAGATGAAGGCAAGCGAACTGTTTGATAGGATACCTTGCCAAAATGTAATCTCACCGGCTACAACAAATGGCAGGATAAATGTAAAATGTGATCATTGAAGAGACTTTAAGATCTTTTAAAGCAAATGTAATCAGCAAGATGCAAAGCCAAATTCCACAGCCATTTGCCGTAGGAAATACAATGATTGCAAGACATGAACTAAAAAGACTAGATGAAAAGGTTTAGAAGCTTTCAAGAAGTGTAATCAACAGTAATAAAGCCACGACCTACAAAATTTACCAGCATTCTCAATGCCCGTGCCAAAAAGGGTTAATGATATTTATCAAAGCATAATCATGCACATGATATAGATTCATTGTGAAGACTTTGAGAACTTGAAATAAAATGTGACTAGCAGGTATAAAATACTCTCCAAAACCTTTGCTAAGTTACATCTATATGTGCCAAAATAAGAGATTCGCAGCAAGTTATGTACATCCAACAAAGCATAATGGAAAGTGGATTTGTGTCAGATGTTATGGTTTGAAATACCTTGGCAGACTGTGCATGCAAAATGTTGAAGCATATGAAAAGCATGTGAACAGTTAACAGTTTGATAAAATGCCTTAAAGATATATCGCCTCATGGGTTACAAAGATCGTAGGGTATGATCAAAATGGAAGTTATTGAAAAGACTTAGAAGATTTTAAGAAAATGTAAATCAAAGGTGTAGAGCCAAAAGCCATGGCCATTTCTGACTGATATGAAAGAATAGACATCACGCATGAACTCTGGCAGAATGATTCAAACAGATTTGGTCGCAGAGTGCAACAAATGCAGCTTCTGGACATGGTTACATGCAAAATACATTTATTGAAGATTCTTTAAAAATCCTCAATCAAATGCACTTGGCAGGCATGGATTTGATTTGTTCAAGAAGTTTTTGAAACTACCAAAGAAAGTGTGAAGGTAGTTATAAAACCAAACTTCGTAATCTTTTCAACATTCATGTGGCTTGTGCATGAATAGGAGCTTTCAAGCAAGACATTTTAACCATTTGTCAAGATGTATAAAAAAAGATTGTTATTTGATAGACTGCCACATTACAAAATTAATTTGTTGAAGACGACCTTAGAATCTTTCAAGCAAACACCTTTGGTGAATGTAAAACTAGAATTTCCATGAACTTTACAATCAGCTTTGCCCATGACTGAATGGGAATGTGAATTAGCACATGGATATTCATCAAAACATAAGAGGATTGTTGTCAAGTTATTTTGTAAATACTATGGTATACATGCATGCAAATATGAGAGTGAAGTTTAGAAATGATTGGAGATTTGGAGTAAAACCAAAACAATGGGGTTATCATCAAACAACGTTTATGAGGATGTCATGCCCAGAGTTGCACCAGATGAAAAATGGTTCTTGGTGATAATGAAATTGGTGATATGGATTTCTATGGTGGCTATAGTTGCTTTGGGTAGTAGAGTACTTCTATTCTACCAAAGTTATATTATTCAAGATTCTAAGAAAGGTGATACACTACAAGTAAAAGTAAACAAGTCAATTTCTACAGAGACTTAACTTCCTTATGAACTAAGTTTGATGCAAGTAGAGTGAAAAAATTCAAGAAAAACATTGATGATGACTTTTGTGTGAATATGATTTGGGACAATTCCTCAGTGGTAATGGGTAGATTGAGATCCGGTGCAGGTTTCAAAGTCACACCAGATAATATGAGGCATGATTATGAGAAACCTTGGAATGATGAAAAGTCTTGTTCGACAAGTTGTGATCTAAATATGAAATGCATAGTCTCGAATGCTAATATCCAACTAGGAGAGAAGACGGGAAGTGACTTAGCAAAACACACAACTCAAAAGTTTCATGTTTCATATTACCTTTTTGTAAAAGTGACTTAAGTCACTCTTTGTAACTAAAGGTTAGAAAGTAAACCTTATTTCTTTAAAAGTGATGTAAAATGTAACAAAAAATAAGGTTTATTATATTATTGCATTTCAAAAAGGTAGTTACTTGAAGTGGTTAGGAAGTAGTTACAAGTTGGTTATTAGGTGGTTATGCGAAAAAGCCTATAAATATGAGGCTAGTTCAAATGTAAAGGGGGGTCTCTTTAGAGAGAACTTTTACAGGGGGACTTTTTCAATAAACTTTTTGAGGGGGAACTTATGGAGAAGTTTTTCAGAGACTTTTGCTGTAATACTTGGTACATGAAGGCTTTCTGAAGTTGTATAATTTCATGAAAGAATAATAAAGAATGTATTTGGTTCATGTGTTCCAATGTTACTTCTGCATTATTGTTACTAATTTTTCATATGTTAGACTAGTAATATTTATGTATCATTGTGTTGATCATAGGTCATTCATTGAAACATTTTTACTGTGAAATTGATGTAGTGAAGCACACTCGTTTCTTGGTATCTTGATATGAATGTGTTCAGGTAACCTATCTCTTGGTATGTCGAGACCTATGTGTTATCCTTCTCTCATCATTGTTGCATGTTAAGACATTAGCTGTGAAGTTCATCATATTTGTTCAGGAACGTAGTTTCTAGCTTTTGTGATGAAATCCCCTCATATCTTGTTTCGACTTTATGAAATCCAAACCAGTATTCATATGTCTACTACTAGGGTTTCTGTTAATCATCTTTATTGTTAGTTTTGCTTTTCTTCTTTTTTGTACTTTAAGGTTAAAAGTACACAAAAACCCACAAATAACCCTATCATACGAGGGAGCTGCCCCTCTCAAACACAGAGGAATGTTGTTAGTCCAGTAACAACTTCTCCAACTGTTGGGACTATTTAGTCACCGCTTTAAGGGCAATGAGTCATTTGCAAAGGTTATTTTGCGGTGACAAATCTGTTTACCAACAGACCTACATGTTCCATCTAATGAAAGTCTTGTTGACTTACTTGAGCATTCACCTCGTTTCATGGCCTTCATTTAAAGCAAAGAGACCTCTCCACCTAGCCATGATCCTACACCTTCCACTTGTCATGATGAGACATGTGCCTCCAAATCAAACATAGAAGATCAAACAAATAACTTGGATCTAAATGAACATAAGCAAGATCCCAATGATCCTTCCACATCCACCATTGATCCCATTTCAAATCCACCATATCCTACTAGTCTATCCACATTCATTCATGAGTGTTCCTCCTTAGAACACCAACAACCATTATCCACATTACCTTCTCCATCCAATAATCAACTCAAGTCTAGTGTCCAAACTACACCTAGTCCTATAGTCAATCGCATGCTCCAATACATGAACTACCAAGGCAAAGGTTTAGGCCTTCATGAACAAGGCATTTTGGAGCCAATCCATGTCAAGGTCCCTCCTCGCTCATTTGGCCTTGGATACACACCCCAAGGTCAACAATTTAACGATGTTGGTACTTCCTCCACACTTCCTAAATCCACTTCCTTCCATCATAAACCCCATCATATTCCTAAAACATACATTGCCATCCCACCTCCCTCATCCTACAAATGTCAAAAGCATGTGACCATTCACATTCCACCATCCACTTTACCTCCACTTCTTCCAACTCCAAATATCCCTCCATCTACTTTTCCACCATTGCTACCAACACCCCCTTATCCAATTATTCATAAATACCCTAATCATGACCAACAAATGCACGCATTGTATAAGCAAGAAGCTTCCACTCATTTTACCTGCCACATGGGAGTTAAAAATAAATATTTGGATGCCTCTACATATAAAGCCAAACATCCTAAGGGTCCTAATGCCTTAGGAAATCAATACAAAAATTCAACGCAAGGTACATTCAAAAATTCATCCAAGCCCATACCTCCAAAAGCAAATTCCAAAAGAAAAATGGTATGGGTCCCTAGACAAGAATCAATCAAGTCAAATAAGGCATCCACATCCCGAAAATCCCAACCATCTTCTTCCATTCAAAAATGTCATTCCATTCCAAAGTTTCAAATTCCTCCATCCCACATGAAAAGCAAAAATCAAAAAAATACTAAGTCCATGTGGGTTCCAAAAGCCCTAAATCATCCATCTCCTAAGAAAACATCACCATTTCTTCCTACACCTCCATCCACTCAAAAGCTTCCATGTTTATCATGGTGTGTGCAACCTTTGGTCATGATTTCTTTTCACACCTCCATCTCCTCACCTTTCACCTAGTATCCTACATACCTTCCCAATCACCTTCCTATGGTCCATGCTTTTGCATAAGTCCATTATAATCCACATCATAATCCACTTTCACCCCTACATAATCCACTTTTTATCCCTCCATAATCCACATCATAATCCACTTTTAATCCCTCCATAATCCACATCATAATCCACTATCTACCTTATCTATCCCACTTTCACGCAATCACCTTACCAACATTGATGAGCATAATGACTTGACATGGTCCATTTGTGATGACATCCTTCTCTAATGGGACTATAACTTTTCATGGCACTAGACACTTGAGTCCCTTTCACCCATATCCCCCCTTTCCCAGTCAAAAAAAAAAATCAAAAAGAGTAAAGAGAAATCCTTTCGTCCAATGGTGAAAACCCGGTAAACAGGCATCATGTGTAGGTCAATATTATGTCACTTACACTTGGGGGCACCTTGTCTCATCCTACATATCTTATCCCTTTCATACACATTCCTATCATATCAAACCCATTCATACTCCCTTCCTCTTTTGATCTTGATAAAGATTGGGGACACAATGTTGACAAATGTTTTGGGTATCTCTTGACATACCTTATCTTGACATTATCCAATCCCATCCTATCATTATCCCCTAGCCATTACCCATTTATCCATCTTATCCAATCCATCATATCATCCCATTGTCCTAAGCATTGTCATGAAAAAGCCTAAGTCTACTATCTAGAATGGGGCATGTTATTCCTATGCGAAATAGCCTTTGGAGATCACATCCTTGAATTCTTATACATACATCCATTGTGAGTTTTTCATCCTATCCACTATCATACATCCCTTTATCCATCCACTATCATCCATCCTTTTGTCTAGTCCCATTCATTCCCTTGCACCTAGACTTGGTTCCCCTTGTCATTGGTACCTAGCATAAAGGCTATCAAAATGATCATCCAACGCCAACGTTTCAAAAAGACAAAAAAATCAAAATATTCCTTAAAACCCAAAAAAACCAAATATTCTCAAAAATCCAAAAAAATCAAATATTCCTAAAAAAGACAAAAAAATCATATATCCAACAAAAAAAAATCCAAGCAATAAGGTCAATCATCATCAAAATTAATCCATCCAATCAATCCAAACCATCAATCTAGTCATCAACCAAATCAATAATCCAAATCAAACAATCTAATCATCAATCGAATCATCAAATCAAAACAAAATTCAATCAAATCATCAACTCAATCAATCAAATCATCAAATTCATCACATCAAATCCATCAAAACAAATCCAATAATATCATCATCAAATCAAGTCAATTTATCAATCAATCCAATCCACATCATCTCATCAATAACATCGTATATAATCAAACATTCAATCATTCCATAACTTGATCAATCCAATCCATATCATCCCATCAATAAAACATAAATCAGAACTACATCTCATCTCTATCGTAAGTGCCTTGATCCCGTGGACATGGGTATGTAGGCAGTCTGGAGCATGAAAGAAGTGCCTAGATTTAGACACAAGACGATATTCCTCTTTCTTCTTTCATCATTCTTCTATCATCTATCTTCATCACTTCATCAATCAATTCGTCAATCACTTCTTCCAATCAATATCATTATCAAATCAATCCAAACAATGATCCAAATGCAAGTCATCATTAATCCATACCAATCAAGTTAATCAATCTTGTCAAATTATCCAATCACATCAATGGTCTTGATCCTAATCTTGTTGTAAGCCAAATCAATCAATCATCATTATCATCATCAATGGGATATATCATTCCCACATCCTTGTGTTGATCTAGGGCTATATTGTTCCCTGCAATGACAACACTATCATCATCAATCAAACAATTAATCATTGGTTTATAGCTTGATAGGGGCAATACCTTGTTTTTTTTTGTATCATTTGTGCATGCATGCATGCTTGCTTGTGTGTGTTATCATTTTATCT
Source organism: Cunninghamia lanceolata (assembly GCA_027924645.1). Classification (NCBI taxonomy): domain Eukaryota; kingdom Viridiplantae; phylum Streptophyta; class Pinopsida; order Cupressales; family Cupressaceae; genus Cunninghamia; species Cunninghamia lanceolata. The sequence continues at coordinate 595,750 of BSBN01001861.1, forward strand.
TGCATTTGTATCATATCCAACCCAGCTAATATTCATATCTTGTATCTAGACAAGGTTGTATTATGCTGGGGCACGAGACACATCGTCACCTTGGTCCTTATACCTTGGTGCATAACATCTAGTGCAACATCAAACATCATGGTTGCTCACTTTCATTGTATCATAATGCATCCTTCCATTTCTTCTATCCATTCCCTTATCTTCCTTCCTTAGCCAATACATATCATTTCAAGAGCCTACCCGTGTTTTTCCAACTTGCCTATCCTCTCAAGGGGGCATCATCACCCTATCCTTTTCCTCTATCTATTTCCCTAACTTCTTTGAAATGATGTTACTCAACATAAATCTTATCATCTCGCAACATCATCTCAAAGAGGGGCAAATGTAGACACTGAAAATTGTCTAGGTCTTGTTTACACATGACCTTGTATGTCTTTGCCCTAGGTCCTAGTTACACAACACATTGTCGACATGAACTTGTATATGTCCCCTAGGTCCTAGTTCATCCTAGTTCATCTAATCTCATCCCACTTAATCCCATTTATCCCTAGGTCCTAGTTCATCCCATCTTAATCCCATTAATCCCACTTGATCACATTCCAATTAACTAAATAAATCCCATTTGTTTAGTTAATAATCCCCCTTCACATGTCTCACATAATTCAAATTAAAAATTTGAATTATTCCCTCGCCTCTCATCACATTGCGACACATGTCGCATGTCTCCATCTTCCACTTAATAGGCCTTCACATGTCAAACTAATTCAAATTTGAATTAGATTCCTTTTTTTCTCCATCGCACACTTGTCATGTGACTACAATCCCTCTTTGAGTGGGAAACCCTAATCCAACCCTAATCGATCTTGACCGTCCATATCCTCCAACATAACTCTCAATCACAACCATCCATTCCAATTTGCCTTTTCTATAAAGGTAGCCTCTCTTGTGCCATTTGGAAACAAATCTTCTTCTAGCATCCTTACTCTACTGAATTTTCCTCTCAATCTCTCATCCATCTATCTTGCATTCATTCCATCATTCATCTACCAATCCCTATCCTATCGTTATGCGCATAATTGAGCAATCAACATATCAATCTTGTGGGTATAGCTAGAGTGCTTCGGGTGCGGCGCTCTCCACCTTATCAATGGATCGTGAGTCGATATGAGGTTTGCATTCATTTGATTTGCATTTGTTATCATTTCCTTCATGTCAATTTTTCATGATTTCAGCTGTATCCTTGCTCAGATAAGCCTATTGTGCCAAAAGATAGTTGTTTTAGTAGTGCCCCTCATTTTACATACAGATCTAGCAGGGCAGTTGCAACTACAATATCTGGCATACATTCCCCTTCGGTTATGCCTTGGCAAATGTCCATAACCTGTTTCCAAAGCTCTCATTTTGGCGTAGACAGAAAGAATGTTGGCAAAGTCGGTTTGTCTTTAATCCTGCCAATTGCATTTGCTGTGAATATATATTTGGCCCTCAATTTTTAAGCTTTCACAGTTCTCAGGATGGACCTCCACAACCCTTTTAAGAATTTGAGAGTGAACTCTTAAGTTTCCCTAGCTTCAATTGAACCACAAAATCCTGTGGCCGTTTATCTTTGAGTTTACATTGCTATAATGTATATCTTTGTATATTGTGCCACCAATGTTATGTGGTGGTTGTGGCATGTTGCCTTTGCATATAGATATTTTTATATTGTGGATATTTGAAGATTTGTAGTTGCAACCCTATATATTTTGTTGGTTCATGGAATTGTGACTAGTCAAGTTGTTATAAGTGATCATTCTTTCGTTTGTATATGAGTTCTATTATTATCTACAAAGATAACTCAGAAAGCTTGTGCATTTTCCTATATGTGTTCCATGTCAAATGCTCAAACTACCTTCTCCGAAGCAGAATGGTAACATGGAGAATGAGTAGGGGGTCCCTATCTGCTTGTAAGATGAAATACATTATAGTGAAACATAGGCCTTGAGATTTGTGATACACAATTTCTAAGCAAATTGCAATCAGAATTAAGTAAAATAGAAGTGTCTAAAGTCGACCAAACAACTAGATAAGGAACAATGCTCAACTGTGTTAACATTAGTATATCTCTCCTTGCATGCTGATTATAATCTACTATATTGTAATTGTTGTTAGTGATGCAACAACACTTTTACTTTATGATTTATGTGGAGCATTTTTAAGCATTATGTAGGGAAGACTTCAATTATGAGATATATCTTTTCTCTTGGCACTAGAAGCATACATGGCTAAAGAACCTCATTATAGTGAGATATGATGTCATAATCACCTTTGCTATGATAAGATTGTGCAAGACTATAATAAGAATGAGATTTCATGAGAGGGTGGTCAATTGAAAACAAGAGCTATCTCAGTCAACGATTCCTCAAGAAAATGCTTCCCTATGTAGAAAAATGGTTTGCTGAATGATTCAATGCCTCGCTAAGCGGACTCAGTCCCCCCTACCATCACCTGAGCCCTATTGTTTCCTTGCTCAATTTCAAGTACAACATGGTTTTCAGCAACAGAATCAGTCATTTTACATTTTTTTTTATCAACAGATAATCACCCCCTCAACAAGATAAAAAGCTTCAGACCCAACAACTTGTAGCTGCCATAAAACTGATCTTGCTCTTTGCAATGATGAATGAGCGTATAGCTTAAACAGAAATTCATGTTATGATAAAAAGAAAAATTTGTTAACCACTTAGAGAGAGCTCATGTGATAGAAAAGGTGGCATGAAACTTTCATGGTTTGAATGGTTGCGTGTTCATACCATTAGCCTCCTGATTGACTGCGATATAGGAGGAAAGAAAAATGAAGAGCAGCATAGGTAATGCAACCATGTAGGATGAACCTGCTTAGAAATTCAGGGAAGACATTTGTTGGGTATTTCTTTTTGGCATGGTTGATGCCTCACCTACACCTCTCTATTCCCCTCTCTTTAACTTATTAAAGAGGGAGGACCCTAACAAACATTAATAACATCCCTTCAACAACCAATTTGTCTTTTTCACGTACAACAGTGTATTCTTCTATAATTATCATTCTTCCTCAACCAACTAAATATGTACATTAAGTGACAGACTCCAACTCCACGATGCAACAATATCACTATGCCTTTGATTGGAACTGTTATTAAATAATTAAATTTATTATTTTTATTATTATCAAAATGTAAGATTTATAATTATTATTTTTAATTTAAAATTGTAAATTCTATGGGTGTTAGTTAGCCAATAGGCTTTTATATGTGAGCATTATAGTGCTTGGAAAGTTGTCTCACGCCATAAAAAAAAATTCACACCGAAAAATTTTCTAAACCCGTGAGTTGTTCCTATCGGCGTATTCCTTGAACATCCTATGAGTGCAAGTACTAGTTAGGGTATTTGTTACTTGATTGTAGGATTAGCTTAAGGAAAACATTTGATATAGATATATAGTAATTAATAATCAAGGTATATATATATTTGATTATCTATTTAAAGCAAATATAAATCAAGCATTAAAGTTAAGTGATGTGATTTATTTAGATTAAATTATTTAAATTTATCTGATTAGATTATTTGATTTAATGAGCTATATATAACGAAAATGAGTAAAACAAAGAAATTTGGTTGATATAGATGGTATTATATCGGATGTATATGTCTAATTCGATCAAATGAAAATCGATATGATGATATATTTAATGTTGAAGAATTTAATTTAATTTGGTATTGATTTAATTACGATTTATTTATAATGGTTTTGTTAAGATTTGATAAGTAGGTTTCAAATTAGGTTTATAAACATTGTGAATGAGATTTGAGTTATAAGTATAACTTGTGGAAAATTTGGTTATTGCGAGTTTAATTGCATAATGTAAATGAAATTTGTGTGAGTTGGATCATTGGTTGTAATAGGGCTATGTGTAAGTGGTCAAAAGGTATAGGTTATTAAGTCTGGATTTCATATATATGCTCTGTTGTAAATGCATCATGATGTGGTAATAAAGCCCTTCATGGATGTTCTGATTTGTTATTTGTATTGAGCAAGTAATAAGATATTGTGTTGGATTTTGATAATGGGAAGACATCGGTAATCATAAAGAGGAGTATGTTGTTTATGGATTGCTTCACTTGGAAGCTATGGGCAATGAATTGTGACTTGTCCTTGTTATTAAGTTTGGTATGCAAGAAGGTCAATACCTTGTATCGTATATGTATACTTGTGTTATTAACCTAGCTTGTTGG